>JAJEJO010004510.1:295019-343015 GCA_020662805.1 Glaucomys volans | reverse complement strand
CCTGAGAGCACACCACGGATGGGCTCGCCCACCTGCATGTCCTGAGAGCACACCACGGATGGGCTCGCCCACCTGCATGTGCCAGGAGGAGGCGCTGGAGAGGGTTCTCACTTCTATGACTCCACTTGCATCTCTGTCTCATTCTCTATCAGGCTTCTGGCTTCCCTCCCATGAGGCCCTGCTACATTTATCTTGAAGGGAAATTTGGCTTTTGCACTTCCAAAGACAAGTTATTATCTGATAGATGATGGTGTCTCATTAATGACCCCAGGCAAAAATGATCTTTCTGAAAAAAGTTTCGAGTCCTTCCTCCACTTTCAGACAAGGTAGCTGGAATTGAAACTTAATCTTTTCTTCAAGAAATGAAGGGGGCCGCACATGACAATATACCATCCTTAGCAGTGTGTGTGTGTGTGTGTGTGTGTGCGCATTCATTCTGTTAAATTATCTTCTTATTTTAAGTTTTTAAATTCACAGAAGGTTGCAAGAATGGAAGGAAGAATACTCATAAACTCCCTTCACTCTGGTTCTTCCATTATTAATCTCTTACCACATTTGTCTTATTCTCTCTGAATGGCTTGCCCCACATATGACTGTGTACCTATGTAGATATATTTTTTTTTCTGAATGATTTGTCTTTACCACTTTGATAATTTAGAAGGGTATAACCTCATAACTTTGAATGGCATTCTCAATTTGATTTGTTTGAGGCTTTCTCACAATTAGGTTTGGATTGTGTGTTCTTATTCTTTTAATTGCAGGAACAGCATATAGGATTCTGTGTTCTTCTCAGTTCTTTATGCAAGGAGGCACATGTCCAATTTATCTCATGACTTAAGTGTTAACCTTTATCACTTGGTGAGGATGGCAGCTACTACTTTGTTCATTGTAATGCTAATGAATAAGCACTTTGTGCTTGGTGATTAAAATGGGGAGACTTTGAGAATTTGTAATTATATTCTTCCTCATCAAACCTTTCACTGTCTTTTATATCTACTGAGGACTCTTGCCTGAATCTGTTAATACTGCAGTATTGACCAATTGATTTTTATATTTCTACCATTCATTCCACATTTATTAGTTAGCATTCTACTATACAGTAGAATGTATTTATTGAATTGCATACTTTTATCCATTTACTTATAGCAATATAGATTCATGGATTAATATATTTTTTCTTTTTTTTTTTTTGGAACCAGGGATTGAACTCAGGAGCACTTGGCCACTGAGCCACATCCCCAGTCCTATTTTGTATTTTGTTTAGAGACGGGTCTCACTGAGTTGCTTAGGGCCTCACTAAGTTGCTGAGGCTGGCTTTGAACTCGCGATCCTCCTGCCTCAGCCTCCTGAGTCGCTGGGATTACAGGTGCGTGCCACCACACCTGGCTGGATTCAAATTTTTTAGAAATATTTTTTAGTTGTTAATGGACCTTTATTGTACTTATTTATATGTGGTGCTGAGAATCGAACCCAGTGCCTCACACTTGTTAGGCAAGTGCTCTACTACTGAACTACACCCCAGCCCAGGATTCTTATTTTATTCAGTGGATTACAGCTCATTATTATCATTAGTTTGATGCCCAAATACTTCTTCTATTTTTGACCAGCAGGAGGCCTTTCCTGTTGACTCCTGTGTCCTTTTGACCTGTTTCCATTACTCCTTGAGTGTTTCCTTATTTTTTGGCATATCGAAGTATTCCAGAGTCATCTTGTACTTTCTCTACATTGGCCATTTCTTCATGGAGTCCTGCTCTTTTTAGTGAAGAATGGTATTGAAAAGCCTAGATCTGGAAGACCTTGTGTATTTCTGGGAGGTCACAGTTTCTAGACCTATGTAGAGAAAGTACAAGACTAAGTCCTGGGGTGATGAATTGCAATTAGAGATGTCAGTGTGAGTTTATGGGTTTTAAATATACAGACCAAAATAGATATAAATACATATGAATGTCTGCATGTACATATCGGCATTGCTCAGATCTTATCCATAAAATTTTCTGTAAGGAAACCTCTGGAAGCTCCTCATCCTGACCTAAGAAGATCCAAAGTATTTATTGGGGGTACACTGGACTCCTCAGGTTTTGCTCTGGCCGAATGACAGCTGGGCTGACAGTAAGGACCTAACCCTATCCCTATCCCACCATCATGGTCCTTTGGGATCTGTCAATTCTTATACCCTAGAGTTCCTCTTATTTGGAGAGTAACATTTATGTAATGTTTTAGGATTTTTGAAGAACTGACACACATTCTTTTATTTCAAATTTTGAATGTCATAAATCAGTGTGAGGTTGGTTTTCAGTTCCATTTTAGAGATCAAGTAATCAAGACTGATTTTAACTGTGTTGGCAAGTCCATAAATTGAAGTTAGATAAGGGTTACAGTGCATGCCACACAATATTCTGTGCCCAGATATGAAGTGAGCATATATTCCACAGCATTTCAGATACACAGAAAAGATACCACAGGACCCCAGGGACATAGGATGGGGGTGCACTTTTTAGATTGGTCATGTGTTTCAGTCCATTCATACATTTTCATGTCTCCTGTCATGTGTGAAATGAATTTTCTGGCACTGTCTTTTCCCATCCTCTAAGCATATGTATTTGTGATTTGTGCAGAATGGGCCATGAGTGTTGAGTTCCCCCTTACAATGAGATGTAGATTTTCCATTTAAAGTCGAGTCCTTTATTTCTAAATACTGAATAGGATGGCACTTTAAAAAGAATTCCAGATGGTTATATTAGGCGACTGAGAATAAAAAAGAGACCGGCCCAAGATTACTCACAGAGCTTGAAGATTTTTAATTTGGTTATGAATGAAATGCATTTTCATCTATTTTAAATGTGTCACTTCTCATACTTTGTTCTGAAGTCATTGCCAAGCCCATGAGAGTAAACCCTTGGCATCTTATGTAACCCCAGCTGTGCCTGACTTTCCCCCACAAATCTATTTTTTTTTGACAATCCAAAAGGAAGGCACTGTACTTAGAATAAGATGAGGCATAATAAGATGCTTCTTATATGATTTGTCTTGAAGGGAAGTGGGTCCATGTGAGTTAGAGAAAAGCTGTGGGAGCTGTTAAGATGGAGGTTCTTGGACTTTATGGGCAAGGATCCTCCATGAAGACTTTCCCCAGGCCTCTCTTCAGGAGCAGGTAGAATCTTCCAAAGTCTGGTGGGTGGGGGCCAAAGGGCTGAGATTGGAGGTGATGCCTGATAATTTCTCTCATGGAAGGTGAAGAGCTCCCAGTAGGTCATCAGAAATCATCCTCTTACCTGAGGTTCTTGGAGACCAGGTTTTTTCTCCCTGAGTGCTCTGTCTCTTGGGCTCTCTGAATGTGTGGGGAAGGTGAAGAACTTCAGAGAAAAATGGGGAGGAAGAAGAGTAGAAGAGAGGTACTCTCCCTGTGGTTTGTCTTCACAGGGACTCCCTGCAAAAGTTCTCTGATAATCCAGAGGTGCTGCTCAGATTCTCCAGGGCTCTGGGAAGATGAGGCTCATGTTGCATGGGGAGATGACCTCAGAACCTTGAGGTCCCTTCTTAAGCTGAGACACCTGAGCTCTTTCTTGTGATATGGCCTTTGAGTCACAGATGGTTGACCCAGGAACCAGAGACACCTGGACTCATAGAAATCTCTACAGCCTTAGCAGCAGTTAGACTTTTATTAGAATCCAAACCCTGATACTAAGGCCAGTTGGAACCTCTGTGGGCGAGGAATCCCACTGGAAAAGCCAAGTGGCTCCCATTTGGCAATGATTTCCTCAAAAACCTTCCTATAACATGGAGGGTTCCTCGTCCTCCCTCGTTTGCCACATGCAGCTGTCTCCTTCAAAGTTGCAGCCAAGAGCTGGCTCCTCAATAGAACAGCATGAACTATTTCAGCCAACCCTTACCACAATGTCTGAATGGTACAGTCATCAGCTTTCAGGCCCCCCTGGCATGCATTGCTCCTTTGGTCTGTCTCCTGTGCTACACTATTTTCTATCTGGGATAGAAGTTGTGTCTATTGTGCTCATTGTTTTGACCTCCACTCCCTACCTCAGGGGAGGCCCTCCATAAATATTTGTCAAATGAGTAAACGAATAAATAAATGAAAATACTTTTTGGAAGAACAGGAATTTTCATTTACAGGATCAAGATGTGGGGTACCTTAGGGAAGGGAAGTATATAAGGTATACTGGGACCAGGATAGATGTATGAGGTTAAAGTTAGGTTTTGGGGTGACCCTTGTAAGCCTGCAATATGTCTTATCCTAACAGGAGGGATGGAGCTGGGGCCAGGATCAAGATGGTAGTAATTCAACAATAGATGGCCAAAATCTCAGCAAGGCAAGTATGATGCTCAAATCTACAGGATCATTTTGGGGTTTAATGCTGAAAGAAATGAACAGAGACTGACTAAGGAGGAAGATAATAAAATGTAGCATTCAGTTTTTGTTTATAGTTATTTGTGTGCCAGGCGATGTTTTAAGTGCATTATTTGCATTATTTCATTTACTCCTTATGAAAGCCCGAGGGTCTTTGTTTATTATTACCTTCATTTTGCTGATAAGGAAATTGAGACACAGAAGGGAGAAGTGACTTGGAGTGTTTGTGGTTAGTAAGGGGTTGAATTCACTTCAGCCCCAGGTATTCTGGGTTCCAGGTGATGCACCTGGGCTCTTTCTTTAAGCTTCCAAGTTGAAGTTCTTAACCTTCTCCACCTAGCAGGCTCGTTCTTTGGAATAGGTCACTGGGTTTGATACAGCTAATCACTTGAAATAGTCAAAACTGGTGATGATATTGATATTTTGCAGCAGCTCTCAAGATGCATGTCCCTTGTCTTGCAATGCTCATTGTAAAAAAATGACTAATTTCAGAGCATTCTTGATTCAGAGGGTCTCAGAACCAGGGTCCTTGGTGACCTTCTGGTCCAATCCCTTCATTGTACTGATGGGAAACTGAGGGAGGAGGACACTGCATCTTTGTGACTGTCCCCTTCATAGCACAGTAGGGGCAGCATAGCATCTCCAATCCCTGCTGCACCATTTGCCATGTTTTGTGATGTTGGATAAGTTACCTAAACTCTTTTAGCTTCAATTTCCTGTAAAGTGATAACAATTTGTCTTGGACATGATGTACTCAGTATATATAACTTAATATACGGGACTTTAGCTACTGTCCTTTACCAATAGCCGTAGCATTGATGACCTGCCAACTCATGGTCACAACCTGGGTAATGCAATGGCCTTGGCAAGGCAGGCTGGCAGGCAGGAGTGATTGGGACACACTTACACCAAAATGTTATTTGTGGTTTATTTGAAGTTCCGATTTCATGGTATTTTTATCTTCTGTTTTTGTCAGTCCTACTATACATGCATGAACACCAAAAGCCAGCTCAACACAAGAATGCCTGTCTTCCTCCTCCTCACTAGTACCAAGTGTGGTTCTCAGATCAGTGCAGCTCGTGGAAATCCAGCTTGAGAACAGGGAAAACTGAACTTCCTGTCCCCCTGTGGTGGGACAGTCATATGACCGGTCAATGACATACATGGAACTGAGTGGCTGGGGCATCGAACTGCCTTTGTGAGACTTTATAAAATTCCTGTGCTCAAAGGATGGACCATGAGAGAAAGATAAAGCTTATTTTAAGCCAGGGGCTTGCAAACTGTGACCTGCAGGCCAAGCTGGCCCACCTCCTGCTTTTCACACAAAATTTCCATTCCTTTGTAAACTTATCTGTGGTTGCCTTCTTGTCACGGTGGCAGAGTTGAGTAGTTTCGGCAGAGAGTCTATGGCTTACAAAGACTGAAATATTTATTATTTGTCCCTTTACAGAAAGTATTTCCACCTGTTTTCAGCCACAGGATCTTTGTGGTTGATTGTTACCATTGCATAACCAGCCTCTCCTGATTGCTTAACCAAGGACGATGGTTAAAGCTCACTAGTTTATCAGATAACTCCAACAACAAGATCCAAACAAGTTAGCATTGTTCTCAGTTTATAGTTCTTTGATTATTACTGGAGTCACATATCACACATTTTTTATTTGTTGACTAGTTATATTTCTTAGATTTCTCTTTTGTCTGTTTGTGTCCTTTGCCATTTTTATCATTAGTGGTTTTAATGATTTTTGCATTGATTTCATTTTTATTTTATTTTTTTTGGTGGTGTTGGGGACAGAACCCAGGGTCTTGCCCATGCCAGGCAAACACTTTACCATGGAGCTACTGAACTACATCCCAGCCCTGATTCAGTTCTTAAAGGAGAAAGGATGTTAGTTCTTTTGTAGTTTATGTTTGATTTATTGTATTATGTCTTAGCTTAGAAAGGAGACACTTCTTTCCCTCCAGAAATTTAATAAATATTTAATTATATTCTCTTTTGCTTTTGTGTTTTATTTTTTAAAGAAATATTTTAACCCATCTGGAATTTGTTTTAGTTCAAAGGAAAAGATAAATACCTAAATGAATACTGTCTTTTCAAATTGCTAACCAACTTGAACCAACACTACTTATTTTTTGTTTTGTTTTGTTTTTAGATGCATACATATCTTTTATTTGCTACTTGCATTCCATAATTACATAATCATACATTTTTTTCTCTCCTTTGTTGGAAATAAGCAAGAAATGATTTCTGAGATTCACAAGGGAGAGATGCTTGAGGCCACGTATAATTAGCACTTTCTTATATAACATTAGTTTTTAAAATGCTTTTATTGTGCATTATAGTTATACATAATAGCTGGGTTCATTTTGACATAATTATACATGCGTGGAATTTAATTTACTCCATTTTCAGTCCCCAGTGCGTCTTCTTTACCTCACCTCCTCCTTCCCCCATGTCCCTTTCTCCACTCTACCAGTTTTCTTTCTATTTATTTATTTATTTATTTTAAATTGGTGCTTTATAGATAAACATAAGGTGGAACTCATATTTATACATGTACGTAGTGTAATTTTTGTGAAATTCATTCCACACTCTCTCCTAATCTCTTTTGTTGACTCCACTGATCTTTCCTATGTTTTGTGAGATTTGACCCCTACCCCTTTATTCCCTGCACTTTGCTCTTGCTTCCACTTATGAGAGAAAACATTTGACCATTGATTTTCTGAGTCTGGCTTATTTCACTTAGCATGATGTTCTCCAGTTCCATCCATTTATTGGCAAATGCCATAATTTTAATCTTCTTTATGGCTGAGAGAAACTCCATTGTATGTATATACCACATTTAAAAAATTTATTTCTCTGTTGACAGGCACCTGCACTGGTTCCATAACTTAGTTATTGTGAATTGTGTTGCTGTAAAAATTGATACCAACACTCCTTATTTATAAACCTTCTTTTATTGTTGTTTTTTAAAATACTTCTTTTGTAATTTGATAATTTGTACTATATGACACACTCCAGTTTTTCTGTAGAGTGATTTATTTTGTATATTCTTGCAAAAATGCTTTTGTTATAATATTAAGTGGAAAAACAAAGCACAAATCCTATATACACACAGAGTAAATGTAGACTAGAAGAAAAAGTCTAAAATACTAATAACTATAGTGTTTTCATGAAGCCATGCTTTATAACTTTTTCCGTCTTCCCATTTTTCATTCATTTCCAAAATCTCATGTAAGCAATAATGGAAAACTAATTTATTTTACAGGCCTAAAAAAACCTTTCATCCTAAAATGGAATCTTGGTTTTCTAATTTCTTTGACTGTCTATTATACGTACTGCTATCTTGAGAAGTCCTGCTGTGGTTCTAAAATACTTCCCTGCTTTTTAATTTCTGCAAGATTCCATTTGCTCTGCATAAAGCTGTTATCTTTCCAGCAGCTGCTGCTGTTTGTCACCTCCTTATTTGCTCTGTCAAAACTCTTCTACCCAGTTAGATCGATGTTGGTGGAGCTTTGGCTTCTAGAGGAGGTGTTACAGTTGACTGGTTGTAGGTTGGATGCCACTCCCTCATTCTTATGATGCCTCCTGTGCTCTAGACACCTTCCCAACTTCCTGCCATCTTCCGTGTCCAGAATGTTCCTGGCCTGACCCACTTCATCCTTCCTGAACTTCCCACAATCTCAGTCTGGAATTCCTCCTTTGCCTCACCTCCCTCCTTGTTAACATCACCACCATCTCCACTCCTGCTTCAAGCCTTCATCATCGCTCAGTTGGGTTTGGTGGATCTCCATTTTTTCTGGGCTAGTCTAGTCTTATAGCTTGCTACAAAGCTGAGGTCAGGTTTTTCCACTGTAAATCTAATATAGATTTCACTACCCTGACACCTGTTATTCTCTTGCTGTTTAGCTTCAGGATTCATATTTCATCTTCTTGGTGTCCAGACTTCAGGATTTCCTGAAAGTAGTAGCTAATAATGCTAAGAGTTTATTGCAATTTTTTGTGGTTCCAGCCTTTACATATGTGAGCATATGTATTTCTCCTAACTCTGGGAGGATATTATTACTGTCTCTATTCTGTAGATGAGGAAATGGAGGCATGGAGAGATTAAGTAAAACGTCTAAAGTTCATGACTAATATTGGATGAGTCTGGGATCACTTCCAAGTGTATATGATTCTGGAGTTCACACCCTTAGCCATGGACCACATGTTTCTTGTTTTTGATCTGACTTGCCCTTCCTGGATGTCCCTATTCCTTGCCTACTCAGGTAGAAATCTGTACCCTTTGGAACACCCAAGCCATGAGGCCAATATCTGTTCAGGTCACCCTCTGCTGGCAGTGAGAAGAAAGGCTTATTTAGAGAAGGAAGTTGGACTAGAGGCCCATTGAGGTCCCTCCTGGATGAAGCAATTTGTATGATGCCTCCTTAAAAGGTGGGCTGCTGTAATAGCAGCTAGTGAATAACCAGAACATCATAGGAAGATGGAAACATCTTTTGGGATATCTGATATCAGTTCAATCTTCTGATTTGTGCTGAAGTTCTTTATCAGTGCACTTGCCCCAAGATGGTGGGCAGTAATCTCTGCTGTCAGCCAAGTCTCTGGACCTCCTGTGTCATAGGCCACATCTAGTTCATGGAACAGATGCAAGTGTAGCAGACCTTCTATAGGATCTTTTTGCAATATACCCTGTATCCTCTGTTCTTAGAAGGGATGGTGTCCCCAGGATGTGGTAGAGAGTATGTTTTCCCTGAACAGTTGTGAATCAGCCCTGCCTCTTTGAAGCAGAGCTTTCATTCAGAGCCCATGCAAGGTCAAGCATGGCCTGTGGATTCTTATGAGCATTCAGAAGAGTGGCAGGGAGTATGAAAACACGCCAGATAGCACAAGTGTTTGGAAGAATGGCTCCTTATTAGGGCAGTCTGACATGCCAGAGTACAAGGTCTTTCACAATAATACTGTTATGGTTTGGATCTAGAATGTCTCTCAAAGTCTCATGTGTTCAGAGGGGGAATTTTTTGAAAGAGATTGGATGGTGGGATCTCATCAGTGGATTAATAAATTAATCTATTGATGGCTGAATGAACTACTGGGAGGTGGGACCTTGTTGGAGGAAGTAGGTTACTAGGGATGTGCCCTGTAAGGGTTATTTTCTCTCCCATCCCTTCCCCTCTTTCTCCTTGCTTCCTAACTACGATTGGAGAACTCTCCGCAGCCACGTTATTCTGCCATTATGTTCTGCCTCATCTCAGGCCCAGAGCAAACATGATAGATTAGAAGGAGGCTAGAGCTTCATGGTTCCTAAATTCTGAACTCTTCATATGGGGACATTTGTCTCTGTAGCCTCAGGGCTTAGCTCAGGACCTAGCTCAGAGTAAAGGGCAACAGAACCAGTAGTGTGCCAGGGTCACATCTACAGGACCATGAAAGTCAACTGTGTGCATATTTTCCCAACTCTGCCTTTAGTGATGTTGTCACTGGATGGGGTCCAAGGAGGTTTCCTTCTGGAGGAAAACAAACCTGGGGGTTAACATGAGGCTGTTCTTGGAGTTTTTAGATTTAAAGTTACAGTCCCCTTTTCTTTCCCTGTCTGTCTCCTTTCTAACTATCCCTTGCTTTTTTTCCTCTACCTCAAATTCACTTTGTTAACTTGTTAATCGAAGAGCACCATGGGAATCAGGAAAGTCTACAAATCATGGCTTTTTTCCCCTTAGAGAGGTATTTGTATTCCTCTTACTAGAACAACACTGAATAAAATTCACTAGTTAAGTGCATAGGCTTTATAATCAGATAGCCCTGGGTTTTCATCTTAGCTTTACCACTTAATAGTATTTCTCTGAGCCTCAGTTTTCTCACTGGCAAAATGAAGACAGTAATAGAAACAAGATAGCATTTGCATGAGGGTTAATGAGATGATGCATGTTAGGTGCTGAGCAGAGAGCCTGATTCAGAGTAAGTTTCAAAAATTTATAGCAACCTTTACAGTTAATGAATGAAAATAAATGAATAACAAAACAAAGTAGCAACCAATAAAATGGCTTTAAAGTTCAAGTTAAACAATGTCCTTAACTATATATAAAATGCCATGGAGACACAAACTAGAACACAAAGGATACATATATACTTCCAACAGTAAGGAGGTGAATGCATGAATCCTAAATCTGTTGGGAAGGGGGAGATGTGAAGGAGGAGGTTGCTTTGAATGAACAGTTTCTATGAGGGTAACAGAGGCATGATTCTCAGTAGACATTACTTAGATTTCAAAGAGATGGAGCCATGAGATTGTGTATAAACGAGGTTTGAAATCAGACCAGGACACTAGTACCAGTTTTACCTCTTGGAAATTGTCTGACCTTTAACAAGATACTTAATTTTATGAAACTTTAGTTTCTCATTTACAAATAAATAAAGACAACCTACTTTGTATTGCAAGAATAACATGAGCTGATGATTTATATATGGGAGAGCTTTTTTTCTGTTATGATCCACCCCCAATCTTTCATTATTCCTTATAATTTTGTGATTTGGCGATCTGCTCAGTTCTTTAGTCTTTGTCTGGGATCCCTCATGTGATTGTATCATCTGATGCTGCATCATCCAATGTCTCAGATGGTGCCAGAGAATCTCAGATGGCTTTGCTCACATGTCAATCATAAAGGATGGCCCCAGGGGCTGGGGGTATATGTCAGTTGGTAGAGTGCCTATTTTGCCTGTAGAAGGCCCTGTGTTCAATCCCCACCACCACCACAAAAAAAAAAAAAAAAAAAAAAAAAGAGAGAGAGAGAGAGAAGGATGGTCCAGATGTGTGGGTGTTCCACATGGTCTCTCGTCCTCCAGTAGGCTGAACTGGGTTTCTTTGCAGCATGATGATCTCAGGGTTCCAAGAGAAAAAATAGATGCTTCAGAGTTTCCTCAAGGCAAGGTTCCAGAACACAATTGTATAACTACCTCTGCTGCAATCTTTGTTCCAAACAGATCACAAGGCCAGCCCAGACTCAAGGTCAGGCATGTCCTATTTCATAAAAGGCTGGAAACAGGGAAGGGGACTTCTTGGCGCCATTGTTACAACAATCTCTCGTGCCTGTTAACAGAGAGAGAATATGGATATTCTCAGCCTTTCTCCTTCCTGCTACTTTCCCTTGTTCCAAACCTGTAAAGATAATATTGTTCTTGTCTTTCGTACTTTTCCCATTCCCCATCTTAACATATGACTTCTGGTTTGCTTTTCTCACTCTCTGGCTGTTTTTGATTTAGGGTTAGAATAGTTAGAGGAAAAATAGAGAACCAGAAAAGTGGGAGGAAAGGGTGAAGAGAAAGGAGAGATCAGGGTCCTTCTCAATGGTGGTAGCCTGTTTTCAGTGTGTCCTGAGTGGAAATAGAGGGCGGGGAGCAGGTGAGAGGTTCTAGAACTGCCAAAGTTATGTGAGGATAGAAATAAGAAAGAGGATCTTAAGGACTTTATTTATAAATACAAGTAAAATAAAACAGAATTATTTAAAAATTTATTTTTTACTACTGGATTGTATTTCTTTGAATGTAACTTTGGAGATCAGGTCACAAGGGGGTCTAAGAATTTATTTGGGTAAAATATGCAAAATGCCTCTTTAGTACATAAGCTATAGGGGTGCTCAATAAATGACATGTGCTATAACGATCATAATTACTGTGGCTGCTGCTTCCCTGTTTTTAGGCTAACATGAGGGTCTCTTTTCAATTACTTCAGGCACTTCTTGCCTCCATTCTTGTCCATCCCAATGGTGAGATACTGCTTTGCAGGACCCAAGGTAAGAATCTGGGGCATTGCTGCTGGACATTAAATTCAGGTATGGCACAAAGAAGTCATTCCATTCCCCTTTCTCCATGCATCATTTAAGGCCATAGATCCTGAGGAAACTGTCAAACATACAAGCAGCACCAGCAGGGAGAAGACTCACTGGCGCAGATTCCTAGGTCAGCAGAACCACAAGGTCCTAGTCCCGTCATCATGGGTATGTGGACTTCCAGTCCCTGGTCTCAGACTTCTCTGTATTCTTCTGAGTGGGACCCTCCCTGTCATTTCTTTCTTTTCTTTTTTTTTTTGGTTTGCTTTTTTTTATTATTCATTTAATTTTGATCCATTGAGCACAAATGGAGTACAGCTATTGTTTCTCTGGTTGTACACAAAGTAGAGTCACACCATCTGTGCGTTCATGCATGTGCACAGGGCAGTGATGTCCGTCACACATTCTGTTATTCTTACCCCCCACCCCTTTACATTGACAATGATGCTTTTAGTCATTTTGGGGCCACATAAGATATGGTTTAAAATCTCCCTGAGGTGATAATTTTCTCTTATTTGGAAGTGAACATTTTAATAAGTGTTTTTAATGTTACTTCTTTTCTCTTTGTAGCTATGTGAACTTATTAGATATAGGTATTTTTTCCTCATCTAGTTTCTGTCTTTCAACTGGAATGTAAGCCCCATAGAGACTGGGACTTTGTTTTGTTTACCATGGAATTGCCAGCATTGGGAAAGGCATTTGGCACAATCAATATTTGTTGAATGAATGGAAATAATGAATGGATTTTCCTTATAATTTTTTTTAAATGTGGGAGACTATTGCTACCACAAAGTATTGTACACATTGGGCCAGGTGCATCTCCAGAAGTTCATAAACTTAGAAAACAGAGAAATAAGAGTTAAATATTAAAGTCAATTCATAATTAACTAGAGCAAGAAGGACTAAATCATTTTTAAAAGAAAAGCTTTTTTTGTCTTCTAGAATTATTTTTAATGTTCTTATCGGTGCATTACAATTACACATAATAGTGAGGTTTATTTTGACATTACGTAAATGCATTTAGCTTAGTTTGTTCATTCTCATTCCCCAGAAATTCCTCTTTCCTTCCTTTCTCCCTCCCCTCTCCCCATCCCTTTCCTCTATTCTATGGGTCTTTGTTCTATTTATTTATTGTTTTTTAAATAGGCACACTATAAATATACATAAAAATGGAATTCATTATGAGGTATTCATGCATGCACATGGCATAATTTTATCAATTTCATTCTGAGTTGATCCTCTTACCCACTCTCCTTCCTTCCCCTCGATCCCTTTCCTCTGCTCCACTGTCCTCCAGAAAGACTGGTTTGAAGGCTTGAAAGACTATATGATGTGATAACAAACACTTCCATATATTCAAATTCTCCTTCCTTGGTGAAGACAGGCAGAGCTTCAGCATTCACATTCTTTAAATCAATTCCATTCACATAGATAAGGAAAGAATACATTAATTGGAAAAGAAGTTGGTCAGTTATAGACACAAATATTAAAACACAGGCAGGCAGGTCATTTCTTCCCCCGGGGCAGAGCCATCCTGGCCATTGGACTTGAGTGTTGTATTTTCTCTGAAGGGCTAGCTCATTGTGAGAAGTAGTCTTTGGACTCTCCCGATGGGATGCCACTAGGATTTAATTTAGTCACCCAATCTTGAGTTTCTATCCACCAACAAGCCTACTAATGGTGATTCAACTCCCCCCTTAGGTGTGCTTTCTGGGAAAAAGTGTTCTGGTCATAATTTCCAGGAGCCTCTGGCCTCCACAGTCATTCTATTTGTCTTTGTAATGTAACTAATTAGAATTCTAGTGTTGTCCATCACTCCAAGTCCAATGGGAGTCCAGCTTTGAAAATCAGACCCATTCTCTGCTTGCTCCAATTATGGATTTGACCTTTACATCCATGGGTTGGACCTACATTTTATGTCGTGTACAGTAACGGATGTACACTAGTGAAATTTCCAGACCTAGCCACCATCTTCTTTTGGAGCCATGATGACTTTTTTCATGGGTCACTTCCTTCTTTGAACCAAATATCTTTAGGAAGTACTAAAATGGTCTTTGTCACAAATATACTGTGAGAACACTGCACACCTGGGAAGGTCTGCCCTTACTTCAGTTAGGTCATCATTGCTCCAAACATTTCTAATTCTCTTCTTTGGGAAGGACCTTCAAGGCCAAGGATGGTAACATTATTACCATTATTATCTCATTTAAGTTCAATCACTGAGTGCATGCTTCATGCCAGGGCAAGTGCTAGTTCCTGAGGGCTATAGTATTAAACAGGACCCCCTTAGAGATCTTGGGCCTGACTGTACCATGAGATCACCCAGTTTGGTTAACTGTCAACTCACACAACTTGGCTCTAGGTGATATTTTATTAATTCCAGAGGTTAAATCCATAACCAAGGATCAACATTTTCCACAATTCAAGACATTTTAATGAATCTACCTCAGCCTCAAAAGGCAATTTCTCTGTAATAAATTTGTTTTTCCACAATGGCAGCATCATTAAAATAAGTTTATAGCTCCTTTTCATGTAGTAACAACTTTTAAGGGACATAATAATTCAGATATATAACTCCTGGGATCTTTGTTGAAGACAAGGTTTTCCTCAAAATCTTTTTTGTATATGCATTCTTAACTCAAATCATTGGACAGTTTTACTATGAATGTTAACATTTTCATTCCTAAGCATATATTCCAGTTTTGCTTACACATGTGAAAAACATTGCTTTATATTCTTAAATCCCTTTTAATATTCAAAAGCCATTTTAAAGTTTTTGAAGGGTGAACCCAGAGACAATGCTTCTGAGAACTTAGACAGTGGTTCTCAACCCCAGTAATGCATTAAAATCACTGAGACGTGTTTTAAAAATATCCATTTGAATCCCACCCCAGAACAATTAAGTCAGAATCTCTGGAGGTGGTTCCCCAGGTGATTCCAATGGCAGCCAAGGATGTGAACCACTGAACTACAAAACCTTTGTAAAAACTGAGGTCATCTCTTCTAGGCCCTAGAGGGGATGATTCAAAAGCCCTGAAAACCTGGTTGTCTCATTGCTTTTGTTTTTCTTTTTAAATAAATAGTAAATAGTCAATTTTTTAAAATTGAAAAGTAAAAATGCACATATTTATTGTGAAAACCATGATCTTCTTTTCTTCCTTCCTTTCTTCTTTTCTGTTTCTCTCATCCTCCTTCTCCTTCCTTTCTCTTTTATTTTTCTCTCTTTCTTTTTATTTTCTTTTCCCTTCCTTCTTTCTTGTCTTCCCTCCTTCTCTGCCTCCCTCCCTCCTTCTTTCTTTTCTTTGCTGGAAATTGAACCCAGGGCCTTGCACATACTAAGAATATATACTCTTGTCATGGAGCTATACCCCCAGGCTTTACCATGATGTTTTGCTGTGGAATAGGTAAACCAAGCTAATTAACATATGTTTTACTTCACATACCCATCATTTATTTGGATTGAGAACACTTAAATCTACTGGTAATTTTCAAGAACACAGTATCTTGTTACTAACTAATTATGTTGTTTGACCAAACTCTTGAATTTGTTTCTTCTGTCTGGGTGAAATTTTGTATTCTGTGACCAACCTCTTCCTAACACCTCCCTTCCAACCCCCACAGTGGCTGGTAACCACCATTCTGCTCTGCTTCTAAGAGTTCAACTTTTTTAGATTGTACATATAAGTGTGATCACAGCATTTGTCTTTCTGGGTATGGCTTATTTTACTTAATAAAATGTTCTTTAGCTTATTTATCTTGTCACAAATGACAGGATTTTCTTCTTTTTTGAGGCCGATTAATATTCCATTGTGTATATATGCCACATTGAAAATAAACCTCATCCTTTGTGGATGGATACTTAGATTGATTCTGTGTTTTGGCTACCATGAACAGCGCAACAATGAACAAGGGAGTACAGATGTCTCTTCAATATATGGATTTCAACTCCTTTAGGTATATACCCGGAAGTGGATTGCTGGATCATATGATACTTTGATTTTTCATTTTTTGAGGACACTTGGTATTGTATCTGTTATGGTTTCGATGTGAGGTGTCCTCCAAAAGCTCACGTGTGAGACAGTCAGAGGGGAAATGATTAACCTAATCAGTGAATTAATCCCTGATGGGATTAATGAGTGGTAACTGGAGGCAGGTGGAATGTGGCTGGAGGAGGTAGGCATTGGGGGTGTGGCTTTTGGGGTATATATTTGTATTTGGGAAGTGGGGTCTCTCTGCTTCCTGATTATGGGAATTGCTTCCCTCTGCCACCCTCTCCTGCCATGATCCTCAGCCTCACCTCCAGCCCTGAGGAATGGAGCTGGCCTTCGATGGACTAAGACCTCTGAAACTGTGAGCCTTCAAATACTCTCTTCCTCCTCTACCATTGTTCTGGTTGGGTCTTTCAGTCAGAGCAGCAAAAAAGCTGACTAAAACATTACCCATAACGGTTGCGGTGGTGGTGGCTGTTAGGATGCTGAGTGCTACTGACTTGATAAAAGGAAGGCAACATGGAGAAGGAGAGGCTGGTGGGAAGGAAGATGGATGAACACAGCTGTGGGCAGCAGTGAGTTTGGCAGTGGGGATTTGAGGGGTGAGGGGCTTTATGATGTGGGATGTGGAGTGAGATTAATTGTCAAAGGAGGTGACCAAGTAGAAGGACCAAGAAAGAATAAGGTTTGGAATAGCCATTGTGGAGAAAGAGGATAAGACAAAAGGGAGACATCATTTGCCTTTCAACATTTTCTCTATTTTTTTTTTTTTTTTACTCCTTGTGTTTTTGAGCCCATAAAAACATATCAAAGAACTTGAATTCTCTTTATTTTTTCCAAGAAATCATCAACCACCTTTATATCTACTTCTGGAAATCTGTTCCTGGAAGCCAAGGTCCAGCTGAGAACATTGCACAATGTTCTCCAAAAGCAAATGTTAATAGTCAGCACCATTGTGTTACTTAGAGACTGTGGTGTAAGAACCGAGCTGTCTTTGGAGATTTAGTTCTCCAGAAAAAATGGGAAGTTAGACCTTCTATGCTGAGCGATGCACCTACTGGCTGCCAGGTGCTCTAAGCCTTACAACTATTTCCTAAGACCACTGTTATTACTGTCCTCTCCTACAGATGAGGAAACAGCGACACACAAGTCAGGGAATTCACGCAAGACAAATTATGGTTAAGGGGCAGAGCCAGGATCTGAACAAAGTCCAAAATACTCCCATTAAAAATATTCAGTCAGTGTATTTGTTATGGGGAAAAAAATCCCTGGCTTCTCGCCTTATTTTCCCTATTCTGCACACTGGATTTTTCCTGTATGTTTAATGAACCACTTTGTGTTTATATTTCTCAACAGTTGATTAAGCATGGGTAGATTTTAATGTGTTGATGTAAGCTGTTTTTAAGTCTTAAAAGATTTTCTTGGGAAATATTTCTGCAACCAGGAAAAAGGACAAGGCTGTTCAGAAATGACTTTGGGACAATTGGCTATCCATATGGAAGACAATCCAATTAGACATCTAAATAATGCCATACATCAAAGCAAATTCCAGAGGGACACAAATGCTAAATGAATAAAATCGAACCATAAAAGTTATAGAAGAAAATGAAGAAAGATTATTTATAACTTAGGGGTAGAGAGGCCTTCCCACACAAGATTGAAACGCACAAGCTGAAAGGAAAAGATTGATAGATTTGATTACAGGCAGAAGGATGCTAATTACAGCCTGTTTATAATGGTGAAAAATTAGAAACTAAAGCCTCTTTGATAGGGAACCGTTCAGATACATTACTAGGCCTATACATCACCAAGGAGTAATGAAGCCTAGGAGTTAAAAAGCTTAAAGCTTACCTGCTGCTGCTGAGACTACCTGGGGTTTGGTTTCTTCCCCACCAGGTTGGAAAAATCACCTAACTTCCTCATTTTCCTCATCTTTAGAATAGATGTAATGATTTTCTTTCTCTGATAGGGTTATGGTGAGGTTAAATGAATTAAGAGTCTGAAGTGCTCTGAATAGATCCTTAACATAGTTGCCTCTTCATAGGTATTAGATATTGCAATAATGTAGCACTTAGGACAGAATGAGGTAGGTTAATGTGCAGTGATTCAGTATAGTCTCAGGCATGTTATTAAGAAAACAGGTTTCAGGACAATGGATAGAGCACCACTGCATTTTAATAAAACATGTTCATGTTTAATATGCATGTATGAAAACAGAAAAAGATTGGGCAATAGGACAACATACCCAACTCTTTGCTTGTTATCTCTAAGGGCAGTAGGAGTGTTTGGAAAGGAATATTTATATTTTATGCTCTGTAATTTTGCATTGCTTCAATTTCTCATAAAGGGAATGAGGTTACACACTGTTAAGCAGAAAAAAAAATAGGAAGGAAGGGAAGGAAGAAAAATGTCTAACATTCTCAGTTATCAGCATAGGACGGGATTCAGAGCATAAAAACAAAACAGCCACTGTGTGGGCACTGGCCCTTTTCCTTCTGACTCACAAATTGGAAAGACTCTTCTTTCTCTAATGAATGCTCCTGGAAACCTGGTTAGGTGTTAGTTGACAATGGAATGTGTGACAATTCTATTTCTTCTGTTCTATATATCTATCCATGTCCCAGAACTGCATTCTCTTGATCGTTGTTCTTTGTAGTAAGTTTTGAAGTTAGGAAGTGTGAGCCTTCCTACATTGTTCTTCCTTTTCAAATTTGTTATGGCTATTTCTGGGTGACTTCTAATTCCACAAGAAATGAACTTGAAATCTCTACAAAGAAGACAGCAGGGATTCTGATAGGAATTGCTTTGAATCTGCAGATCAGTTTAACAGTGTTATATGAGACATTTTTCCATCTCTTTAAATCTTCTTTAATTTCCTTCAGTGATGTTTTGTAGTTTTAGAGTATTAGTTTTTTATTTCTTTTGTTACAATTTATTCTTAAGTATTTTATTCTTTTTGATGCTATTGGGTTGTTAGCTGTGTCTTTGCATTCTTCACTGCAGAATCATTTCATTTTCATTATTTGTTGCAAGTGTGTAGAAAGACACTTTTGTATATTGATCTTGCATTCTGCAACTTCACTGAACTCATTTATTAGCTCTAGTAGGTGTGCGTGCATTCTTTAAGATTTTATGATATTATGTCATATGTAAATAGAAGTAATTTGCCTTTTTTGTTTTCAATCTAGTTGGCTTTTATTTCTTTTTCTTGAATATTTTCCCTTGCTAGAAACTCTAGTACAATGTTGAATGGAAGTGGTGTGAGCAGATATCCTTGTTTTTTTTTTTTTTTCCTGATCTTAATGGGGAAAGTGTCCAGTCTATTACTATTAAGTATGAGTTAGCTCTGGGATTTTTGTGGATGCCCTTTATATCCAGGTTTGTATGTGTGTGTGTGTGTGTGTGTGTGTGTGTCCGCCCTAATATGAGTGATATTGTGTTTTTAATTTCAGATTCCAATAGTTTGTTACTAGTATACCAGAAAATGAATCTTTTTTAAAATATACTTTTTAAAAATATACTATACAGAATCAAGTATATTCTGTAACCTTGCTATCATTGCTTACTAGTTTCAGGAGGGTTTTTTTCTTCTCTTATTTATTTGACATTTTCTATACAATCATGCCATATGTGAATTTTCAAATCTGTGTATATTTTATGGACCTTTTTTTTTCTTATTTCACCAGGTGGGCCTTCCAATGGGAGTAGCAAGAGAAGACGTGCTTGTCTTGTTCTTGAACTTAGGATGAAAACATCTAGTGTCTCATCTTTATGTACGTTAGCTGTAGGTTTTCTGTAGATGTTCTTATCAAATTGAGGAATTCCTGATGTACTGAGAGGTTTTTTGTTTTTAATCATAATGGGTGTTAGATTTTGTCAGATGCTTTGTCTGCATCTATTGATTTGATCATGTAATTTTCCTTCTTTAGCCTGTTGATTTGATGGATTGTATTGATTTTTGGATATTGAAGCTCCTCTGCATACCTCAAATAAATCCTATTTGGTCATGGTGAATGATTCCTTCTACACATCACAAATTCAAATTGCTGATATTTGGTTGAGTGTTGCATCTACATTCATAAGGGGGATCAGATTGCAGTTTTTCTTTCTTGTGATATATTCATTTGTTTTTGATATTAAAGTAAAGTGGTCTCATAAAAAATTTAGGAAGTGTTCCTTCTTCTGTTTTCTGGAAGTGATTATAAAGATATGATACTATTCTTCTTTAACTATATAGTAGGTTTTACCAGAAACCATCTGGGCCTGGCTCTTCCTATTTGGAAAGGTAATTGCATTAATTGTATTTAAAAAATATATGTCACCTATAGAAAATTGTATTTAAAAAATATATGTCACCCATTAGAATCACCTATTTTTCCTTATGTGTGAATTTTGGTGACTTTTGTACTTTAAGGAATTGTTCAATTTCTTCCATGCTATTAAATTTATGGGCATAGAGTTCATAATATCCCTTTATTATGCTGTTAATATCCATGGTATCACAAGTGATGACCTCTCTTTCAGTTCTGATATTAAAATTTGTATGTTCTCTCTTTTTATGTCAGTTAGTTTAGCTAGACGTTTATCAATTCTATTAATCTTTTGAAAAACCATATCTTATTTTCATTAATTTTTCATTGATTTCCAGTTTTTAATTTCATTGATTCCTACTCTGTTACTATTTGTTTTTCTTCTGCTTGCTGTAGTCTCATATTGCTCTTCTTTCCTTAATCCTAACGTAACAGGGAAAAGGTCAGATCCTGCTGCTGCTTGATGAGGCCAATGACTCAAGAGACAGAGTGACAGAAGAACAAGATGCATCAGTGGTCAAAGGAGGGAGAAGCAGGAGCTCTGCTCATAAATCAGCTTCTCAATTCCAGGGAGTTGAGGGGTTGCACATATAGAACAGGAATAATGAGGGAGAGACATAGGCTAGTAAGCGGAAGAATATTCATGTTCTTTCTGGGAATAGGAAGAAATCTTCCAGGAGCTCGGGTGCCACCTCGTTTCCCTCCTTTTGTAGTCTGGTGTTTCCAGCTATGGTGGCTGGTAAGGGTCTTTAGGCTGGAGGGTGGAGAGAATGACTAGGCATGTCTAGTTCAGGTAGATCCTATGCTATAGTTCTAGACAACACTTCTCTCAAATCAATCAACTTGTCTATGCAGAGCTGAGTCGACTTTGACCCAAAGGTTAAGGCAGCAAAGGGAACAGACACAGTATGAAGGCAGATACACCCAGCCTTTTCCTCCCGTTCCAGTCACCGTGGGATATCTGCAGGCCCAGGTGAAGTCAGTTTTTGACAGAAGTGACCATCAGGTCCCTGAAAAGTATTCGAGACAACCATTATCAGCATGACCCACCCATCAGAGGTGTTCTCTAAGCAAAGCTAGTGGGAGACTAACAAGGTATTGCCCAGTTGTGTGACCTCCAAGATGGGTGATTTTTCACTCAACCAAGATAAAATGAAGCTAGAGGAACTATTTAAGTTTTCGCTCAGTAACGCTGAGGCAGACATTCATATTACTGATTTTAGATCTTTCTTTTCTAGTATATGCATTAAGGGCTCTCAATGTCCCTCATGCACTGCTTTCACTGTATCTGATAAGTTTTGCTAAGTTGCAATTTCATTTTAATTTAGCTCAAAATATTTACAGATTTCTCTTGAGACTTCTTCTTTGAGCCATGTTTTATTTAGAAGTGTGTCTAGTCCCCAAAGCTGTGATTTCTGGATGTTGGTTTTCAAGGGTACTATGGACCTAGATGGGAAGTAGAGGTTGGGTATCAGGGTTAAAGGCCACATGCTCACTGCTCTTACTGAGATCCTGCTCTTTTTTTTTTTTTTATGAATGTTCCTCAGATTGTTGAAAGCCTTTAGTTAATAAGCAGAATCCTAAAAAGATGTAGACAATTTCTGCCAGTGCTCTGTGGTTTTTACAGAGAGGAGAATTGTCCGAGGTCCTTACTCTGTGATCTTCACATCTTTCCATGTGCTTGCCATCCACACACCCTCTTTGGTGAAGTGTTGATTCACATCTTTGGTCTATTTTTGAATACGGTTGTTTATTTTCTTTTTGTCAAGTTTTCTTTAATGAACCTTATATTGGAATAGTTTTTTTTTTTTTTTTTTTTGTGGGGAGGACCAGGAATTAAATCCAGGGGTACTTAACCAGTGAGCCACATTGCTAGCCCTTTAATTTTTTTTTTTTTAATTTAGAAACAGGGTTTCACTAAGTAGCTTATGGCTCAGAAGTTGCTGAGGTTGGTTTTGAACTTATGATCCTCTTGCCTCAACCTCCTTAGTCACTGGGATTACAGCGGCACGTGCTCTGCTTGGAACAGTTTTAAATTTACAGAAAAGTTATAGAAATGGTGGAGTTGCTGTATAACTCTTACCCAGCTTCTCCTAGAGTCAACATTTTTTATCACAGGATATATTAGTCAACACTTAGGAAATCCAGTGTAGCACATTATGATTAACAAACTCCAGACTTCCTATAGATTTCTTAATGTTGGGTTTTGAGAGGTTTTTTCATGTATTCTGGGTAGACGTCTCTTATCAGATGTATCATTTGCAAATCTTTTCTAGTTTCTACCTTGTCTTTTAATTCTCTTATCTATATTTTATTTTTTAAATGCCAGAAAGATTTACTTGGATAGTGCCATTTTTGCTTCATTTTTTGTATTTGTCTTTGATGAATGTGTTTTAAATAAAATAATAGCAAGATAATATTTCAAAATATGCTCCGTTTAACTTGAGTTAAAAAAAAGTTTTGAATGAAAAACTTTGTTGTTTTTGACTTAAAAACTTCCAAGAGAATTAATCTCCTTTTCAACTTAAGACTTAAGCCTGCAAATTCAGGGTAAGAGTGTAGCATGTTATTAGCATCTGAGGGTAGCATACCTTTCATGGTCATAATCCAGCTTAGGTTTTTACCTGGGTTTCCAAAATCAAGTTTAGCAATGACTGAACCACACAAACTTGGCTATGGATGCATGACATTTACGCCCCATTGCAAGTTTGAAAGTCTTCATTTTTAGTTATTTGGTCTTGGAAATCTTCTGCCTGCCTCACTGCGAATCTGAGTGTCATGGTACTCTAACGGTTGGTTCCTGCCTATTCTTGAACCCAAATAACTGGAGTCAAGTGTGACAGAGACTGAACAACTAAGGAGAGGCCAGGAGCCTCCAGCCACATGCTTGGCTGTGCTATGATTCAGCCCTGGCTGTGACAGGCGTGGGACAAGTGCAGTCAATGTCTTCCTCTCTGTTCGCTTGGTTGTCTTTTCACTTGGTGCCCCTCCCACAGAGGCTTGCTTTCCTCCCCGTCTGTCCCTGCTGTCTTTCTAGGCTCCTGGCTGCATTTCTGTCACAGCAGCCCCAGTGATTCTGATAATGTTAGCAACAGCAGAAAGTTGTCAAATTGTGAGCAGTCGGATGGGGAGATGCACAAAATGCTGAGGAAATTGAGAAGAGGGTGGGGAGGTGAAGCTTGGCAAGTGTGACACTTACTTGGTGTAAAAACACTGACCACTGGTGCGAGAGTCTCCATCACTGCTGAGCCTGGGGTTGGAATCAACACTGGAGGGGAGGTCGGCATGCCTGGACTTTGCAGTTGGCACTGAATCTGACTTTGTACCTAGGGCGAGAGCCCAAGGTTTAGAGAGCAAGAGGCTCACTGTTTCTCTCTGGGCTCAGTTTTCTCTTCTGTGAAATGGTGCAAGAGCTAGTATGGAGGGCTGGATTACTTGATCCTTAAGATCTTTCAAGCCCAAATGGTCTAGGACAGTGTTCTGATTGGCTCATGTGCCTCCAGACAGCTTTTTGAAAAAAATCTATGCACATTATAAGGCGGCATATAAAATATCTCATGTTCTATGTAAATAGTTGGAAAGGATGTGATTTTCAACATGCTGTGAAAATTGACAGTTTTGAAAAGAAAATTTAAATATTTCAAGGTGTGGCCAATAGAATCTAAATGCCATGTGGTGATATGAGACCCCCTTCCTTCACTTAAATAAATGTATGAACAAACTGTTTTTCAGCACTTTGAACTTTTGTATTTCATTTTCTCCTTCCTCTGGCTGAACATGGAGCAGAGTCACACCAGTAGTGTAATCATGTGTATGGGGTAGTAAGGTCTATCTTATTCCACACCATTATTCCATAATATCTATTCTTCCCATCACACATCCTCGCCCCTCCCCTCACTCTCCTCTGCACAATCCAAAGTTCCTTCGTTCTCCCCTGACTCACATTATGGATTAACATTTGGTTATCAGAGAAGACATTTGACCTTTGGTTTTTTAGGTTTGGCTTATTTCACTTAGCATAATATTCTCCGGCTTCATCCATTTACCTGCAAATACTACAATTTCGTTCTTTTTTAAGGCTGAGTAATATTCCATTGTGTATATGTACCACAACTTCTTTATTCATTCATCTATTGAAGGGGATCTAGGTTGGTTCCATAGTTTAGCTATTGGAAGCTGCTATAAACATTGATGTGGCTGCATCACTGCAGTATGCTGATTTTAAGTCCTTTGGGTATAGGCCAAGGAGTGGGATAACTGGGTCAAATGATGGTTCCATTCCAAGTTTTCTGAGGAATCTCCATACTTTCCATAGTGATTGCACCAATTTGAGTCCCAACAGCAATGTATGAGTGTGCCTTTTTCCCCACATCATCACCAATACCTGCTGTTGCTTGTATTCTTGATGATTGCCATTCTGGCTAGAGTGAAATCTTAGAGTAGTTTTGATTTACATTTCCCTAATTGCTAGAGATGTTGAACATTTTTCCACATATTTATTGATTGATTGTAATTATTCTTCTGTGAAGTGTCCAGTTTTTTAGCCCATTTATTGATTGAGTTATTTTATTTTATTTTATTTTATTTTATTTTATTTTTTTTTGGTGTTAAGTTTTTTGAGTTCTTTATATATCCTGGAGATTAGGGCTCTATCTGAGGTGCATGTGGTAAAAATTTTCTCCCATTCTGTAGGTTCTCTCTTCATGCTATTGATTGTATCCTTTGCTGAGAAGAAACTTTTTAGTTGGAGTCCATACCATTTATTGATTCTTGATTTTACTTCTTGGTCTTTAGGAGTCTTGTTAAGGAAGTTAGTTCCTAAGCCGACATAGTGAAGATTTGGCCTACTTTTTCTTCTATTAGATGCATTATGTATGTTTTTGGCACCTTTGTCTAGTATGAGATAACTCTATTTATGTGGGGTTGTCTCTGTCTTCTATTCTACACCATTGGTCTACATATCTGTTTCACTGTCAATACCATGCTGTTTTTGTTACTATTGCTCTGTAGTAGAGTTTAAGGTCTGGTATTGTGATGCCTTCTGCTTCACTCTTCTTGCCAAGGATTGCTTGGACTATTCTGGGTATTTGGAAAAATAAGAGTATTTTTCCAAATGAATTTCATGATTGCCTTTTCTAGTTCTATGAAAAATGTCATTGGGATTTTAATAGGAATTGCATTAAATCTGTATAATGCTTTTGGTGGTGTGGCCATTTCAACAATATTAATTCTGCCTATCGAGGAACATGGAAGATCTTTCCATCTTCTAAGGTCTTCTTTAATTTCTTTCTTTAGTGTCCCATTGTTTTCATTGTAGAGGTCTTTCACCTCTTTTGTTAGATTGATTCCCAAGTGTTTCATTTATTTTTATTTTTGAGGCTATTGTGAATTGGGTAATTTTCCTAATTTCTCTTCCAATGGATTCATCACTGATGTATAGGAACACATTCGATTTATGAGCGTTAATTTTATATCCTATTACCTTGCTGAATTCATTCATTAATTCTAGAAGTTTTCTGGTGGAGTGTTTTGGATCTTCTAAATATAGAATCATTTGTCAGCAAGTAGTGACAGTTTGAGTTCTTCCTTTCCTATTCATATCCCTTTAATTTCTTTCTCCTGTCTAATTGCTCTGGCTAGAGTTTCAAGGATGATGTTGAATAGAAGTGGTGAAAGAGGGCATCCCTGTTTGTTCCAGTTTTTAGAGGGAATGCTTTCAATTTTTCTCCATTTAGAATGAAGTTGGCCTTGCATTTAGCATATATAATTTTTGCAATATTGAGGTATATTCCTACCATTCTGATTTTTTCTAGAGTTTTGAGCATGAAGGGTGCTGTATTTTGTCAAATGCTTTTTCTGCATCTAATGAGATGATCATCTGATTCTTGTCTTTAGGTCTGTTGATGTGATGAATTGCATTTATTGATTTCCGTATGTTGAACCCACCTTGCATTCCTGGGATGAACCTCACTTGATGATGGTGCGCCATCTTTTAAATATGTTTTTGTATGTGGTTTGCCTAGGATTTGAAATTAATATATACTTATTTTGGAAGTTTCAAATATGGCAGACTAAAAGGAGGCTGCATTCCTAGTCTCTCTGTGACTCAGAACTTGAGCAGAGGAAATTCTCTTTCCATGTGAGACAGCCTTCCGTGCCCACTGATCCCCTGCTCTTTGACCCC
Source organism: Glaucomys volans (assembly GCA_020662805.1). Classification (NCBI taxonomy): domain Eukaryota; kingdom Metazoa; phylum Chordata; class Mammalia; order Rodentia; family Sciuridae; genus Glaucomys; species Glaucomys volans. Next base: position 316,348 of record JAJEJO010004510.1, on the reverse strand, counting down.
TGTTTGTCCCGGTGACCACCAGTCCTTTGCCAGTACATTGCCCACCTTTCACATACAGCTGGCTTGCTGACTGCTGCCGACTGCCTGCTGGTTGCCCATTTGCCTGCCTTTTGTCTGCACATCATCCGCCTTTAGCTTGCATATTGCTCACCACCAGACGTCTGCCTGCCTTTTGCGTGCGGACTACCTGCAGAGTCCCTGTGGAGCACTTGCTGCCTGGAAGTCCATTGCCAGGCTACCTGCAGGTTTGGTTACACAAGGCTGCTGCCATCTTGGGATACTGACCAGGGTCTGGGCATCTAGGGCCAAGGGGCCTGCAGGTTTGCAGCTGCCACCCCCACCATCTCAGGGCATTCCTGCCTTGGGGATACCAGACAGGCCCTAGAAATATATTGTCAGCCTACCTGATGGTCTGGTTGCACCTGAGGTCTTCCTGCTGGGAGTGCTAGTGGCTGTAATTTGGCTGTCACTTTGCAGGGCTGCTCCTTTATGTGAGCGCATCCCTGGTGGTCTCACAGCAAGTTGGAATGGCATTGAGGTTTGGGGACTATAGCAAGACAGGGCCTGGAGAATCTGAAGCCCAGGTCCATCAGATTGCAGCTGGGTCTGTGTGGGCCAGTCTGGGCCTGATAAGCCTGTGAAAACCTGGAGACTGGGGGCAGTTCCCTGTGGGGAGCACAGGTTGGAGAAACTGGGGAAAACCAGGCTCTCTTCAGCTCAGTGAGCCCTGAAGTGCATGGGGACATAAGGGGCCAGATACCATGGGTGGGGACACTGTGAGAGGGTGTGAGGGCATTTTGCTATCAGCTTGCCGGCCAAGGGTCCAGCACCGACTGGACTGGAGCTACCATTAAACTTCAGATAACCCCACCTATTGCCAGGGAAGGGAAGCTGAGAAAATTTTTGAAAGTCAATGGAAGTAATCGCTCAACTTTCCATAGAGACTTTCCTCCCCTGCCTCACATCTCTACTATCTTTGAATCCAAATATTTTTTATGCATCAATTTATTTATTTATTTGCTCTCAGAGCACTAATCTCCAGGATATACTGAGAACTCAAAAAACTTAACACCAAAAAAACCCAATTAATAAATGGGCAAAGGAACTGAACAGACACTTCACAGAAGAAGAAATATAATAAATCAACAAACATATGAAAAAATTTTCAACATCTCTAGCAATTAGAGAGATGTAAATCAAAAGTACTCTATGATTTCATCTCACTCCAGTCAGAATGGCAGTTATCAAAAATACAAGCAAGAGTTAAGTGTTGGTGAGGATGTGGGGAAAAAGGCACACTCATACATTGCTGGTGGGACTGCAAATTGGTGCAACCACTCTGGAAAGCAGTATGGAGATTCCTCAAAAAACTTGGAATGGAACCATCATTTGACCCAGTTATCCCACTTCTTGGTTTATGCCCAAAGGACTTAAAATGAGCATACTACAGTGACGCAGACACATCAATGTTTATAACAGCTCAATTCACAATAGCCACACTATGGAATCAGCCTAAATGTCCTTCGATAGATGAATGGATAAAGAAAATATGGTATATACACACAATGGAATATTACTCAGCCTTAAAGAAGAATGAAATTATGGCATTTGCAGGTAAATGGATGAAGCTGGAGAACATCATGCTAAGTGAAATAAGCCAAACCCCCAAAAACCAAAGGCCGAATGTTTTCTCTGATAACCGGATGCTAATCCATAATGGGGATTGGGGAATAAAGGAACTTTGGATTGTGCAGAGGAGAGTGAGGGGAGGGGAGGGAGTGTGGGGATGGAAGGATGGTGGAATGAGATAGACATTATTACTCCCTATACATGATTGCACTACTGGTGTGACTCTGTATCATGTTCAGCCAGAGGAAGGAGAAATTATTGCATTTGTGTGCAATGTGTCAAAATGCATTCCGCTGTCATGTCTAACTAATTAGGACAAATTAAAAACTAAAAACATATACTTATTTCAAGCTTGAAAGTTTTTCATTGATCATCCTGGCATATTTATCTCATTGGTTGTCTTCTAAACTTATATTTTAAAATTTGCTTTCTTTTCTGTGACCATAAGACTTTAAGTGTTTAAACAATTCTTCTGTACTAAGTTATAATTAAAATTATTAGTAGCATTCAAAAATAGCAATGTATGCTAAATTTTTAGGTATATTAACTATAAGTATTTTCATTGGAAACACACTAATGAGTGAGGCTTTTTTCTAATTCATCTCTGTGTAATACAACTGCTTATGCAATGAAACAGAACCAAGCATGTTTTTTTATTTCCAATTTTTATTTTTTAAATTTTTTTAATTGATTTTTTTAAATTTTAGGTCATTGTACATAAATGGAGTATTCCTATCATTTTTCTGGTTGCACATAAAGTAGAATCATACAATTTGCATATTCTATACATATACATAGGGTATAGATGTTTGTCTCATTCTATTATCTTTCCTTCCCCGCCCTCTCCCCATCCCTCATTTTCTTCTATACAATCTGTGCCTCCTGCCACTCCTGCTATGTGTCATCAACCACTTATCAGAGAGATCATTTGGCCTTTGGTTTTTTGGGATTGGCTTATTTCACTTAACATAATCTTTTCCAATTCCATCCATTTACCTGCAAATGTCATAATTTTATTATTCTTTATGGCTGAATAACATTCCATTGTGTATATATACCACGGTTTCTTTATCCATTCCTCTATTGAAGGGCATCTAGGCTGGTTCCACAATCTAGTTATAGTGACTTGGGCTGCTATAAACATTGATGTGGCTGCAAGCAATCAACAGATACATGAAAAAATGTGTAACATCTTTAGTAATAAGAGAAATGCAAATCAATACTACCCTAAGATATAATCTCACCCCAATTAGAATGTCTTTTATTCAGAACACAGGCAACAACAGGTGTTGGCGAGGATGTGGGGAAAAGGGTACACTCATACATTGCTGGTCGGATTGCAAGTTGGTGCAGCCACTCTGGAAAGCAGTGTGGAGATTCCTTAGAAAACTTGGAATGGATCCACCATTTGACCCTGCTATCCCACTCCTTGGCCTATATCCAAAGGACTTAAAATCAGATTACTACAGTGATGCAGCCACAAGCATCTTTTTTATACTATTTTTGTTTTATAGACATAAGCAATGAAAGAATGTGTTCATATAAGAAAGGCAACAAATGAAACTTTGCTGCCTCTATCACTTGTGTCTTTGAATGCCTTTTGAGTTATTTGCCAAAACTCATAATGATTTATTATTAAAATAATTTTTGATTTTGTTAAAAGCAAAGAATTTGAAAAACACATGGCTTAGAAAAGGAAGTGTTATCCACTTGTTAGAGAGTCATTCAACTTTCCAATTACTAGGAAGTTTATAAAAGAGGCTTTTGCAATATTATCAGCTATTAGTAATCCCAGGTATTCTTCCACTTAAAGGCACCTTGTTTAGCCAGACATATTTTTTAGAAATTTGGGAAAATTGCATAATGGTATTCCCTACAACTTTTGCTGACTTCTTTTTGTTCTTTTGGTATCAGGGATTGAGCCCATTGGTGCTTAACCTGAGCAACATCCCCAGTCCCTTTTTATATTTTATTTAGAAATAGGGTCTCCCTGAATTGTGTATGGCCTTGCTAAGTTGCTGAAGTTGGATTTGAACTCAAGATCCTCCTGCCTCAGCCTCCCTCACAGGTACGCACCATGACACTCAGCTTGCTGAGACATTTTTGAGGTAATGCTTTTTAAAAATCATGTGCTTTGAATATATTTTCATCAACACCTTGGAATATGAGCTTGCAAAACACCTACTATAAAATCTAATTGGCAGAGTTAGTCCTCCTTTTAAAATCAATCAGCCAAATCATTTTTACTTCTTGTTAAAATAAAAAAACTGACCTTTTTTTTTTTTCATTTCAACCAAACATGCTAATAAGCATTTCTAGTACTGTTATAAATGCCACTGGAAAAAAATTATGGGGCCAATTTTGTTGGATAGATAATAAAATCAGTCCAGTTAGGATTAAACTGATGTATCACTAATGTAATTTATCCATTTTATAATGTTATAAAAATAAGGTCATAAATCAATATACAGTTTCTCTTTACTGAATTTGTAATTGGGCAAGGTTATGTGTATGTCAAAGGACATTTATAAAACAAATCTGGTAAATGTGGATATGTGCATGCATCAAACATTGGCTTTCTGTTTGGGAGGATAATTAAATGAATCAAATATAAAGATGAGGAGCAACTCCATTAATTTTGTGTCACAGCATGATCAAACATTCCTTATGTGATCAATGAAAAAGAAAGCTATCCAACCAATAAAAACTTTTGTGTCTGGAAGGCATGGAAAAGTTTTCTTTTTGTTAACAGGAGATGGGAAATACTAGACATTTGAATATCTACAGTTCCCTACAGTGTCTAATGTGGTGCCTTCCCTGGGTGGGGATGATGGAGACAGGGACCCAGGCCTGCTGCCCCAGGGTCTGAAGGGACTCAGCCAGGTAGAGGCCTGTCCACTGCAGAGCTTCCCAGTTGATCTGGGAGATGACATCCCTAATGAAGGAGGTCCTTCCCAACCCCAAACTCATTCAATTCTCTGCCTTTTCCCTTCCTTCTCGATTATCTTCTGAATATTTTCTGTTCTTAACAATTGTGCTAATTTTCATGCCCTCATTTAACCCTGCTTACCTCACACTGGGCTTTCTGAGTCCAGTCTGGGTTTGTCTATGCATCCTGCAGCCTCAGTGGCTGGCCAACTTCCTGTGAACTTGGCCCAGAGCCTGGAGCCCATTCTTCTCCCTTCCAGCCTACATTCCAGGGAGGAATTGTCTCACCCAGCAGCCTGTCCTTCAGAGGGGTTAGTCCTAGAGGCCTCTCTGCCTCTGGGCACTCATCTCTAGAAGGCACAAGTATGCCCCTCCTCTCCTGGGGATCAGTCCAGCTACGTGTTCTGTGGCAGGGTCCTGGGCTGCCTGGGTGGGGATGATGGAGACGGGGCTCCGCCCTCCCTTCTGCCTGCCTGCTCTGGATTTTCTCAGCTTAACCGATGTAAACAGGTCTGGGTCCAGCAATTCCTCCTGGCGTGGTAGTGTGGTGGAAGGACAAGAAACCCTATTCTTTAAGGTGTTGTCATGTCCCCAGCTACATCAGACCTCACCAAATCCCCTGGGTGGTTTGCAAGGTGTTGGACTGCTTCAACCCAGCGAGCAATCTCAGAGGGCATGCCCAGCGACCCCGGAACCTCAGTGGAGCGGGAGGGGTTAGTGCCCTCTGACAGATCGCACAGCCTCTCTGGGACTGCGTTGACTTTCAGTCACTAAGCCACTAGATCAGTCTTCTCCCAGTGACCTACTCTGCTTAGAGTGGCCCAACCAAGCGTGGCTGCTGGCTCTCCAGGGATCTTGACTCTTCCCCAGGGTGGTCCATTTGACCTTTCTGTCCCCACAAGGCTACAAACTCATGTGAAATCTCTCTCTGTATTGTTTACCTGCAAGGATTGTTGGGTCCTTCAGAGCCACCGTCTCTTAGGCACAGAAGTTTAACAAATCCCACGGTGCCCCTTACTGTGGGTTCGGGGATCTGTGGGAGAAGATCTAACAAAACCCGGACGCAACAAGAAAGGGGAGAGGGCTTCCCTGTTCCTCGGCCCTCAGAGAGGCAGGGGGCCAGTGCCTGCCTTCTGCTGACAGCATGGCCACACAGCGTGCCCTTCATCCCTGCCACGTGACGATGGAGTTCACGCAGGAGGGGGTGCCCGGCAGCAGGAGCTGCAGCCCCCAAGCCTCCGCCTTGCCAGCGGTCGCCTGTGTCAAATCGTGGAAGAGGCAGATTCCAAGCTGGGTTCTGTTGTCTGCTTTTCGCTCCGCGACTCTCCCTCGAGAGCAGCGCCTTCTTTGGTATTAGCCCAGGGATGGAGGAGGTGAAGCTGTTGAGCAAACATTGTCATTACTCCCCGACTCCTCTTACTCCATATCCAATTCAGAGAGTTCGACACAGGCCCCCAGCAGGAAACGCTGGGTGCTCAGTGACCACAGAAATAATGGGACGGAGTCGGGGACTTTCGCTTTTCTTTTGTCAAGTGGTTGCAGGTTGGTGAGCAGAGGGGTAGTCTGTGGCAGATCAGCTTCAGGAGGGAGTCCACAGCTCGAGCCCCTGGATCACAATCCCCTGACTCCGTCCATGTCCAGGTGCCCTTAGGCAGTCTCCACGGAGCCCTAGTTATGTGCCTTCCCTGGCTTGAAGCCACTGACTGGTCTGGAAATCCAAGATGCTGAGGTGTCAAACTCAGACTGAGTCCCCAGGGCTCAGCCTGGAAGCTGATGCTCTGCTTAGACAGCTGCTTGAAGGTGGAATTTTCTGGGGCTGGAAGATTTTTCTTTACACTGATCTGAGCATAGAGTCACAGGAACTGATTAATTTGATCCTTTTGACCTTCAACTCTCACTGCTGCTAATGCAACTCCCCTGTCCTGGTCACTGTGCTGTGATCACAGGTCCTCCTTGCCCTGCCTTCCACACACTAGGCATACTCAGGCCTTAGGGCCTTTGCACTGACTGCCCCTCTGCTGGAATTCTCCTCCGACATCTCTCTGTTCCTTCAAGTCTCTTTTCCAGAGGCCTGGTTTCAGTTTCCTATTTCAAAATGCATATTATTCCTTTTTCAGCTCCTGTCTAGGCCTCAATTCTGGCTTATTTTCAAGATAAGTAGAACTTATCTCCTGAAACACTTCAATTTACACATTTTACATTTAAAGTTTTTGTCTTTCTTCACCACCTCTCACTCCTCAGAATATAAGGTACTGCGAGCCAGGATCACTACCTGTGATGTTCGCTGACACTAAATGCCTAGAAGGGAGTCCGACACACAGTAGGTGTTTAAATATTTGTGAAATGAATGAGTGAACAGGATCATTATGTGGAGAAAGCAAATTTGCTTTTCAGGGCTGGAGCTGACTCACATGATCTCTCCCTTAAAAAAAAAAATGCACACTGCTTCATAGTGACAAATTATACCTGGGCTCTAAGGGGCCAAGTTTCCTTTTTCCTTCTTCTTTGTGTCTTTATTCTCTCATTTCCTGCCTCACATTTTGTTTTTGATCAGGCAGTATACCTGGTCTTGCCTGGCTTCTTTAGTTTCACCTCTGTCCCTTTATGATGCATCCCAGAGTCCACGAACCCCAGGTCAAAGTTGTCCTGTAGACAACTACAGAACTTTACTAGACTCACAAAATTTTTACCCTCACTGTCTTTAAAATTATTAAAAATACATCACCAGTCTTTGAAAATACAGAGATCAAAACTTCTGTCTTTTTAGTATGGAGATTCCTTAGAAAACTTGGATGGAACCACCATTTGATATAGCTATTGCACTCCTCGGCATATACGTAAAGGACTTAAAATCAGCCTACTACAGTGATGCAGCCACATCAATGTTCATAGCAGCTCAATTCACAATAGCCAAGCTATGGAACCAGCCTACGTGCCCTTCAACAGATGAATGGATACAGAAAATGTGGTATAAATACACAGTGAAATATTATTTGGCCATAAAGAAGAATGAAACTATGGCATTTGCTGGTAAATGGATGGAACTGGAGACTATCATGCTAAGAAATAAACCAATCTCAAAAAAACCAAAGGCAGAATGCTCTCTCTGATATGAGGATGCTAAGGGGTGGGGAAGTTCATTGAATTAAACAAAGGAGAATGAAAAGAAGAGGGGGGGAATGGGAATGGGAAAGATAGCAGAATGAATCAGATGTAACTTTCCTATGTTCATATATGAAGACAGGCCCAGTGTAAGTAACTCCACATCATGTACAACCATGAGAAAGGGAAGTTACACTCCATGTATGTTTGATATGTCAAAATACACTCTACTGTTCTGTATAATTAAAATGAACCAAAAATTTTTTTAAAAAACTTGTCTTTTGAAAAACATTATATTTATGCACATCAGGCCCCATCCCCTGTCAGGTGGAGCTGGGTGCCAGCTGCCCGATAGACCAGGACTGCTGCCTGGATCCTCTGTCACCCCGACAGTGAGGCTGAGAGGAGCTGAGCTGCAGCTCCTCCTCTCTGCTGTGAGTCCCACGCCAGCCTCTGTCCACAACTGCAGCCACTGCCCTTGATTCTCGGATTAACGGAGATTTGCAGATCTGTTCTCTGCAGAGCTGTCCTACGTGGAATACTCAGCTCCTCCCCACTCCCGCCCCACCCCCATCAGCCCAGAAGTCACTACTGAAAGCATGACTTCGTTTCCCTGTCTGGGGACAAGGGCCCTTCCTAAGTCCCCTTTTCTCCTGGGAAGTCCTCCCTGTCACCCTGGACTGTGATTCTTGTCTTCTCCTCCACCAGACTTGGAGTGTTTTTGAGGCAGGGGTGGGTCTTCAGGGGTGGGCACACTGCAGCCCACAGGTGCAGTCTAACCTGGGCCTTCTTGTGGCAGCCCTCTGACTTTCCAAGCTTGCTCTGGCCATGGGATCTTTCCACTTCCCACTACCTCTGCAAAGAGTAATTTTTCTTAATTCATGAATATCTGGCTTCTCTTCAACATTCAGGTCACAGCTCAGAAACATCTCTTCCCTCTCTCCATCACTTCATCCGGTTGTATCTTCATTGCAGATTTGCTGCTGAAGTTATTTCTTTTGACTTGTGTGTCGTCTCTCTGCAGAGAATGCAAGCCGTGTGAAGGCAGCATGTGGCGTGCCTTGCTTACTGACGACATCCCACAGTTAGAACTGTGTCTGGAGTGTGACAGTTTCTCAAAAACATATTGAATGAATGTAATTTGATCTCAATTTAGTGCATTGTATTCACATCAGCTTCTTTTCTGCACAGCTATTCAATGCAAGCACTAGCCTTGAGAGTCAAGACTCCGATGCAAGAAAAATGCAAGTTCATGGTGGTGAATTCAGGTTGGCTGTTTGAGGTGTGGGACTTGTCACTGGGGAAATGAGGCACCTAGGAGAACAGGTGGTACTGGCAGATGTGAGGACAAGGCTGTCCCACTTGGCAGGAAATCCTAACAGCTCAGGAGGTTACAGAGCAGCAGGAAGGAGGCCCTGGGGGAAAGCTCTGAGGTAATGAGCAGTGTGTGCTGGCAGGCTGTCTGTCCATTTGCTATCAGCACAAATATCAAACACCAGCAAATAAACAGCTTTCAATTAAAGAAGGAGGGGTGCTGCTCTTTGCTCATGTGCTAGCACATAAAATGTTCCCAGGGTCCTTAAAGCCATCAGGGGCTACTTTGATTATTGACTTAGCTATCTCTAGGGTCGACTCCAATTTAAAAGCTGGATCTGCTTTGTTGAAATATGAAGGTGATAATGCATAACCGAAAGCTCAATTATTCTCATTGTTCTTCAGAAACAAATTCCTGAGAAAAACATTTTTTTCCAAGAGAAAATATATAAGGATGGGTAAGAATAGACAAAATCTGCTTTCAAAGAATAAAGGCTACAGACAATTGATTCTAATTTACCTCTTGAATATTTAGTGCTAAAGAGTGTATCTTAAGACAATATGCTATCATTCAACTACACTTTTAGCTCATTTTTGTCATTGTTTCTATCTGTGTCATTCCACCCGTAATAAATCAGCAATTATTCTCTTGGGCACTTAGCTAAAGGTTGCCTACTCAGCGTGGAATCCAACAGCAGAAAGAATCATTAACCTTTCTGGGTGCAGTCATGGGATTTGATGTAATGATATGTCACCCTCAGATACAGAGATGCCAAGCAGCATCTTGTGAGTGTAAATGGAACAGGAATCCATTGGTAGCTATAGACAGATCTTTCATGCAGGGCGACACTCACCTGGCATCCTGCACTATCAGAGCTGGGAGAGGTAATGTCCTGTGGACAGCTAAGGTCAAAGGTACCAAGACCAGGTCTCAGCAGTGTGGTCAAAACCAAGCAACTGGAGAAGCCTCAATCAGAACTGGTCTGTTTCCTCTTGGTTTACAAGAGTTATTCACTCATCCCATTAATTTTTACATGTAGTTATTGTTTTCCAGGTACTAGACCAGGCCCTCAGATAGAGAGATGAATCAGACAGTCAAGTCTGGAAGTCAAGGAGTTGCATTGTGGGAAATTCTTTGCTGAGCAGCAGGTGACTGGCATGAGGACTGAGGTCTCTGGTCTCTTTGGCTTTCTTCTTCCTTTAAGGAAGACCTGAATCTCCGGGTCTTCTTAATGCCTTACAGACCTCCTCTGTTCCTATGTCCATTGTGGGAGGAGGCTAGACCCAAGGACAGAGAGATGGCTAGGTGATTCTTGTCCTCCAGGGGATGCCAGCCTAGGGCAAAGGCAGGCAACTTGGCAAGTAATTCCAATTCAAACTCAGCCCTGAATACGAGTTCTGATTGGCTCTGTAACTCCTAGGATGCATCAAAAATCCAAATTTGTAGATCTTATTCCCAGGCCCAATTCCATAGAGTGCAAAGAAGTTGAGAAATGTATATTTTTAATGATCTGCCCTGAGATTCCAACATGTGGTCAGATCTGGGAAGGGACCCTGACAAAGAGTGCTGACTGTGGGGCTGGATAAGTAAGACCTGTGGGTATTCTGAGGTTACACAGAGGAACTGGGATTTGTCACCAGAGGTGGTTTGATGAAGGAAGGACATCCCAGTGATGCAGAATCATATCATGCAATGCATGAAGAGATGTATGTCTGGGATGCATGTCTCAGGGATTTGGGAGAGACAGGGGGAGAAGAAGGAGGGACAAGAGCTAAAGTTGGGCAGGTGAGCAGGAGGCTTACAGAGAAGGTTACTTGGCAGGAGACCAAGGGGTTTGGTATTGATTCTGCAGGAAATCTGGTCCTTCCAGAGCTCAGAACACAGCACAATGGCAAAATGGCAAAGGTCCAAAATGGTGGTGGGACTTGATGCAGAGCGAGTGCCTTAGTTATTTATTGTTGTGTAGCAAATTATCCCAAGATGTAGTGGCTTCACTGAGGATTACTGTGGACCAGGAATCCAGCAGGGAAGAGCTGGACTGCCCTGTTGCATGTGGCATTGGCTGTGGTCCTGATGGGTGTTCTGGCTGGAAGGCCTGAGAAGGCTTTGTTCTGCTGCCTGGCATCCCAGTGTTCCTGCACATGGCCTCTCTCTCCTGGGGAGGGGCTTGCTTGGGATTCTTTATGGGATAATGACCTTCCAACATGGATGTAGGCTTCCAGGAAAGAACATTCCAATTGGCAAAGGCTCAAACTGTAGATTTCTTAAGTTCCAGTGTTAGAAATTATTTCCAAGTTACAACCATGTTGTGTTCATGGGTTGAAACAGGTCATAGGGAAGCTCAGATTCAAGAAGGGACACAGACTCCATTTCCTGATGGAAGAATGGTGAGATCATGTTGTGTACAATGTCAGGGTGGAGATATTGTTACATTGTGGAACTCCATCTACCAGAGGGATGAGTTGGGGATATTATGGTCTGTTAGAGATAAGAAGGTCTGAAGCCTGGTGGTGGCAATAGTGATAGACAAGCATGTTCCCAGGAGGTGTTTCTGATGATCCTGTCCTATCTGGACTTGAGCCAGCAAAGAGGAAGGAGGGTTAGGGAGGCATTCCAATGGCCACTCAGTGTAAGCAGAACCATCCATGAGAAAAGGAGAGGTATGGGCAGTTTCATGGGTGTAGACTTGACAAAAGTAGAGGGTGGTTTGTGAGCTGATGAGTTTGAGATCACTCTCCATGGGGAAGTCATGTAGGTATTGGAACTCAGAAGTGTGCTACAGCTAAACAGCACAAGTCACTGGAGTTGACACCTTAGGAATGGATGAATCAGACATATCCAGATGCTATGATTTGAATATGTCCCCTTCATAATCCAGGGGTTGCCAATGTGCTCCTATTAAGAGGTGGAGTCTTTAAGAGGTTATTAGGTTGTGAGGGCTCTACCCTCATGGGTGGGATTAGGGACTTGATGCTCTCTTGTCCTCTGTCTTCTGCCACTTGACTGTGTAGTCAGAAGGCAATGCTGGTGCCATGATCTTGGACTTTCCACCTCCAGAACTGTGAGAGGATAAATTTCTGTTCTTTATAAATTAGTCAGTCTTTGGTATTTTGTTATAGCAGCACAGAATAGACTAAGACACTAGCTCTTCCTTTTTTGTCTTTATAAGCTTTATTAATATGAGGAGCAGATTAAACCTTTTGATGGTTTGTATCTTTTCCTAACTCAAAGTGAATATGAAAGACATCCCAGCTGGGGCCATATGACACAAGCCTGAAACAAGCCAAATAAGGAAGATGAGCAAATCTCCCCTTCAAGTGAATCAGAAGGCATCTGTGCCTTCCCTCCCGCTGCGGTGGCTCTGCGGAAGAAGTTCTTTTGTAATCAACCATCATTTCTATTCCTTCTTCTCTAATCCCAAAGAGCAAAATCAGAAGCATGAATTGGGTCTCAACTTAGTAATAGGAAAAAAACATTAAAAATTATTCTTTAAATGCATTTAAAATATTTCTCCATAGAATAGTCTTCCAAATGAAGAATCTCAGCTAAAACATAAATAAGTAATGGGAGCATATCTTTTGGAGTTTTTGTTGTTATTTATTTATTTTTTGCTCCTGACAAAGTTAGTTTCTCAGTCTGATTTTATTATTTTTATTGATTTAATTTTTAAGTCCAATTTTAAAGCGTCAGGTTCTATTCTCAGATTGTAAACAGACTATGTCCAGAAACTTTATGAATATATATATATGTGTGTGTGTGTGTATATATATATATATATATATATATATAATTTTTGTGCCAAAAATTTGCCATATGTATAGACTGCCTACAGGGAAAGGAGGAAAATTTTAGAAATCTACAGGTCCGAAACAGTGCTAGAAGCTTGTGAAGACTGTGCTTTTTTTCAGGTGTTATTCAGTCCATGGAATAGATACATTAAAAACAAAACAAAACATAAGACCTCTCTTGTAATTGAATCTCAGTAAATACTGAGATGTGCTTTTTATGGCTTTCATGATAAAGTAGAAATGTTCTTTTCTGGGGAAAAAACAAACATTGTTTACAAGATGTAATAATTTAAAATCATAAAATAACAGGCTTTGGGTGAAGATGGCAGAATGAAGCCAGGTCATAGAAAGTTACCGTCCTAATATCTGATTATGTAAGTAAAAAAGTAAAATAACAAAAAAGGAAAGTATACAGTGATGCTATCTCAAGTGGCATCAGGTCATGTCCTAACTTTAAAGATGTGATCCTAACAAAGAATCAAAGCTATTGGCAAGGTTCTGGATGGGAGTTAATACCACCTGTACCCTACCCACCACATCTCAAAGTTGATTTGGGGAAAGATCAGCTAGTTAAAAAATCTTGAGAATTTTCCCTCTGACCCCCAAATTTGGAATAAATACACTATGGAGATGAGTGCGCTACTTGCTACTTGGAGGAATCATAAGGAAAATCCTTAAGAGAATGATCCCCTGTGCTTAGTCTTGCAGCATCCCAGGATAGCGTTTAAGGCAGAGAAAAATTCAGGAGCATCCATTTTTCAGGGTTTTCTGCTGAATTTGGGAAACTTACAGCCTGGACATTTAAAAAAAATTCTTTGAAAGAATAGCTCTCTCTGTCCCTCTCTTGACAAACCCTCTGGTTATGAAAAGAATGACAGGGCTTAGTCCTTCAGACCCTAAACCATAGCTGCATAAACAGATGTCATATCAAGGTAAGTGTGGTGCCAAAGAGAAGGTGTCCATACTAAACTGCAGCAAGGAAAAGAGAGGAGGAAACTCCCCGCAGAGCATGAGCAAGATGAAAAGAAAGGTCCCAGCAATTATTCAGACATATGGTGCTTGCCAGCAGTTTTAAAAAGAAAAGCAGAATAAGAAGAAAAAGGGGGATGCAGAGAACCAAAACAATTGTATAATTAGTAACTAAATTGGAGTGATCAAGGGGTAGATTAGACATGGCTGAAAACTGAATTGCCCACATAGAAGAGAGATTGGAGTGAATGCAGACAAGAATCACAAGGTAGAAGCAGCCAGGCATGGCAGTGCACACTTGTAATACCAGTGATGTGGAGGCTGAAACAGCAGGATCACAAGTTCAAAACCAGCCTCAGCAATGTAGTGAGAGCCTGTCACACCCACACAGGAAAGCACACAAGGGGGCCTAGGGATGTGGTTCAGGGGTTCAACTCTGGGTTCAGTCCCCTGTACTGTCCCCCCTAGAAGAAAAGCAGCTCAAAAAAGACTGATATAAATGATCAATAATGATATCCAACATAAATTATAATCAGAAAAGTACAGATGCTTCTTGACCTAAATAAAAAAATGCTACCAAGCACCCCAGTTTGGTAGTATGAAGTGTTGACGGTTAACTCTCATGGTTGTGTGGCTAAGTGGAAGATATGGTTTGCTCCTGCTGACCAACAATGGGTGACAGTATCATACTGTTTATTTCCAGCCTCAAAAACCACTGAAATTCAAAGTACAGTTTCTCCTGAATGTGTAGCGCTTTTGCACTGTCACTAACTTGAAAAGCGCGCACACACACACACACACACACATTGCTAGTTGGGAACCATCTGTATAGAATAAATAACATGGAAACAAATGACACAAAATATAGACAAAATTGTTATAATTTTTTAACTCTGAAATAAGTCTAAACCTAACACAGATTTTATTTCAGGAAAACTGACATACAATGATAAAGAATGTTTGAATTTGTGCTAATTTATAAAGTTTACAAAAAGAAAGAGGCAGAAAGATCTCTGTAGGTATCCAGATAGAAAAAGCAAGATTGCTAACAAAGAAATCTGTCTTGCCTTAGACTTTCCCATTGCAGCATTCAATGCCAGAACCCAACAGAACAATGCCTAAAGTTCAAGGGAAAAGATGTTTGGGCCAAGTAATTGATAGCAGTCAAATCATTCTTTAAGTATGAAGACCACATGTGGAAAATTCTCAAGTAAGAATTGCAGCACACATGAGCTTTTCTTGAAAAAAACATAGCATCAATCAAACAATTCAGCTACTAATCAAGGCATCCAATTCATAAAAGGAGAGTCCACAAGAAAAGGACTAAGGTATCATTTAGGATTGGAAGCCAGTAGGGCCATAGATAGGTAGTCAAGTGGTCTTTCCAGCCTCTGAGCAAAGATCTTAGGTATACATGGAGAGAGTGTATGTCAACAAGAAACCCAAATGACAATGAAATCTATCCAAAGGAGATATTTTAAAAATCCAAGGAATGAAAAAGCTGAAATAAAAATAGGCTTTGATTGTGGAAATTATAATTACGACTAAATATAAGATTTATAAACCTTGGAAAAATAAAAATAAATTTAATGAAACCTGAAGTTTGAGTTGGAAAAGAATAAAGAAGGCTGAGACTGTTAATTACTGGGGTAGCAGAACATTAAAATGGAACTGGTTCTGTCTTGGTGCCTGAAGAAGTCCCTAAGGCTAAAAATAAAATAATAGGTGCCATGTCTCAAAGTTTGGTGCTGGACCTCTTTTGCAGAGCTTTTGGAGGGAGTGGCCCAAGTCAGGATTTTTTTTTTTCTTTTCTTTTTTGTTTATTTTGGTTTCTTAGCCCATCATCTCCTGAGTATAAAAGAGTGAATGTTTAAAAGAACAAATTAAACATTTTTTTTTAAAAAGGAGTGAACGTTGAAGAAGAAAGAGAAAATGTCTCTGGAGAAAGTGGTTGCAGTGCTGCAGATTTTCTCCCTGTTACCTAAGGAGGGTTGCTGAGGGGGACCATGCTCTGAGATCACCCCATGGTTAGTGAGAAGGCCTTTTCCTTTAGAGCCTGTTGTGTGTTCAAGTCCTGAGGGGACACCGTGAGCTGGGAGTGACTTTAGTAACTTCTGAAGGCAGGAGATTGCAGTGGGCTCTCAGCCCAAGGAAGAAGGACAAGGAGAGGGAGCCCTGCACTGGGGAAGGTGGCGATTCCACTCGGTCAGGGCCAGTTCTCAAGCCCATTTTCCAGAGCACATGTGGACCATATGGGACAGCCAGACTGGAATGTAGACTCTGCACAACAGACTTTGTCCAAGGAGGCCACCAAGAGGGCAATAGGGCTCCAATAAGAATATTTATGAGCCTCCTTTTTGCATTCCAGGTTTCAGTGGTTGGAGTTCATTTAAAGTCAGACCAGAGGAATGGCATCACCCACATTATGAAAATTTTAATTGGAGTTTCCCAGTTCCCCAAACTCCAAGGACCCATACAAGGATCTCCAGGTATTGAAAAGTAAGAACTTTCCTTAAATTCCTTTTCCTCCAGTGCCCAGATGTGGACAGGTCAGCTGGAAAGAAGGGAAGAAGAGCAGTGCTAGCAAGGAAGGAAAAACCCTCTTCCCCATTAACCTGGCACCCTGAGTAGCATGGTCCTAAGGAGTAGGTGTCCTTGCTTTTTCATGATTGCTATCTGATCATTTTCATTGTTCTTTCCTTTTCCCTAAAATTTTCCAGCCTTTTAAGAAAATATTACACTACCCAAGAATTCTCCTTGTAGCATTCATGTACAATCTTTGGGGCCATTCCTTCTGATTATTCATTCATTGTAATGTTAGCAACTGATTTAGAGTCCATCTCTCTCTCTCTCTAGTCATCATGCTTGGTTACTTCAACATCCATGTTGGATATTCTTCCAACATCAGTTAGTTGACTCATTCACAAGTCTAGGCTCTCAGTTTCCTGATCTTTTCTCCCATGATCCTTTCCTCTGTCATATTTCAGCCATCCATTACCGGTAACCACCCCACCTCTAACATCTTGACTCCACTTTCCCCTTCTACCATCATTTCTTATCTTTAAGGTTTAAATTTCACCAACTCTTGGACCCTTGGACTTCTAGCCACCAAGTCGAGTCTACATCTTTTCTTTACTTCCATTTTCTTCTCTTAGGAATTCCATGATTCATCATTATAACCACTTAATTACTTTACTTAATTATTTGACTCTCTCGCCTCTGTCCTGTCTATCAAACTCACCAATCTGGTTAAATGCAGTTCTCTGCTTACTTTTCACCTATAACTACATGGTTAAATGTGACTGGAGGACAACACAACCATACTCAATGGTCTTGCTCTAACTTTAGGACCACCCAACTCAGCAAGTCTTGTCCATTTTTTTCAGTCAGTTTCTCTACTCATTTGCCTGAGTAACTACTTTTATCCGCATCCCAATCTCCCACCCACCCCAATACTTTTTCAGTCTAACATAATGATCTGGCCCTTTAAAAAAATAAGAAAATGGAAGTTATCAGAATAGAATATCCGTATTTTCCTCTACAAGGCCTGCATGACTAGTAACATCTATACTTACTTTGTCTTTTTTTATAAAGAAGAATTCATCTCCCTTATAAAGGATAAATTCTTCCTGCTTCTACCTAAGGCCAATTTTCTTTTTTATGCCCTGGATCCCAATTCCTCTGTCCTTCTCATATTCTTTGCTGCTATAATTATCTTCTCTTCTTCAACCATAGCTTTCCCCTCTCCTGAGCCATTCTCATCACCATTTAAACATACCACAATATCTCTCCTATAAAAACGAACTCTTCCTGAGCCCAAGATCCCCTTCCAATTATCACTTTATTTATCTGCTCCCCTAAAGACAAAAGCATCTTTAATGTGTTTTCTAACTTAAATTCTTCACTTCCCATGTTCTCTGAAATAGGTCTAAATAAACACCACCACTCAACTGAAACCACTTTTGTCAAGGTCATAGGTGATGTCCATATACATGATTCCTCAGTGCATTCCATGTATTGGTTTACTCTGTCCTTCTTGAAAGACTTTCTTAATTGGTTTCTGAGATTCTTTTTTTTTTTTTTTTTCTTGTGGTGCTGGGGATTGAACCCAGGGCCTTGTGCTTGCAAGGCAAGCACTCTATCAACTGAGCCATACCCCTAGCCCTGGTTTCTGAGATTCTTCTGGCTTCTGGTTTTCCTCCGACCTCACTGCCAGCTCTGTCATGGTCTCGGGTTGATCCTTCTTTTCTTTACCAGTTCTAAATGTTGGAGTGTCCCAAAATGCAGTTAGATCTTTGTTCTCTTCTGCCTGCATTTACGTCCTCAGTAATGTCATTTACGTCTCTGGCTTTAAATACTCCTTGTACCCTGATGATTTCCAAATTACCTCTCTATCCCCCATTCCTCTGTTTAGATGTTCACATTTGAGAAAACAGTAGTTTTTTTCCCTATACCCACAACTCCACTTTGAGCCATCTCAAACATAACATTTTAAAAGTTATTATTTATTTACTCTCATGAATCTGATCACACACTCCCTCATCCATTCTCTCCCATTTCCAAAAATGGCACCACCATTCACTCCATTACTTAGGTCAAAAACCAAGATATTGTTCTCAGTCCTCTTCTTTCTTTCACATCCTAATATGGATGTGATTGTGTTCTTGTCACCCCACAACCACAAAAAGATAAGTGGACATCCTAGCTACCAGTACTTTGGAATGTGACCTTATTTTGATATGGCAAATGTCATTGGTTCAGGTAAGGGCATATTAAAGTAGGGTGGGCTCCTGATCCAATAGGACTGTTGACCTTCTGGGAAGACAGCATGTTATGACAGGACGTAGAGAACACCATGTGACAACAAAGCAGAGATTAAAGTCATGGGATTGCAAGCTGCAGGATGCCCAAGACTGCCAGGAAAGCACCAGAAGTTAGGAGGAGGTAAGGAAGGATTCCTCCTCAGGTTTCAGAGGGAACATGGCCCTGGTGACACCATAATTCCAGACATCAAGCCTCTAGTACTGTGAGACAAGACAATTCTATTGTTTTAAGCCTCATGGCTTGTAGCACTTGGTTACACCCCTAGGAAACTAACACACGCTTCATCTTCCACTCACCAGCAGGTCTTCTTGGCTCCTTCCAAAAGGTAGCGCAGCCAACGAGGGTCTCTGCTTCTTCTCTCGCCCAAGCCCACCAGAGGTGATTTCCCACATGTCAGTTAAAGTGGTCCTTCCCAGATGTGAACCTGGTCATGCCATTCACTTTCTCATTTTCCAAAGGCTTCTCATTACATATGGAATAAAACAAATGCCTTACCCAGGCTTATAAGGCTCTGTGCAGCCTGGGCTCCAGCTCCCCCTCACTTCCCACCCCTTTTTCTATTGCTCTCAGGTCACATTGACTTTCTTGATGTCGCTATAACACTCCAAAATAGTCCAGCCTTGGGGCATCTGTACTTGAAATTCTCTCTGCGTGGAAAGCTCTCTCCCCACATCTACTCATGCCTCACTTCTTCATCTCCTCCAGATCCTTTCTCATCCCCAGAGGAACCCTTTGTGACTATTTGATCATAATCGGCCCCTCTGACATTGTATTCTGATTTATTTCTCTTCCTAGTCCATATACCATCTGATTTTTATATTTATTGATTTGCTAGTTCCATATAGAGTCTTCTTGCACATGATAGTTACTCATGAATGAATAAATGAATTCCAGCATTATGCCAACATGAAAATGTAAAGCTAAAAAGTACCAGTCCTACATCTTCCATTTTTAATTAAAGTTTTTCTAATTTTAGAGGGAAATTTTAGGCATGAATATCTCTGGCAAAGAAACATTTATCAGAAGTTTAACAATTTCTTCAGTTTCTTATCAACTGCTCTTTCTTCTGTTACACATGTTACATTAAATTAAGTACTTTTATTAAAATAACGAGAGTAGCACAATCCTAGTTTCTGTATAAACGCAAAGAACAGTGTCTGTAGTGATGGCATTCATCCAACATGAATGATGATTTGCATGAGGAACTGAATTTGGTGAGATTATTTTTTGCTTTTAAAAAATAATTTTAAACCAGGCTCAGTGGCACATGCCTGTAATCCCTGGGGAGGATTGAGGCTGAGGCAGGAGGATTTCAAGTTCAAAGACAGCCTCAGCAAAAAGCAAGGCACTAAGCAATTCAGTGACACCCTGTTTCTAAATAAGATACAAAATAGGGCTGGGGTTGTAACTCACCCTCCCAATAATAATAATTTTAAATATTGTTTGAATGTTTATAGTTTATATTATTAGAAAAAATAATACTATTATCAAGAATAATGACATAAAATATCATTATTTTTTTAAAAAACCCTCTCAAACATGATTTGAATGACAGATATTCCAGGTTTATGCTTGACACAAGCTAATATAAGCACCTGTAGTCTTAAGAAGAAAAGTTAAGTGATAGTTTAATTTCAAAGGACACAGGAGAATCAGAAATTACTTCTCTCACTCAGACCAATATTTTACAGTAATGCAAATTGTGACTACTTTTTTTTAGCTATTCAGTGTATAGAGTACAGCATTAAGAAATGGGAAAAATTTTCCTTCTGTCCCTGTATTTTTATTGGTGCATTGTAATTATACGTAATAGTGGGATTCATTGTGACATGTTTGTTCATGCACATAATGTAATTGGTATCAATCTAATTCTCCAATGTCTCCCCTTCTCCCTCCCTGGTGCTTTTCTTCTACTCTATGGTTTCCCTTCTATTTTCACAAGATCCCACGAAGAAATGGGAAAACCATTCTAGAGCTCTGTGAATTTGAATCTCCTGGATTTCTAAAAACACTTTAAATTTCCCTCTTGGGACTTTGTTCTGCTGAAGATGGATCTGATTGGTATTTCTCTCAAATGTACTCTCCTCCTGGGGAGACTATTTGAGAGTGACAAAGTGCTCTTGGAGTGGATGGAAGTTGACTGCCTCTGCTTGGTGGTTGCTTGGGAAGCTTCAGCAGGAATTCAGTTGAAGAACAAGGAGAGGAGAGAGAGAAGAAAGTTCTAGACAAAGGTAGCTGTGAAGATGAAGGCCTGAATTTATACCAGCTTGTGGAGTTCCAAATAATTTCATTATGGCTGCATAGTGTGGGAAATGGGAGAAAGCAAAAAGAGACGAAGCCGGGTAGATGGAGGGAGCAAATGAGGAGTCATCCTGAATGTCAAACTAGAGCTTAGGTTTTATTCTGGAGGCTAAAAGCATATCCCAAAGAGAGAATGATGTAAGTCTGCTTTTCTGCAAGATACCCCGGTGATTACATGGAAAGTCAAACTTGCTTGGAAGCTGCTGTAATGATGTAAGGAAGAGAGGATGAATACCAGAGCTCATGGCAGTGAGAAAGTTATGGAAGGTATGCATGTATAGGAGTGCAAACAGAGAAATGACTGGGGTTGGCGACTAATCCAATATGGCAGCAACTGTGAGAGATTAAAGAAGAGGGAATCAAAAAGTGGCCCTGAGGTTTGTAACTTGAATGATAGGTCAGCAGGGCTCACCTAAGAATTTTATGAAATAAAATAAACGAAGAGTTGTTATACAGTAAATGAATTCCTTGTT
>JAJEJO010004510.1:200180-289565 GCA_020662805.1 Glaucomys volans | reverse complement strand
GACCCAAGGTAGCTGCTGTCTCACAACCTCCAGGTTGGGAATGATCAATGCTTCTGGGCAGAGGCAACCAGGAGACGCAGCACCATGGCCCTGGAGCCGCAGCGCCGTGTCCCCACGAAATGGGCTTAGGTCGAGGGCTCAGACAGCTCAAGATGGAGTCTCTCCGCCAGGGAAGCTGTAGAATGGCGCCTACCGGGCCCAAATTCCCCGCTGAAGCCTGCAAGCAGCTCCGCTCCCGGCTAAATCTCACCTCAGTTTTACATTTTTATTTTAGTACTGGGGATTAAACCCAGGGGCACTTAACCACTGAGCCACATCCCCAGTTCCCTTTTTTATTTTTTCTTTTTAGATATACATGACAGTAGAGTGTAATTTGTCATATTATACATAGTGGAGTATAGCTTATCTTAATTAGGATCCCATTCTTGCTGTTGTAATGACTGGTTGTGTATTCATATATGTACATAGGAAAAAGTTATGTCAGATTCATTCTACTGTCTTTCCCATCCTGCCTCTCACCTTATTTTGTGTCGGCATCCGCATATTAGAATATTCAGCCTTTGTGTTTTGGGGATTGGCTTATTTCACTTAGCATGATAGTCTCCAGTTGTATCCATTTATTGCCAAATGCCATAATTTCATGTATCTTTATGGCTGAGTAATATTTTATTGTACATGCACCACATTTTCTTAATCCATTCATCTGTTGAAGGGCATCTAGGTTGGTTCTATATTTTAGCTATGGTGAATTGAGCTGCTACAAACATTGATGTGGCTGTGTCACAGTAGTATGCTGATTTTAAGTCCTTTGGGTATAAACTGAGGAGTGGGATAGCTGGGTCAAATGGTGGTTCCATTCCAAGTTTTCTGAAGAATTTCTATATTGCTTTCCAGAGTGGGTGCACCAATTTTCAGTCCCATCAGCAAAGAACATTTCCCCCCTGCATCCTTGCCGATATTTATTGTATTCTTGATAATTGTCATTCTGACTAGAGTGAGATGGAATTTCAGTGTAGTTTTAATTTGCATTTCTCTAATTGCTAGAGATGTTGAACATTTTTTCATATATTTGTTGGTCTTTTCCAGCCCTTTTTTATTCTTTATTTTGAGACAGAATCTCACTAAGTTTTTTTAAGCCTTGCTAAGTTGCTGAGGCTGGCTCTGAATTTGTGATCCTCCTGTCTCAGACTCCTGAGCTGCTGGAATTACAGGCATGCACCACTGTGCAGGGCAAGGTTTCACTTTTTTTAAAAAAAGTTCCACTATTTTGAGTTTTGAGACTTGTTACTTCTAACATGCAGATAGGAAGCCAGGTTAGGAGTATGTACTAGATAGCTGGTCCCAGGTAATGTGGTTTTATATCAAGTGCTCCCTGACAGGTCCAATGAGGAGAGATGGAAAACATGTATAGAACATGAGGGGCAGGTCTCACAATCCTCTCAGACATTCAACTTGCAAGTTGCAGGTTTCTTTGGCAAACTTTTCCAGTGATACCACTGAGATTTAGCTAAACCATGAAGTGCCCATAAATTTTTAAGCCAAGTTGTGAAATGTGGGCTATTAGTCTATATTCCCTAGGAACAAACAGTTGTCAGTAATAAACAGATGTGGTGGTTACAACATTTAGATGAAATATTGATGACTTCTAAAAGGCCAGCTGTTTATCCCTATTCCTTTTGATTCTGGAATCAGTGATTTCGTGGTTGGATTCTGCTCTAATTTCCCAGGAAACTAGGCACAGTGCAGTGTGTGTTCCATGTTGAAGCTTTAGGAAGAACCCCCAGCTCCCAGAGTCCCTAAGTTCTCAGAGCATCATTGGAAGTGAGAAATCAACCAAGGCTTTGCACCAAAATATCCCACATTTGAGTCTCCTCTGGCCAGTTCTTATCTGATGTTTTTTCTCTCAATGTGCCAAAGGCTTATCAATAAAGTACATATGTAAAGTTTATCCAGAGAGATATTGGTTTTCCTGACTAATGTGATTTCCACAGTGCTTTCAAGGGTCAGTTCTGGCTGTCTTGACTTTGTTCCTGATTCCCAGCATGATGGGATGTTGCTCCTCCTCTCTCTGTTTAGATTACCACCATGCTCAAAACCCAGCTTGTAAGCTCCATTTTAAAAAAATGAACTTCTCCATGTGGAATTTACTTATTCTTCTATATACCTATTAGAATTTTGTGTATAGGCCTAGGATAGCATCTACTAATTTGCCCTGCTGTCAAGAATTATCCTCTACTAAACTTTAAACATTTTGAGGGGGGGACTGTGAATTAACCTGCCGATGTTTTCTGTCCCCTTCACAGCCCCCTCCCTTCAGTGCTCAAGACATGACTTTCAAAAACAGCAACTATTTATTGAGCCTTTTAGTGTAATTTTAACATGCAAAAGCTCATATAATCTTCAAAACGACTCAGGAAATAGGTGCTATTTTTATCTCCACTTTACATACTCTTTGACCCAGCAATTCATCTGTAAGAATTCATCCTATAAATAGACTTGTGCATGTGAGACTGACCCATATATAAGATTGTTCATTCCAACACTGATTGGAATAAAGTGTGGAATCTTAACTAGGAGACTGGCTCAACAAACTATGGAAACTTTATGTAATGGAACACTCCTGTGGATATTGGAAAGAATTAAACAACTCAGTGTGATCAGGTATGGAAGGGTTTCTAAGATGCATTTTTAAAGTGAAAAAAAAAAAGCAACCAAGTTGTATAGACAGTGTGCATAATATGTGTGAAAAGTAATATATTTGGGCATATATTTGCTTATATATGTATAGATTATGTCTGGAAACACTATGAGAAGCTGAGAGCACTTTTTACCTCTGGGGAGAGGAACTTGGGTTCAAATTGCCTTGGGTCAATCCACTTGGGTCTGATGCAGCCCCCAGAACCATAACACCACTGATGCTGGCTTTAATAACTTTATTTTTAAATCTAATAGAGGTTAAGCTAGAGAAATAGGTGTGAGAGAAATCACTCTGTAATTTAGCAAGATGCTAGAATTCTTTCCTTTTAATTAAAAACCCAAACACCGAGCCTCTGCAGCAGCACATTAGACCACAAAAGCCATGGTATGTTGTGTATGGATAGAAATTTCTGAAGGCAGTTGTATCAAAATGCTTAATTATGATCTACAAAGACCACAAACCTCTTGGACGTCTGTGGAGAGTGAAAGGAGACCCTCTGCACACCCACGGGGGCTCTTCCTTCCCGCTGCTGTGGCTCCTCATTTCTCGCTGGGGTGGGTGTCTGTGAAATTTTCCCCTGAAGGCCCTCCAGCTGAGCTGCCAACCTCCCAGGCTTTCATGCACAGCGACTGCTGCTATTTTTGTGATTTTCCATCTCTTTGATGCTATTCCATTGTCCCTCCTGTGGTTGCCCTTTTCTGATCTTCAGTATTTTAATTAATGTTGTTTAATTATACTTGGCCCCCTAAGGCTTTTTAAGGGTGAATTCAATGGAGGGGACTCAATGAATGAATTCTGCACACTTGTTATGAAGAGCTTCACACCCAGGGGCACACCCGCTCATTTCCAAGACATCAATAATGCCAAAGGAAGGGATGATGGGGCATTTTGTAAGAAAAAAGGCCCAACAAATGACTAGTTTTTATTCCATGGTTCCAGCCCACAGGATGAGGTCACTAGTTGGTATTTAAAGCGATGTTTTACCTAGACCTTCTGATGGTTTTGTGGCTGGGCTGGAGATTAACAGAAGACAGATCAACAGGAGAAAAAAACACAAGTTTTATGTGGCAGAGGAGCGTTCATAAGGAGACGAAGACCCAAAGACACCGAGTTGAATACTTACACACTGAACTAGACAAAGAGTAGAAAGTGGTCAAGCTGCGATGAGACCAAGGGGCTTTGTCCAGTGAGGTTTTGTGAGTGGAGAAGTGACGAGGAAGACAAGGGCAAGTTCAACACAGTTTGTGCAGATTTCCCTTGGCTGAACTTCCGTCCCTGGTGATAAGAATGGCACTCTCGGGTCATTCTTCTGGTCTAAGGAGGGAGGTTTCACATGGGCATTTCATCTCTTGCTTTGAGGAAGAGGAAGGAAGGTCAAGTATCTTTTTTGTACTGGCTGTCCTTAAAGTGCCTTGATCTCAAGATTGTCAATATGCCAAAGTGACCTATTTTGGGATGGCATGTTCTGAACTCCCTTAGTCTTAACCCTCATTCAGTTATCTCTCTTTGGTGACGTTCATGGGCCACTGTGGACCCAATATGGCCTAGGAGCCGATGATGCCTCCCAGGGAGGGTCACATTCAGCGGCATCAGACTTTGTGTTGTGCCGCATCTCTGTCCACTCAAAGGGGATGCGGGTGGCATAGCATCAGATGCTGTATCCTTTGTTTACCTCCAGTGCTTCCTCATGGTGAGGAGAAGGTTCCTTCAGCATCTGGGGTTCAGCCCTTCTCTCCAGAACCTGCTCCCTATTATAGCATCTCGTGGTTACAGCTCAGGCTCAGGGTATCTGAGCTGCCCCAGCTTGACACCCTGGGTTCCCCTAGGTATCGTCCCTCAGCCGGATTGGCCTCTCTATCTGCTTTGATTCCACCTAAGCTTTGCCATTTTTTCTTTATACTGTGCCTACTTCCACCCTTTCTTTACCTGCCTCACCTATGGCCTCAGTGGAGGCCCAAGTGGTCTTGCTGCTGAGCTGTCCCAGTCAGGCCCCTCCTTTTAAACATTCCCCAACCCTATATTCTGTGTGTTCCCAATGCCCAGAAGGCAAATTCTTACTGAATAAATGGACACTGCACGTGGAATACTGTCATGCTGTGTTGATCAGCTTTATATTGCTGTGACTATAATGCCTGATAAGAACAGCTTATTTTGGGCTCATCCTTTTAGAGGTCAGTGCATGGTTGGCAGACTCCACTGCTCTGGGTCTGAGGAGAGGCAGAACATCATGGAGAAACATGCAGTGGAGGAAAACTGCTCACCTCCTGGCAGCCAAGAGACAGAGGAAGACGCAGGAAGGGGTTGGGGAGAAAATAAACCCTTCTAGGGACACCCCAGCAACCTATTCTCTCTAACGAGGTCCAACCTCCCAGTTTATTCAGGTACCAATAGAGTAATCCATCAAATAGATTAATCCACTGATGAGATCACTTTCCTCATGATCCAATCATTGCCTAAAAATTGTACCTCTGAGCCTTTCTGCATTGGGGACTATGCTTTCAATACATGAACTTTTAAGGAAGATTCCAGATCCAAGCTATAACATTGGAGACCACTGCCATTTTGAATCTTTGATTCTTTGGAGATAGGCAGAGGTGACCCAGTAAGAACAAGCAAAGGCTGCTCATCCTGAGCAGGATTCAGAAAACCTGGATTTGGTAAGTGGGCCAAATCCAGCCTGCTACCTGTTTCTATAAAAACATTTTTATTGGACCACAAACATATGTGTTTACTTATTGTCTATGTCTGCTTTGGTTCTCCAAGGGCAGAGCAGGGTCGTTCTAATAGAGACCGCACTGACTTCAAAGCCTAAAATATTTACTGTGTAACTCTTACAGACAGTTTTCTGATCTATGTAGTAGAGCAGTGCTTGGTTGGAGCCAGCACATCTGACTTCAATTCTGGCTCTGGCACTCGTTAGCTGGAGTATTGGGGAAACCACTCTGGACTTCAGTTTCCTCATCTATGGAACAGGGATAATAACCCCTCTGCACGTGGCTTATGAAGATTTCAGTGACTAATATACACAAAAGCCCTTTATAAACTGTAGACTGCTGTGTAAAGCTTTGAATTTCCATTTCTTCCTTTCCTTTGAGCTTTTTGGATTGCATTAGTTCCTTAATTTGATTTTCTTTGGTTATTTCTGTGACTGTGACTAGAGCTATTAAAACCTGCAATTTCCAGGCAACGCTAATGCTAATTTTCTAGTCAACCTACCTTTCTGTAGCCTGTCAAGTGACAAGGATATTTTAAAATAAGCATGGATTATGTAAAATAATTGGTTCATGAATGAAGCCCACAATAATATATTTTACTCCAAGAGTTAAAAATAATTCAGTTTATATATTCTCTGCTCAGTGAAGAAATTGCACCTGACTGGTAACTATATTTAGATTCTCCATGCCACCTTCTTTGGCTGACTGTTCCATTTGGTTCTAGGAGCAATTTTGTGCATGTGTTTAGGAAGAGAGGCTGTAAGGACTTGCAGGAAGGTGTGCTGACCTGGGTCATTACTCAGACGCCAGGCATGCTGGCTGCTCAGGAGCTTAACTGGTGAGTATAAGAAACAGGGAATCTGATATGGCAGTGGGCAGCTCCAAGCTTCCCCAGGGGATGGAGGAACAAATAGTCCAGATTATGGGGCACAAAGGAATGTCATATATGTAGGCTTAATTTATGGCACAGCCTCTCCCTGCAGGACTGAGTAATTTGTAAAGGCAGCAGGAATTGCTGGAGGTTGCAAACTGGTGGCTCTTGGGGCTGAATAAAGCCTGCAGACTTGCTTTGTTTGGCTCACTTCATGGTGTGTATGTACTTTTTATATATTATTCGAAAGTCTTTAAGTGAAGATGCTTGTTCTGCTTTAGTTCCTGTCTTTATAATAACTTTCTAACAGGTGATGTATGGCTGGTTGGCCCCCTGAAAATTTGGATTGGCTGCATTCACAAAATAAAGGTGGTCTTCATTGCCAGGTCAAACACAACATCATGGCTCCTTCAGTTCCAGCGAGCTGCTGCAAGCCAGGGTGGATCACATAGCTCCCTCTCCTCCCATTTTTGGGAGAAAGAGTTTGTTAAAGCCAGATAAAGAATCAGGGCTCCAAGTAACTGGACAG
The DNA here is from genome assembly GCA_020662805.1 of Glaucomys volans. Lineage (NCBI taxonomy): Eukaryota > Metazoa > Chordata > Mammalia > Rodentia > Sciuridae > Glaucomys > Glaucomys volans. The sequence goes on along the minus strand of JAJEJO010004510.1, from coordinate 282,753 downwards.
GAGTCCAGGCAGGCAGGACTGTAACATTTACAGAGGGACCAGAGTGAGCCCAGGAAGTCAAGGAAGGAGCCACGAGGCGAGAGTAAGTGTTGGTGCCTTTTTGTGGACTCACAGCAACCCTCAGGACACACTGGGCATGGACTTAGGCAGTACTCTTCTTGCAAGTCCCTCCTGCTGCTGGAGTTGACCCGCTGCCTCTTGCTAGGCCTGGTTGGGATTATCTTGGGAACCAGAAAGCTGTAACCTCTGTTGAGAGACTTGGAGGTTTGCAAATGTTGGAAATGGATGGACTGCATTGTGCTATGGATTAATTTTTTTTTCTTTCCTACTTTTTATCTTCCTTCCTTTATCTCTTCACTTAGTAAGGAACCAAAATTGACTGTGTGTATGTGTGCGTGAGGAGGAAATATCAGGTATAGCAGGGTAACCATAGACTTGGCTATCATTTTTAGACTTGCTCAGCTTCTGGCCTGAGAATACTTCACACAATTGGAGAGAGTGGAAATCTCTGCTCCTGATTTTATTGGAAAAGTGATGAATGCAAGAGTCCATAATCTCTTTTTGTGCCCTAGATCCCTCGGTCAGTCAGCTGAAGATTATAGGCTGCTTCTCTGAATTGAGATTTTAAATGCATAAAGTAAAATACATGGGATTACAAAGGAAACCAAGTACTGAAATAGTTATTGAAATATCATTGCTCATCAAATAACAAGTTATAGTATCAGGTCTATTAAATACCTTTATTTTTTTTGTTTTTTTAAAGTATACAACTGGGGTACAACTTTTCATTTCTATGGTTGTACACAATGTAGATTCACATGATTCATGTAATCTTACATATACATAGGGTAATAGTGTCAGTCTCAGTCTACTTCTTTTCTTCCCCCACCCTCTCCCATCCCATTTTCCTCTACACCATCCAAAGTTCCTCCTTTCTTCTCTTGTCCCCCCAACACCCCTCCTCCCACATTATGTATCATCATCCAATATCAGAAAAAACATTTAGCCTTTGGTTTTTTGGGCTTGGCTTATTTCACTTAGCATGATATTCTCCAACTCCACCCATTTACTAGCAAATGCCATAGTTTTATTCTTTATGACCGAGTAATATTCCATTGTGTATATATACCACAGTTTCTTTATGCATTCATCAATTGAAGGGCATCTAGGTTGGTTCCACAATCTAGCCATTGTGAATTGAGTACCTATGAACATTGATGTGGCTGCATAACTGTAGTATGATGATTTTAAGTCCTTCGTGTATAAACTGAGGAGTGGGATAACTGGGTCAAACGGTGGATCCTTTCCAAATTTTTTGAGGAATTTCCATACTGCTTTCCAGAGTGGCTGGACCAATTTGCAAATCCACCAGCAATGTATGAATGTGCCTTTTCCCCTACATCCATGCCAACACTTATTATTGCTTGTGTTCCTGATAATAGCCAGTCTAATTGGAGTTAGATGAAATCTTAGGGTGGTTTTAATTTGCATTTCTCTAATTACTAGAAATGAAGAGCACTTTTTCATATATTTGTTGATCACCTGTATATCTTCTTCTGTGGAGTGTCTGCCCAGTTCCTTAGCCCATTTATTGATTGGATTCTCTGTATTTTTGGAATAAAATTTTGTAAGTTCTTTATAAATTTTAGAGATCAGTGCTCTGTCTGAAGTGTGTGTGGAAAAGATTTTTTCTCTGTAGGTTCTCTTTTCACATTATTAATTGTTTCCTTTGCTGACAAAAAGTTTTTTAGTTTGAATCCATCCCATTTATTGATTCTTGCTTTTATTTTTTGCGCTCTGAGGGTCATGTTAAGGAAGTCTGGTCCTAAGCCAACATGATGAAGATTTGGGTCTACTTTTTCTTCTATTTGTTGAAGGGTCTCAGGTCTAAGTCCTAGATCCTTGATCCATTTTGAGTTGCATTTTGTACAGGGTGAGAGATAGGGGTTTAATTTCATTTTGCTGCATATGGATTTCCAGTTTTCCCAGCACCATTTGTTGAAGAGGCTATCTTTTCCCTTTTACATGCTTTTGGCAATTTTGTCTAGTGTGAGATAACTGTATGTGGGTTTGTCTCTGTGTCTTCTGTTTTGTACCATTGGTCTACCTCCCTATTTTGGTGCCAATGCCATGCCGTTTTTGTTACTATTGCTCTGTAGTATAGTTGAAGGTCTGGTATTGTGATATCTCCTGCATCATTCTTCCTGTCCAGGATTGCTTTGGCTATTCTGGTGTTTTTGTTCTTCCAGATGAATTTCCTGATAGCTTTCTCTATTTCTATGAGGAATGTCATTGCGAATTTAATTGGAATTGCATTGAATTTGTATAGTGCCTTTGGAAGTATGGCCATTTTGATTATATTAATTCTGCCTATCCAAGAACACGGGAGATCTTTCCATCTTCTAAGATCTTCCTCAATTTCTTTCTTTAATGTTTGTAGTTTTCATTGTAGAGGTCTTTCACTTCTTTGGTTAGATTAATTCCCAAGTATTTTATTTTATATTTTGAGGCTTTTGTGAATGGGGTAGTTTTCCTAATTTCTCTTTCAGAGCATCCATCACTTATGAATAAAAATGCATTAGATTTATGAGTGTGAATTTTATATCCTACTACATTACTGAATCCATTTATGAGTTCTAGAAGTTTTCTGGTGGAATTTTTTGGCTCCTTTAAATATAGAATCATGTCATCAGCAAATGGTGATAATTTGAGTTCTTCTTTTCGTATTTGTATCCCTTTAATTTCTTTAGTCTAATTGCTCTGGCTAGAGTCAAGGACAATGTTGAATAGAAGTGGCGAAAGAGGGCATCCCTACCTTGTTACAGTTTTTAGGGGGAATGCTTTCAGGTTTTTTCCATTTAGAAAGATGTTGGTTATGGGCTTAGCATAGATAACCTCTACGATGTTGAGGTATGTTCCTACTATCCCTATTTTTTCTAGTGTTTTGAGCATGAAGGGGTGCTGTATTTTATCAAATGCTTTTTCTGCATCTGTTGAAATAATCATGTGATTCTTAACTTTAAGCCTGTTGATGTGGTGAATTACATTTATAGATTTCTGGATGTTGAACCAACCTTGCATCCCTGGGATGAAACCCACTTGATCATCTATCTTTTTAATATGTTCTTGCATGTGATTTACTAAAATTTTGTTAGCAATTTTTGCATGTATGTTCATTAGGGATATTGATCTGAAATTTTCTTTCCTCAATGTGTCTTTATCTTTGGTATTGGTATCAGGGTGATATTAGCTTCATAAAATGAGTTTGGAAGGGTTCCCTCCTCTTCTATTTCATGGAATACTTTGAGGAGTATTGGAATGAGTTCTTCTTTGAAGGTCTTGTAGAACTCAACCGTGAATCCATCTGGTCCTGGACTTTTCTTGGTTGGTAGGCTTTTGATGACCTCTTCTATTTCATTGCTTGAAATTGATCTTTTTAAATTATGTATATCCTCCAGATTCAGTTTGGGTGGATCATATGTCTCTAGAAACCTGTCAATGTCTTCAAGATTTTCTATTTTATTGGAGTGTAGATTTTCAAAGTAGTTTCTAATTATGTTTTGTATTTCAATAATGTCTGTCATGATATTTCCTTTTTCATCATGACTTTAGTAATTCGAATTTTTTCTCTCCTTCTTTTCATTAGTGTGGCTAAGGGTCTATCAATTTTGTTTATTTTGTCAAAGAACCAACTTTTTGTTTTGTCAATTTTTTGAATTGTTTCTTTTGTTTCAATTTCATTGATTTCAGCTCTGATTTTCATTGCTTCCTGTCTTCTACTACATTTGGTGATTATCTGTTCTTCTTTTGCTAGGGCTTTGAGTGTAATGTTAGGTCACTTAATTGTTGACTTTTCATTCTTTTATTAAATGTGCTCCATGCAATGAATTTTCCTCTTAGTACTGCTTTCATAGTGTCCCAGAGATTTTGATATGTTGTATCATTGTTCTTGTTTACCTCTAAGAGTTTATTTAAATCTCTCTGATGTCTTCTGTTATCCATGCATCATTCAATAGTGTATTATTTAGTCTCCAGGTGTTGGAGTAGTTTCTGTTTTTTATTTTGTCATTGATTTCTATTTTCATTCCATTATGATCTTTTAGAATACAAGGTAATATCTCTATTTTTTTTTGCATTTACTAAGGGCTGCTTTGTAGCATAACATATGGTCCCATTTAGAGAAGGATCCATGTGCTGTTGAGAAGAAAGTGTATTCACTCGTTGGTGGATGGAATATTCTATATATGTCTGTTAAGTCCAAGTTATTGGTTGTGTTATTGAGTTCTACAGTTTCTTTGTTTAGTTTTTGTTTGGGAGATCTATCCAGTGGTGACAGTGGTGTGTTAAAGTCACCCAGAATTATTGTGTTGTGGTCTATTTGATTCCTTGAATTGAGAAGGATAGGTTTGATATACATGGATGTGCTGTTGTTTGGGGCATAAATATTTATGATCGTTAGGTCTTTCTGATTTATGATTCCCTTAAGCATTATGAAGTGACCTTCTTTATCCCTTCTGACTAACTTTGGCTTGAAGTCCACTTTATCTGATATAAGGATGGAAACCCCTGCTTTTTTACGAATCCATGTGCATGGTAGGTTTTTTTCCCATTCTTTCACCTTTAGTCTGTGGATGTCCTTTTCTATGAGATGCGTCTCTTGAAGGCAGCATATTTTTGGGTCTTTCTTTTTAATCCAATCTGCCAGTCTATGTCTTTTGATTGATGAGTTTAGGCCATTAACATTCAGGGTTATAATTGAGATATGATTTGTATTCCTGGTCATTTTGGCTTATTTTTGTTTTTTAACTTGACTTGGTTTCTGCTCTGATTGGCTTTTCCTTTAGGGTAATTCCTCCCTTTGCTGACTTACATTGTTGTTTTTAGTTTCTTCCTCATGAAATATTTTGCTGAGAATATTCTGTAACACAGGCTTTCTATGTGTAAATTCTTTGAACTTTTGTTTGTCATGAAGGATTTTATTTCGTCCTCAAATCTGAAGGTTAATTTTGCTGGATATAAGATTCTTGGTTGGCAACCATGTTCTTTCAGAGCCTGAAATATATTGTTCCAGGCCCTTCTAGCTTTTGGATCTGGACTGAGAAGACTGTGATATCTGTTATTGGTTTCCCCCTATATGTAATCTGATGCTTTTCTGTCACAGACTTTGAAATCCTGTCTTTATTTTGTATGTTAGGCATTTTCATTATAATGTGTCTTGGTGTGGGTCTGCTGTAATTGTGCATTTGGTGTTCTGTAAGCCTCCTATAGTTGAATTTCCATTTCATTCTTCAGATTTGGGAAATTTTCTGATATTATTTCATTGAGTAGGTTGTTCATTCCTTTGGTTTTTATCTCTGAGCCTTCCTCAATTCTGATAATTCTTAAATTAGGTCCTTTCACGATATCCCATAGTTCTTGGAGGTTCTGTTCATGATTTCTTACCATCTTCTCTGTTTGGGCAACTTTATTTTCAAGATTCAATATTTTGTCTTCATTGTCTGAGGTTCTGTCTTCTAAGTGATCTAGTCTGTTGGCGATACTTTCTATTGAGTTTTTTATTTGGTTTATTGTTTCCTTAATTTTATGGGTTTCTGTTTGGTTCTTTTTCAGAATCTCTATCTCTTTGTTGCAATGATCTTTTGCTTCCTGCAATTGCCCTTTCAACTGCTTGTTGGAGTGATCATTCATTGCCTGCATTTGCTCTCTTATCTCATCCTTTGCTTTGTGAATCATTTTAATCATGTATATTCTGAACTCCTTGTCTGATGTTTCTTCTACCATGCTGTCATTGGATTCTATTAATATAGAATCTTGGTTTGTTTGGAACACTTTCTTTCCTTGTTTTTTCATGTTGTTCATGTATTTTTCCCTCTAGCAATGCAGATCGGGGATATTGCAGTTTCCACACTATAGTCCTATAGTGACCCTGCAGGTTTCCAAAACCTCTTCTTTAAGGGGGAGATCAATATTGGCAGCACCCAGTACAGACAATAGGCATCCATAAACCAAATAGGCCCTACAAAGATGTTAACAGTATTACCACAATAAACAGAGGGGATGAGTTCAATTATTATCTACAGTATAATAATTAGATTTGCAATGAGGCCTGCAGTTTCCAATGGAGGACAAAGAGGATGGGGAGGGGTGTAGAATGTAACTGTTAATGGGATAAGAAAAGAGTATAAAGAAGTTCTAGATTGTAGGAAGAGTGAAAGTGTAGTCAAAAGAAGTTGACTGTTAGCATGAGAAAAGGGAGAAAGAGACTCTGAGGACACAGGTAAACAAAAGGAAAATAGAAAGCAAGAAAAATAAAGAAATAAACACTTTAAAGTTTTCAAAAAGGAAGAAAAAGAATCTACACTGTAACAGTCAAATACTATTCAAACCTCCCAGCCTGATGCACGAGAGGTACCTGACAATGAGCTTCCAATCTCCAGTAGGCATCTCAGGATGGGATTTGCTCCACCTAATGACAGTTTCCACTTCCAGGATAATTCAAGATGGCTGCACTGGCTTCCAAACGTGTTGGCAAATGGGGAGATTAGGCACAGAGTATGGGTACTGAGTCTGTATAGGTGCTGAGTCTGTGTGGGTGCTGAGTCTGTGTGGGGTGCAGTCAGTGGGGTCAGGGCCCCTGGAGCCTGGCGAGGTTAGTCAGGTGTGGGGGGATTGGAGGTGGGGTGCAATCAGTTGGGCTGTTGGGTCCTGGAGGCAGAGTTCTGTCAGTCAGGCCAGGGGTCCTGCAGGTCCTGACTGTTTCCCAAAATGGCAGCAGCCACATGTAACCAAACTTGCGGGTACTGTGACAGTGGACTTCCAGGCAACAGCAGGCAACTGGCAATCCACTGATGGCAGTCTGTGGGCAGTCTGCAGGCTACAATCAGCAGGCGGACCTTGGTCGGTGGGTGATGGATAGGTGAAAGGCAGGTGATGGGCAGGCAAGAGGCAGGCAAATAGGCAAACTGTGGATGATAGGCGGCAGTCAGTGAGCAGTCTGCCTCAAAATGTAGTCAATACACTGGCAGACTGTAGGTGATCGAGGTAGACAAATGGGGTAAGCAGCAGGGAATTGATGAGTAGGAAAGACTGCCTCACAGAGAAACAGATTTTCCTCTCAATGCCTTGATTTTAAAACAATGAGTGGTATAAATAATATTTTGAAATACCTGTAACAACTGTAATGTGATATGAAATTATCTGTAATTTCTATTAGTGACAGAACCATAAATAATTCTACTGTGATTTATTCATAATTGATGGAAAAAGCTAAATTTCTTTTGGATATTAGTGAAAATAAAAATGTGTTTTTTTAGCTTACCTAAAATATAGATTAATAAGATGATTATGGGGCTGGGGATATAGCTCAGTTGGTAGAGTACCTGCCTCGCAAGTGCAAGGCCCTGGGTTCAATCCCCAGCATCGCAAACAAAACAAAACAAAACAAAACAAAACAAAAGAAGATGATTACAAATTTTTACTAATGATTTACCATTAAGAAAGATGCCATTTGGGCCTGTGGTATGTGTATTCTGTCATGTTCAGAAAAATATCCCTCAATTTTTCTATGGCTGACTTTTTAAGTTGAATGTTGAATTTTCTCTTCATTACCTTTGGAGATGACACAATTTTTCTCATTAGCTCTATTAATATGATAAGTTGTATTAATGGGTTTCCTGATACTGATCTCCTCTTCCTGAGATCTATCTTCTCTGGTCCTCTTAATGTGGTAATATCTGAACCTTCTTCCCTTTTACCCGAGCATTTCCATCCTGATCAATTCGTGTTCCATTCCTCTCAGTTTCTCCTCGCTGCAGGGTCTGTCCTTTCCTTGAGGTTCTGAATCACCCTCATCTGTTCAGACGTCCCATCATGACTCCTGGGCAGCTCACCTACAAATCAGAACCTGAGAGGCTCCATCCACTTTTGACAGTTGTTTGCTTAGTGATAGTTGAAGATCCTCTGGTCTGAGTGGACACTTTCCTTTTGGGGATGATATCAAGATTTCTTGGTTTGCAGGGTCGCCAGAGGTCCTTTGTTTGCCTGGGTTGCTTCCACTCACGTTGATGCTGTTGCTTTGGACCTACCTGCCCATATTATGAGGTTCTTAGGAATATTTTATTAGTTAGTCAAATTTCTATTACTGTGACAATTACCTGAAATAATCCATTTAAAATGGAGGAAAGGTTGATTTTGGCTCATAGTTTCAGTGGTTTTAGTTTATGGTTGCTTGATTCCTTTACTTTGGGCCTATGGAGAGTCAGAACATCATGGTGGAGAGCTTGTAGTGGAGCAAGCCACTCACCTCAAGGTGGCCAGAAAGCAAAGAGACATGAAAGAGAGACCAGAATACCACATTCCTTTCAAGGGCACTACATCAACTTTCTACCACTAGGTTCCATGACCTCCCAAAGGCTCCACCACCTCAATAGCACCATGTACTAGGGACCAAGTCTTTAATACATGGGCCTTAAACCATTTCAGCTGTCTTTATTTGAGTTGTGGTTCATGGTTCTCTCTCTCTCTCTCTCTTTCCTTTTAATAGAGATTGTAAAAATCTACCTTTAAACCCAGCTTGGCAGCAGATGAGATCTTAATTACCATTTTTAATTTTTTGGTGTGCATTCATCTAGTTAAGCTTTCTATTCTTCTTGGGTTTTTTTTCCCCCAATTTTTTCATTTCTTCTTGCTTTTCAAATATATTTCTCATTACATATTAAATATTGGTGTGCAATCATTTCCTATTCTTGTTTTATCTGCTTCATCCTTTCTGTCTCATGTCACAAGATATCTTTCTTCAACTCAGTAGCTTTATTGACTAGTTAATAATGTCTACTATTTTCTTGTTTTCTATTTAATTATCTGCATTTAACATTTGTTATGTGTCTGATGATGTTTATTATACTATTTTATAGTCATAGTAAAACTAAAAATAACCTAAATGTCCATTAACTGAAATTTAGTAATTTATGGTATAGCAACTAATTATGGTATGTCAATTTAATAGAATAACCTTTCTAATCCTAGGGACTACAAATTTGGTAAATTTAGAATGATTTGGTCCTCATACTCTTTTTTAAAAAATATTCACAGACAATTCTAATTTAGTTACAGGATTGAGTACCATGGTATGAGGATTTCTAATATTCTGGAAAGTGGATTAATTTTAACTCCAGGATCACACTTCACAAAAGGACATTCTAAATTAGGGATTGTCAAACTCCACCTCACATGTCTACATGCCAAGTTAATGTTCTGCCTGTTTTTAGAGACATATGAGCTAGGAAGATATTTTATTTTGAAATGTTTTCAATAAAGTGATAAAGAATAATATTTCATGATGTATTAAAATTACATGAAATTCCCTGTCACCCCAATGACTCAGGAGGGTAAAGCAGGAGAACTGCCAATGAGACCCTGTCTCAAAAGGAAAAATAAAAAGAACTGTGGATGTGGCTCAGGGGTAGATCACTCCTGGGTTCAATCTCTTACCACAAAAAATTATATGAAATTCAAATTTTTGAGTTTATAAATAAGATTATGTGAGAATATAGCCATATCCATCTATTTATGCACTACAACTTCTTTTGTGCTACAACAACAGAATTGAGTAGCTATAACAAGGACTGAGTGGTCCATATGCTTAAAATATTTACTCTGGTTCTTTGCATAACAGTTTACTGACCCCCATTTCAAATAATGTCTTTCCTGTCCTTGACTTGACAATAGTTATTTGTGTCTGTGTTTGTGTGTGTGTGTGTGTGTGTGTGTGTGTGTGTGTATTCGTGTGTGTATAGGAAGACAGGCATTATTTCTTAGTTTGTGGTTGAAAATAAAAATAGATTATCCTGCTATGAGCTGAAAGTCCAAATGTTTCCCCTTATCCACTACATAAATCCAAAGAAATTTCACAAAATAGTCACCAGGACCCATGGAACAACATTCCACTTTTTTTTTATTTTGAGAAACTGCCCACATGTGACCAAATCTGTAGGTTCCTTTATGTCATCAAATCCACCTAGAGAAATTTCATGAAACATTACATGAAAGGATGATTCTTGAATGTCTAGCCTCTTATTCAGGATTCCACAATTTCTGATTGTAAGCTCTTTGTTTCATTTATGTTATGTTTGATCTTTGGATTGGATGTTGGGCAGTCTCTTTCTATGGTGAACTTGGCTCCCTGCTTCACTGGAGTTCAAACTCCTGTTGGCTTTTTTCCCTCTTCAGTCCCATTGTTTGATCACTCTGCCTGTTATCCCTTCCTCAACTGCTTTCCCATTATGAACTCCCACAGTTCTTAACAGTTGTCCTTGAATGGGAACCTGAACACTGATAGAGTGAAAGATATAGGAAGTTATAGTTGAAAGTTTAATATCAACCACTCAGAATGGGAGTTGTGAGATGGAAGAGAGCTGAAGTGAAGTCCAGGATCAATGCTATTAAAAGGCAGGAAACAACCAAGAGCATAAATGCAGATTTAAGTGCATTTTCTATCACACACTAACGGGATGTTAGCAGGATCTGTGGACATCACAGTGATGAGAGTTCTGGTAAAAGCCTGAAATACAGAGTATGGTACAGCTGAAGATTGGGGGAAGGAGGGGAGAGGAGGAGATGGAAAGGGTGGCACAGAAAAATGAAGTCTCTTGGGAGGTGTCAGTTGTGCCTTGTATGGGAAGAAATCAGAGGTGGAATGAGAAGGAAGATTTGGATTCTGATTACATCACCATTAGAGGCATTTCTCACCTCTGTGTTGGTATTTGTCAAGAGATGTGAGGCCACTTTTAGGATCAAAGAAAATCATTCTGGAAAGGTGTCCACAGAGCTCTTGGCATTCAGTGGGCCCTCTCTGTGGTAGTGCCTCACCTCCTCCCAACTCCTACATTAGAACTTGTGCTTTGTCACCTCCACAGTTCCCTCAGAGGCTGTAGAATGCTAGGCTGAGTCCATCAAGAAGGTCTAACTTCAGGCTTTGATACTTTATTGGAAGATAACACAAATGAAATAGTTTGGTGTTGGTGATCTCTTTCATGGAGCAGGCAAGAAGAGAGGCATTTTAACTTAATTAGATTCTTCAATAGGCAAAGCATATATCCCTATAGCCTATTATGGTTGGGTATAGAACTACCCAAGGAGCATGGGAAAATTATTATTAAATAAAGTTTAAATGCATTGTAATTTTATATAATAAGAATCACAACATTATTGCTAAAAAAATGCTTTATTTTCTTTTGCTACCCTTCCATGCTTTCCAGATTTTGAGGTACAAAGTCCCCTCCTTGTATGTGGCATGTTAAAGCCATGTATAGCTAAACAGCATTGATAGTGATAGAGCGTTGGACATGGAAAATGTGCCCAGATGTGCACATTCTCACAGCAAGAGCTTGTCTTCTCTGTGAATTGTCTCCTGCACCTTCTAGGAGGGGGCCTCCTACTGACTTGGGTTAGCACAAGACTACTTCTTGCCAAGAACATTCTTGACTTCCCAGGAGTCAGCATGACCCAATTCTGGACTCCCAGGACCCTCTGAGCTTTACTCCATTACAGCAGCAAACACCTAGTTTGTGTTCCTCTCTTCCTCTCGTATCCATGAAAAGGGCCATATCTTATTTGTTACCTTATTATGCTTTTTACTTCTCAAACTACAGTGTGCAAAGCAATCATCAGAGGATTGGGTTTAAATGCAGAGTCTATTTGGCATGTGATGCTCCCAGGGGATGTTGAAACTGCTGATCCAGGAACCACACACTGGGTAATCAAGTCTTAATGCCTAATGCTGCTCAGGATAAAGTAGGTGTCAAAACATAAGTGTTCTAGGATCAAGTAGAGCACCAAATATCAAAGTGGTTTGATACTTATATATTTGAGAGCTATAACACATTTATTAAAATGTTAGGAGCATATGTAGCCACTATTTTTTAATAGACATACTATTACACTTTTGGCTACTAGAATAGCTAATTGAAAAGTAAGACACAGACTGGTTAACTATATGGATTTTAAAACAAAAACAAGAACAACAACAAAATACAAATAACCAACCAAACAAATAGAAGACCAAAAAAATCACAACAAAAATAGAAAACAAAAACAACTTGGCTGGCTTGTTACATTTTCCATTAGCTGATTGAATTGGCTTTATACTTTGACCTTGGAGTCTGGTGTTTATTTGGATATATTGGTAGATATTTGGAAACTAGCCTTTCATCTCTGTCCAATTTTTAAAATGCATTTCCTTTTAAAATTGTTTCTAAGTTAGTCCTTAGGCCAGAAGTGAACCCCTTACAGTGATTGGAACCAGCTTAGTTATCATCTGAATTCCCTACTCTCACTCATCCACATTAAAGGTGAGTCTCAATTTGCAGGTGGGATTACTGACTTAAAATGAGGATCTGGACAGAAAAGATGCCCAGTTGATCCTCCTCTGGTGTCTGAGGATTGGACATACTTAAACTCTCTGGCACTAATCTGAAACCCTACCTCAGGTTCCCAGGCCTGCCAATATTTTTCCAAAGAGAAGCTGGTACATTCTCCTTTGGTTGTTGCTTTGAAATGGGTGACTACCTCTTAGATTTGTGGAGTTTGGCAGATCATCCTGGGTGGTTAAATCCTATTGACCACATTCTGCCCTGCCTTTCTTGTAGGATTTCAGTTGTGAACTTCAACAGGCAGAGACTCTTTGGGCTCAGTGGTTAATAGTGTAAGAGATGTAGTCAGATCCCCTTGATTCTGGCTTCGCCACTTGTTTTGGAGAACTTGTTTTAAAGGTTCTTTTCCTCAGTTTCCTTATCTATAAATGAGGGCACCCTATAAGTTCCCACCTGATAGGATGACTGTGGAGAATAATTGAAATAATCAATACAAACCACTTGGCACAGTGCCTGGCATGGCAAACACTCAGTAAGTGATAACTGTTTTGATTACTTTTTGGATTTGGCTGCTTAAGTGGACATCTAGACGTGCCACAGCTGCTGCTGCCAGGAGCGAAATTAATCAGATGCTTTTAGTAAGTAACAGAAAACTTGATTCACAGTGACTTACACAGTAAAGGCATTTATTATTTCACATAATGAGAAGTTTAATTTAGGACAGGCTCCAGGGTTGGATCATTTGGCGTCCTAGTATTGTTATCTAGGACACAGGCTCTCTTTGTCTCTCTTCTGCACCAACCTGAGGGGTCTTCAGGCTGGTTACCCTCATGGATGCAAGATGGTGGTCAATAGCATTCAGGAAGCATATATTCTTCTTTGCTCACATCCAGCTGGAGAGTTTGAGTGAAGATGTCTCCCTGGTCTTGGAATGTTATGATTTCCCTTCAGTGTAATGAGATCAGCCTAGGTTGGATGTTGCCCTGAACCACTAACAACTTCTCAGGGGATGATATATCACTTAGTGCAAGAATTCCAATGTTGTCCAAATATAAGAATCACCTGAAGAACTTATAAAATTCAGTTTCCCCAACTTGTCCCAAGTTGAGGTTCCTGTTATGGTTTAGACATAAAATGTTCCTCAAAAGCTCATGTGTAAGACAATGCAGGAATGTTCAGAGGTGAAATAATTAAATCACAAGAGTTGTAACCTAATCAGTGGATTAATCCGCTGACATGAATCAACTTAGTGGTGACCATAGGTAGGATGTTGCTGGAGAAAGTAACTCAAAGGGGCCATGACTTTGGGGTTTATAGACCATGGACAGAACTTCTGAAACCACGAGCCAAAATAAAGTTTTCCTCCTCTAAGTTGTTATTGTCAGGTATTTTGACTTTTGCAATGAAAAGCTGACTGGAACAGTCCCCATCTCCAGAGACTCCTTGGACCTCTTCTGGTGACAGATTCATGAGCAGAGAGCATAGTTCACAGGTAGATAACAGTGAACCTGGTTTGCTAGGGATGGGACCTAGGTTTATCCATTTCAATGAGCTCTAGATAATTTTGATGAAGGAGAAATATTGAGCCTAAGTTTAATCTGAGGTAGGCTACAAGAAATAAAAAGAAGGTAGAAAGGAGATAAAAAGGAAGAACAGGAACTATTGTTTTAAACTGAAGTTCTTCAGACCATTCCAGGCCTATCATTCCCAAAGTCAGTCCCTCTCCCAGGCCTATGGTTCCAAAATTTCTAGAAAATCTCTAAATCAGAGATTTTCCATAGAGTTACCATAAATTTATTCACTTCCAAAAATTAATTTGTGCACTGTTAATTATGCCACCAATAAACAGATTAAGCAAAGAGAGATATAATATTTTAAGAAGTCCATTATTTAGGGGACTTTCCAGCATTATCTATTATCAGACAATGTAGACCACATCAGTTAAGGAACCTGAGAATGGTTAGACCACCACAAACCATCTTGTGATCATGAGGTTGATGTCATCCCCATATGTTTCCCTATCAACTCTTCAACAAGTTTCCTTTCAAAGAAGAGCTGGGAGACTTCCTTAACATGGCTCCCAAAGCACAAGGAATAAAGGGAGGAATCAATAGTTGGGATAGGTTCAAACTAAAAAGCTTTTACTCAGCAAAGGAAACAATCAGCAATGTGAAGAGAGAACCTACAGAGTGGGAGAAAATCTTTGCCACACACACTTTATAATCTCCAGAATTTATAAAGAACTCAAAAAACTTTACACCAAGAATACAAATAACCCAATCAATAAATGGGCTAAGGAAATGAACAGACACTTCACAGAAGAGGGGCTACAAGTAATCAGCAGATACATGAAAAAATGTTCAACATCTCTAGTAATAAGAAAAATGCAAATCAAAACTACCCTAAGATATCATCTCACCCCAATTAGAATGTCTATTATCAAGAATACAAGCAACAGTAGGTGTTGGCGAGGATGTGGGGAAAAAGGTACACTCAGACATTGCTGGTGGAGTTGCAAATTGGTGCGGTCACTCTAGAAAGCAGTATGGAGATTCCTTAGAAAACTCAGAATGGAGCCACCATTTAACCCAGCTATCCCACTCCTTGGCCTATGCCCAAAGGACTTAAAATCAGCATACTACAGAGATGCAGCCACATCAATGTTTATAGCAGCCCAATTCACTATAGCTAGATTGTGGAACCAACCTAGATGCCCTTCAATAGATGAATGGATAAAGAAACTGTGGTATATATACACAATGGAATATTATTGTCATAAAGAAGAATGAAATTATGACATTTGCAGGTAAATGGATGTAATTGGAGAAGATCATGTTAAATGAAATAAGCAAATCCCAAAAAAACCAAAGGCCAAATGATTTCTCTGATACGTGGTTGATGATACATAACAGGGGTGGGGGAGATAAGGGAAGAAGGGAGAAAGGATGGATTGTATAGAGGAAAATGAGGGGTAGGAGGGGGAAGGAAAGATAATAGAATGAGACAAAGGTCATTACCCTATGTATATGTATGAATAAGCAAATTGTATGATTCTACTTTGTGTACAACCAGAAAAATGATAGTTGTACTCCATTTGTGTGCAATGAACTAAAAAAAAACCTAAAAAATTTTAAGTGAAAAAAAAAAGAGGAGCTGGGAGCCCCCAAAGCTTGCTTCTCATGCTGAAGATGGCCTGTGCTCTCCTTTGGGTGCACATTCCTTGCTTTACCACCAAGTGTCTCTCTCTTGGGATGCCCACATTCTCCTTTGAGTGTGTATTTCTTGCTTTATCCCCCAAAGGTGTCTCTTTCTTGAGATAGTCCATATTTTCCCTTCAATGGTATCTGCTTTCCTAAATCTCTCTCTCTCTCTCTCAAGGACCCTACTTGTCCTGAGTTGAGATCTCCTTTTGAGAAATTTCTCATACCTCTTCTGGTGACAGACACACAAGCAGAGCATCGTGGATAGGGAGATATCAGAATGACATCAGAAAAGATTTCCCTTTGCTAGGAAGGAAGAAGGTGGAATGACAAAAATAGTAGGCTCTGTAGGGATATTTAACAGGTCAGTGATCCACCTACTGGAATCTACTGACCAGTGGAATAGCTTGTCAATGTCAAAGGCCCTTTAATCACTCCCTTCCTCCCTAAGTATCTTTTATTGAATACTTGTTAAGGCCAGGGACCTGATAACTGCAGTAAGTAGGCTCCCTGGAGCTGCTCACAGAGTGGTGGGGCAGACACATAAATTTAAAACAATGGGGAGGAGGATGGCTTTGTTGTTTTCAAGATGCAAAATGACCATGCATATGACATAGGAAGACTGAAGAAGCTACCCACTCACGCTTTCTTATCTGATTGCTAAAAGGCCCTCCAGGAGCACAAAGAGCCTGAACTTGACCATTCCAACTGCTTTGTCTTTTGCTTTCCAAAGATGGATCATCTCAGAGCCGCAGAGGGAGTAGAGTTCTCATGTTGGAGCAGCAGAAGTAGAAAGGCCAACAATTCTGTCATTGCCCTTGGAAAGAGCACTCTCAGGGTGGTACTTGCTTGGCTGCCCCTGGTGCTGATCAGTCTCGACTCCAACTCCCTGGGTGATGTGAAAGAATGGGGGTGAACATGTTTTGCAAACCATGAATCATTGTGCACACCTGATGGATAGTTGTTATTAAAATAGAGCATTGTGCCTTATTAATGTAGAGAATCAGTCTTGCTCAGTCTCACAGTCTGACTCATGGGCTGGGGATGACAAATACAGAGAAAAGAGGTCAACTGTGTATTAAAGACATTTCTCATTCACCTCTGGTCTGAAAGTGTCCTCCCAAAACAGACACCAAGCACCACCGATTAAGTAACTAGAGTAGTAATAATTGTGAGACCTTATGGCTCCTGAATGCTTTATGTCTTCAAAAGGCTCATAGACAAATGATCTCACTTGATGTGAAATCTGGTGATGTCTGATGGTCTGAAGCTTCGAATCCTTCAGTGTGGACTGTCTGACACCTCTGTGTGATGCATTTGCACCCTGCTGCTAGGAAATGTCACATCCCCTCCCCATTTCCCCCTTCCTCACACACAGCTGCCCATCTCCTCTTTATTGCTGCTGTTTTGTTTTAAAATAACTTCTTCAAGCTATCAGCTCAGACAATCTGTTTCTAACATTGTCTCTTCCACTGATTTCCCTTGACAATTTCAATACTATGTCAAATTCATCCTAGTCTAGAAATATATGAACCAGGAATATATCTAATATGAAAAGAGACTTTGGGTATAAAATACCTGCCTTTGCTAAAAATCACAGTTTAGCAAATGATGTTTGACAAGAGGGAAAGCGAGAAACGGATGCTTGTGCCCTTTAAACATCTTCCTTTCCTAGAAGGTGCTTGGATCTGCTTCCTTTATGGTTTCAAGTCTCCGGGGAGACAGTTCTAACAACTGCTTGTTCTGAGGCTCCCTGTGTGTTGACTTTCAGGACATATCACTTCCCATCTTCAACCCATATGGATTTATTTTACTGAAGGAACCAGGGCACAGAATCTAGAGACTTCCTAGATGACATTTCCTTCCATACGTCCAAAATGTCAAATGGACCTACTTGTCAGGTGATGGGGCAGGAGTGGCACATGGAGGTCCAGAGGATTCAGGAAACCAAGGGTTGTGAAGGAGTGGAGGTCAGGCATTGTGGGAAAATTCCAGGCCTCTGCTAATGAGCTGTATAATGTTAGGTAAGTTGCATAACCTCTGTGAGCTTCTGTGAACTAGTCTGATGATTATTGACCCTCTGTTCTGGACCATAGATCTCAAATTCCTGGATGCATTTGAGGGTCAGGGGAGCAGTCCAGAGAAGAAGCTGCACAGAGTGCCCTTACAGCCGAGGCTTCAAAGGAAGCCTCAACTCCCAACTCCTAGCTGTTTCTTGCCTCAACTTTTCTTCTGGTCATGATGCTGCTTAATGAACAGGGGAGACCCCCCGACTCTGTACCCACCTCGTTTATTACCCATGATGAACCCACAGTACCTGCAAGTTCTAAGCAAGTCCAACTGGATTGGCATTTGTACATAAGATCACAATTCCCTCCTTCCTTTGTTCTTTCTTATTATAATCTTTAGTTCCCCCTGCAAGCATCTTATCTGGGGAGCCTCACAGTGCTGTTGATTGAGGTCCATGAGATCTATACTCCAGTTTCCTCTCAAGGTGGGGAGGGCTGCCCTGTTGTAGGTGGTGCCCTGCCGTTTCTTGATGGAGACTCTACCACGCCCTGTTGTGAAAACAATGCCATATATTTACAAGCTGTTGACCCTTGAATGAGCCAGCTAATATGTGTGTGTGTGTGTGTGTGTGTGTGTGCATGTGTGTGTATACACATGTGTGCATGCATGTGTGCTTTCTGATTTATGATTTGGCATAATCCTATTTCCTTAATTTAGTCCACATATTTCTAAAATATGAGTCGACCTTGCACATACTAATAGTTTATTGTCCATTTTATTCCTCCTAAATAGTAGTAGTAATGGTTCTTCAGTCCTAAGTTTGGAATATGTGAACTTCAATGAGATGATGTGTGTAAATCCCCTGACAGAGATATGCAGGGCTGCTATGGGGGAAGGACATCAACGGTACCAAAAACCATCAGAGACATCAAGATGTTGACTTTGAATTCCCTCAGGGGGAGTTTTAGCTTTTTGGAACAAGGCAAATACATTTTCTAGGTACATATTTCCCATTGCTGGCCAGAAGATCTTACCAGTTTGTCTCTAACTAAAAATGTCCAAAGTAAAGTTAATATTAATTTACCTAAAACTTAATGATCCTAGCCTAGAATTCTTCAGAGCTTTACAGTCTCAAACACTAGAGTTTGCAAAACTCTATGTGAGTTTTCCTCTGGGTCACAGAAGTGGCCCATAGAGAGTTCTTGAAAAAATAGAATATTATCAGCTATTATAAATAAATAGCATTTACATTAAAGAACCTGTATTTTTGGAGCAGATCAGGCAATACCAGGCCCCCGTTGTAGGTAATGGTCAGTCTGATTTGCACTTCAGATGGCGATGTGCCCTTCAGCTGACCACAGTGTCTACCACTCCTTATTGTATCCTTGCTGTCATAGCCCAAGCTTTAGATGCCGTTTAATTGCTGCATGAGTGTATGAAACAAGAGGGAAGCTGAGATGAGACAACAGACAGTGTGAAAAGAATGAAAGAAAAAGCACGGCTGTAAGGATGAAATTAGACGGACTAATGAGCAGAAGATAGAGAACTAAATTCATGATGTGGAGGAAAAGCTTGGGGAACATTTCCTGAAGGTAACAGAAAAAAGGAACCAGTGAGAAAATGATGACAATAAAAGCCAGACAACAGATATCAATGTAGAGATACTTGATGGTTCTGAGAGAAGGCAGGTGAAATCCCACAGAGGTCAGACATCACAAACGAAAATTTGCCTTACTCTCCATACTGAAAGAGCCCTTTAAATTATAGATTATATTAATTAAACCAGTACATAGACATATATCCTGGGGAAATGCTGAATTTTAATTATGGCAAAAGAATGTTATGTGTATGTAGAAAGGAAAAAAAAACTTGCCAAAAAAAAAAAAACCCAAAACCAAAACAAAACAAACCCTGAGTCTTGCTGCAGAAACTTCCTCTCCAGTCCTGAGTACCACATGTTGTAGTTGTGCCAATGCTATAACAAAGTATCATAGAGTGGGTAGCTTAAAGAGTAAAAATTTACTTCTCACAGATCTAGAAGTCCAAGATAAAGGTGCCAACCGACTCAGTTCCTGATGGGTGCCCTTTTCCTGGTTTGCAGTTGGACACCTTTCTATGTCCTTAAGTGGCAGAAGGAGACAACATCTCTCTCGTGTCTCTTTTTATTAGGACACTAATTCCATTCAAGGGTGTGCCACCCTCATGACCAAATTTTCTCCCAAGAGTCCTTCTTCCAAATACTATTATTACATAGGGGATTAGAACTTTAGTATATAAATACAGCACAAAAAGATAGGACAAGGGGTATGATTTGGTGGAAAAGTACCCCATTATGTGCCAAGTTATTGTTTATGTGTGAAGGACACAATAAAACATTATAGGAAAGGCATGCTCTGAGATGGTTTACTAATCCACACTTAGGTAACCTTGGGAAATGGTGAGTTAACAAAGTTAAATATATTTCTTTACTTGAGCATTACTCAGGAACTTTATTATGGTCATATACATTGTGAGTTTTAAAAGTGGTCATAGAAGTCGGGCATGGTGGTGCACGCCTGTAATCCCAACACTTGGGTGGCTGAAGCAGGAGGATCGCGAGTTCAAAGCCAGCCTCAGCAACTTAGTGAGGCCTTAAGCAACTCATTGAGATCCTGTCTCTAAATAAAATACAAAATAGGGCTGGGGATGTGGCTCAGTGGTGGAGTGCCCCTGGGTTCAGTCCCCAGTATCAAAAAGAAAAAAAAAAGTGGTCATAGACTGCCAAACTAACTTGATAATACAATCCTTTTTTGAAGCCCATACCTACTAATGTCTACCAGAAGAGTACTCAATGGAATGTGGTTTAGGATATGATTATTTAGGCACCAATAAGACCTTTAATAAAATCAATATTAATACCTAATAAAAGATTTTAATGATTCTAAAAGCAAAACTATGCTTTATCAACCGGAGAAAATAATATATTTCTAATATAGAACCAACATTACAAATAATAATGAAGTGCCATGAAAATCATGGATAAGAATGACTGTTAGTATTATTTATTAATACTTTTCTATAAGTTTTAGCCAAAACAAGAAGTATAGAATAAGAGAAATACATATTGGAAAGCAAGAAATGAAATTATTCCCCTTTACAGTTGTTCTATTCATTCACAAAGGAAGCCCGATATAAGCAACTAGAGCACTATCAGAATTTAGTGAGGCTGCTATAAAATAAATGTGTAAAATTGTTTTCCCCTAAGATAGCACTAGTTTAAAAAAAAACCCACAAAAAATTCAAATTCAATCTGCCTTAGTAAAAAACCAAGTTTTGTGAATTCTAGGAGAAGGCATGAACTCCTCCTGGGTTGGAGCAGAGAAGTTTATCACTCATGGGGCAGCAAGTGGCCTGAACATCATGCCTATGTTGGTCCCCTCTTCCCTCCCAAGTCCCTAGGGGCAATGCAGAGGGGTCCAAACAGATGCTGCATACTTAACTGGTTGTCATTGCATCTGGGGAACCCTGAGGTTATAGTACCTGAAGTTTTCAAAATGGGCAATAAGCAAACCTGCATGAGTTTTGCCCCAGAGGGAGAGTTAATCTTTATTATGTTACTGTGTAACTGAACCTGCCCTTTGCTCTGTGGGGAAGACTCTTCACTACATAACAATCTTTGAAGAGATGGCCAATGCCTCTGCTCACAGACATGAAGAAACATGAGACCCACAGAGAATTATTTCCAACAAAATCCACCCCTCATTTCTTTACTGTCTCAGACTCTGAAAAATTTCCCCACGCCTGGGTGCCATTCCTTCTGCTGCTCTGATTAATATGACCAACCGAGGCTGGTACCAAATCTATTCAATTTGTCTCAAATAGCATTTAATTAAGGCTATGGTCAATAGGACTCCAAGCATCAGGATGAGGCCCACCTGCAAGACTGACATTAACATATCCCTCAGGGTCCTGGATCCCACCAACTGAACAAATTCCATAAACCATCAGCATATACCTTACAAAACCAATTTGCCCTCTCCATAAGTTTCTGTATTGATTTTTCCATTTGGCCTAAGACATTAATCCAGCTGTGGGCAGATGCATTACAGATTGCTTACACTCTGCCTGGGCACACAAAGCAAATCTAGGGAAATTCTATTGTCTACAACAACCCTAGCATGTGAGTTGAAGCCAGTCCAACTGACCATGTCAATCCAAGAAGAGAATCCTAAGGAATGAACCATAAATTCCCTTGGAACCACCTCTCCTCCCATGGCTTTTTTGCTCTTTCAAGGCTGGCCTGGGATTGCTTTTAAAGGAAAGAAAGACATATCACACCCATGATAGAAAACTAAATTTCCCTAAATAAGTCTCTAAAATTCCCACTCTTTTTTATCCTGACCATTATATAGGAAATGGCTCAGAGAGGATGACCCTTTTCAGGAGATAATTGCATTTGGTGACCAAGTTGACTTATTAAGGTAAACAGACCAGGAGTTGATGAGGGAAGTAG
Source organism: Glaucomys volans (assembly GCA_020662805.1). Taxonomy (NCBI): domain Eukaryota; kingdom Metazoa; phylum Chordata; class Mammalia; order Rodentia; family Sciuridae; genus Glaucomys; species Glaucomys volans. Next base: position 260,683 of record JAJEJO010004510.1, on the reverse strand, counting down.
AGTCAGAAATCTTTTCGAGTTGATTTTTAAGGAGGTGAGCCTGCTGCTTGGTAATCTCAGATGCTTCTGGATGGTGGGGAGCTTGGAAGGTCATTGAATGCCTTAAGTATCAGTCCAATTTTTAGTAGATTTTACAGGAAAGGGGCACTGTTTTCAGATTGCAAGTAGCCTGGAAAGCTGAACACATAATAAGGATTGGACTCTAGGACCACAGAGGTGTGGTTGGAGTCAGCTGATTAGACTGGAAGGGCAATGGTGAAATAGGAAACGAGTGTCGACAGTGATGAGGCTGGTACCTCTGGGAGAAAGCCAAAGGTCCACTGCAGTCACTTTGCTAGGGACAGGTGGGGGTCATGCCTCATGTAATATGGTCTCTCTCCTGCCAGACAAACAGGTCAGCTGTAGGAGTCACAGCCTGACAGGCAGTCCTGCATGTGCATCAGGTCCACCCAGTCTTGTCTGGGCATGGCGGGCGTGTTGCCGTCTCCTGTACGATGGCGGATCCAGGCAGCAATAGCAGCACAGAATCCATCAGCAGTTTCATTCCAGCCAGTCTCATCAGAGAATGGGCCTCTACTGTGGGAGCTATACCGGTGACCCCAAGAGTTCAATCAGCAGAGTGACTTGCTTCCACAGTTTGTGAGAGGTGTCCTTAAGCTTCCGGTTTGTGGTTCTCCACGTGGTGGAATATACAGCTAAGCCATTGGCGACAGTGCAAATCCAGCAAAGTTCACCAAGGAAAATGTTTCCAGAGTTTTGTGGACAGCCTGGAATGGTGCCTACCTGGCAGAGTGACTGCCTCATTTTCAGTTCTATCTAGTTGATGCTGAGATTCAACAGCTGCAGCAGCCCGGTACACACCAGTGGGTTTCAGGTTAACTGAACCATCAGTGAACAAGGCCCAGGAATTCAGGAAAATCTCTGTGGTTTGATGGTCTCTTTATGCCACCAGCTTTGCTTCAGGCACTGAAATGGGAGAGAAAGTGATACCCAAAGAGACGGGTTTCACTTTTTAATGTAAAGATGAGATACCCTTGAGGCCAGGTTGCTACATTCTGAAACATTGTATTTCCCTGGGCAAGCACTGAGTCTGAGTTGACCTATCCCAAAATGAAGTATTAAGTCAGAGATTCACAAAACCTCCATGGGTCAGTCATTTAGCTTGTCCAAAATCCCAACAGCAAACTAACAGCTGCTTTGAAAGAGGGGATTGTGGTATAGTTACCAGACAAGAATTTTGCAAGTTATTACCATTGAGAAAACTAGGTAAGAGGTACATGGATTTCTCTGTATTTTCTTATAACTGTGTGTGAATCTTCAATTATCTCAGAATAAGAAAATGAGTTTAAACAAATAAAAAAAAAAAGAAGGGAAGAAAGAGGCAAGCATGATTCCTAATCCCAAGGGACTTCTCCATGTGGAGGTTACTGCTCTGGGTCAGAGGATCCAGTTGATCAAATTATCAATCACAGAGTATTCTATCTCAAAGACTTTATTGTGGGACCCCAAAGTTACTTGAACTTTTCTATATCTGGCTCTTCCCAGTTCAGATAACACCCTCTGGTACTTATAAGCTTACCTAGTAGAGGTGTGGGAATATCAATAGAGTTTTACATTCAGCAGTGGAGACCACAGCAGCAGAGCATTGAATCATCCTGAAGGACCCCACCCACAAGGCTGCAAACCCCCATCACTTGAATTTCAGAGTCTCCTTGTCTACCAGGACAGGGCGAGATGATGACTACTAGTCCTCCTGTCTCTGAAGTTTTTCAGTATACTCAATGGGTGCATATATATGGCTCTTGGTCCTCCTTGAGGATAGAGAGATCTTGGCCTTCCCCTCATCATCATTTTCCTTGAAGTAGCTGAGGCCAGGGTAGAGGGCAAGAAGAAGTCAGGAGCCAAGGAGGAGTCAAGACTGACACAAGTCAGTCTTGTGTTAGTCAACAAGGGACATTTGCTTTGATTTTCCAGTGGCTCAGTCTACACACCTCTAATGCTTTCAGTCCACCCAAAGTCCTCTATCTTTATTGATCACATCATCTACTTCAACTGTGGAGCATCCTTGATTCAGTTCCCTGGATGTTCGCTGGGGTAAGGGGTTTGTTGCTCCGGTGTTGTGAAAACATCCCTTCTTTCTTTTTCCCAAGGGAGAGTAAGAAACAACTAAGTATCATTTGAGTGGCTTGTTTCCATTTCACCTCTTGTCTCTCAACCTGTGTCATTCATTAATACATAAGACAATTGAAAACCCTTACCCTTTCTTCCCCCTCATCTACCACTTGGGTGGGAGCAAGGACAATTGTATCTGTACCTTTTCCTATCCCCTAAAATGGCCCAGGAGGATCTTGTCCCTTCTCCTCTAGAAAGCCATGTCTCTGTCTGCATCTCATCCTCATTGCCCAAAGCTGTCAAGGGCATGTGATTTTAATCTACTTGCAAGATATTAAGTGAGTTGCACAGTTTCAGAAGTCCTGGCAGAAGACATGAGACTTCTGGTTCAAAGACAAAGAATGTCTTTATTCAGTGGTACAACAAGCAGCATGAACTTTATGTTTACATTAATTTTCCTTGCCCCAAGTCCCTCAGAGGTGACATGGAGGGTCCCAGGTGCCTGCTATGCTTATAGTGGGTCTGTATCACAGCTGAGGAAACATGAACTTAGAAAACCCAGCTCTTCTTAATAGATGGTAATTGAACCTACCAGAACTTTGCCCTAGAGAGGGAGAGAGAGAGACATCATCTGTATCCTATTGGACAGTAATCAAACTTGCCTTTTCTTCTGGAAAGAAACTTTCTTTCTATTCTCCAGGGCTGTTTACCATACAAAGATCCTTGAAAAGTCAGTGTTGGAACAAAGTGGATCTGTGCCTCTGCTTGTGAGACATTTTGAAATGTGAGAGAAGATGAGGCACTGCCTTCCAAGTGGATTTATTGGGATTAAAGTTAATAACTACAGAACAAATCATGTTGCATTTGGGTTTTTAGAAACAAACTGTTAGGTATCATTTCATTAAGAAGTTTAAAGCAGTAGGATGATGAACAAGTGAATTATTCACCTTAATACCTAAGGACAACTTAAGTTTGAATAGTTTCTCTTTCCCCCTGTCTCTGAGTATGAAGTAACTTTAAAAAATTCCCCACAAGGTTATTGATGAATGTTTTACCCCAATTGATAATAAGGTAGGGGAGAAGACAATGATAGGTTGAAAGGAGAACCAAGGGTTGGGTGCGGTGGTGCATGCCTATAATCCCAGCAGCTCAGTAGGCTGAGGCAGGAAGACCACAAGTTCAAAGCCAGCTTGAGCAACTGAATGAGAACCTGTCTCTAAATAAAATATTAAAAAGGGCTGGGATGTGGCTCTGGTTAAGCACCCCTGTGTTCAATCTCCAGTACAAAAAAAAAAAAAAAAAAAAAAAAAACAAGGAACAACACAAGATCCAGTCATGTGTAAAACAACCATGATTTACTGTCCAGATTTAAAGTCCACTTTCATATGGATTAGAAGTTCAGATTTAAAGGTCACGTTCACATGTCTTGATCACAAACAGCACTGTTAGATCAATTATTAGGCCTTATAATGTAGTACTGTTGAAATTCACAAAGTAGAATGCATCAAAACCAGGGAAGAAATGAAAATGGTCCTGGTAATAGCCAACATGTCAGATTAACTTTCTGATAATGGTATATTACTAAATGACCCCCACTCTGGTAATAGCCAACAGGTTCAATCACCCAACACAAAGAATAACTGAAAACACCTTCTTAGATCATGTTTCTGCACTAAAGATTTTACATGTATAAATACGCCCCCCAAAGTGTTAGCATGTTCCTCTCCAGTGCTCATATCTACCCTGTCTCTCAGAGTGTGTGTTTCTTTCAGTGAAATCAATCAGTGCTTTACTTGAATCCATCCTCACTTTTCTTTATGTGACATCAAGGACCCTCCTGGCCTGAGTTGAGATCCAGTTCCCTTTTGAAGGACCTTCTCAGGACTCCCAACCCAGTGAAAATACAATTAAAAATTAATTAATAACTTTCATAGTAAACTTATATCTTAACTTATGCAGTTACCCAAATAACATTTCAAAACCATTCAAACCAACTCAATAGCAAAGGAGATTTAAATCTACCATGAAGAAACAAAATATTGAATCTATTGACACTAGAAGCATTTCTATTGTTTTGAGAAAATACTATCACTAAGTCAGTAAAAACTGGTTCCTTTGTGGTTGAAAATGCCATGGAAATTTGTTTACTTTAAATGCATTTTTCTTTAACCCTGAAGCATATTGGCAAGCACTATACCACTTAGAAGCTGATAACTGTACTTAAAAGAGAAATTCAGACTTCTTATCTTATTTACCCAGAATCCTATTTTCCTCTTAGATATTACTTTTAAGACCACAATAATTAAAATAGTATAATGATAGAGAATAAAATATAGACATAGACTGATTATCCGAAATTTCACACATGATAAAGATAGAATTTCAAAAGAGTAGGATAAAAATTGAAACTTCAATAAATTTTAAAGTATACATGGTTAACTATTTTAGGAGAAAATTCAGTTAGAATTCTAATGAATTCTATGATGAATCCAGTGTGAAAATAAGTGGATTAACATTTTAAGATAAAATAAGTGTTAGTTTGCCCTTTGAACCAACTACAGGGTACGCCATGAAATCTGTTTTATAAAACATTTCATGAATAGCAGATGCTCTTGCTCTGTAACAAATTTTCCTGTGGAGCTTAGTGCTCTGTCAAAGATTCTTGCTCTGGTTACCTGAGGTGGCCAGCTTGGAAACACTCTTCAGTTCTGTGTGGGGCCAGTGGATCCAATTGGAAATTGCAGTTGCAATTCGTTTTCTCCACCTGTGTGTTCACGTTTCCTCCAGTGTGCAATAAAATTTAAGATGTGCTCTTGATTCGAAGGCAAAATCTAAATTTGATTTGTACTTGGGGGAGTCTGCAAAGTTTCAGTTTTGAGTTGTTCTTACATATAAACAGATCTGCCATTGGCTCCCCCACACACCAGTACTTGCCAAGCCTCCTGCCTCTTCCTGCCGTGTTCTGCTCTTTCTTCACAATCTCCAAGAATTTCCATCTTTGTAGATTCATCAACTCTGCTGGTCCCTGCACTCTACCCCCTACTGTCTCCTCTGCATCGAGATTTCCTTAGCTATTGCCACCAACTTCCTTCCTAACTTGTGCCCCCAGCTTCTCTAATTTCTCCTTCCCATCATCATCATCATCAGTATAATTTTCATTCATCATAAGCCCAATCATTTTGCTTTCCTCTTTGAAGCATCCTGATGGTTCTTCAGGAGCAGAATAAAGTTGGAACTCCTTCTCATGGCATTCCAAGTTTTCCCTTTCCTGTAACTCTTTAGACCATCCCCGTGTCTACTTGGGAATTAGTAAACATTATAACAGGATTGAAGGGTAGAGGGTTGATGGCAAAGGTGTCTTTTCATTTCTCAAGTAGTACAAATACTACAATATCATGATTACTTTGAAATGTGTCAGTGCCAGGTAAAGATTTAGTTTCAACTGTTGCTTCTTTTGAACCAATTCCACATGGAAAAAATAATTCAACGAATGCCTAGTCAGCATCAGTCACTTACCCAGTTACATTTCACATGCAAACCTTTCTTTGGATTGTCTACAGTGGATCAGGTAAACCATAGCTACCATATAAAAAGATGTGTGGATACATGTGTGGATACTCATATACCCAAGATATGAATTATATCTTTTCACTTCATTTATAGATTTTCTTTTTCTTTTCTTCCATGTGTCTCCCACCACCCCCACCGCTGCCCTGGTTTGGCTCAGGGGATTGACTGCAACTATGTACAAGGGAAAGAATGTCATCAATTTGCTCTCAAATGCCTTGACAGAATACAGGTATCAAGTAGTGAGAGCCAAGGATAAGTGAAAATAGCTTGGGCTTGAGTAATTTGGATCCCTTGTTTGCTGACAGTAAATGCATTTTTCATAGCCTACATCCGATTTCCTAAGTCATATTTTCTATGAGATCTTTAAAAAAAAAATCCTCTGAGCTGAGGTAACTTATTTTCCGATTAAAAATAAATGATGGTAAGTAAATGGACAGGGGGAAGCCAAGATGGATGGGATGGTGGGAGAGGGATTTATGAATTCCCAATTGCTCATGGTCAGCAAGCCCTCCAGCTTATGTCAACTGCTTTACAAATGCTTGTTTGTTACTTTTTCTTCACAGCGTTTAAAGGAGGCTGAGAGATAGTCCTGTTTTCATTTGAAAATGGAGAAATAAATGAAAAGTTGACAAACATCACTGGCCAGGCTAATGTAGAATGTGATGAATTTCCTCTGAGACTTTTGGGGGTTTTTAGTCCCATCTATAAACTAGATTGCCTATTAGAACATCTAATAGTTGCCATGGGACATTATCAGGGATTTTTTTTTTTTTTAACTTAGGATGGGCACATTTGGAGAATGGTCTTTATTGAACAAAACCGGCTTTGGGTGCCTGGCCATTAGCCACCTGATAAAGTCAATTAACTGAAGCGAGTGTTTATTTACCAGTTGTTTAGTGTTGGGTGTCTGGAATGATTAACACAGAAGCAGCACAATGCATAGACTTCATGGAATCTAATTCAAAGCTGGCAACTTCATGATGCACAGGCTACCCTTCCCTACTTTCATGCCCCAGACTTCACTAATGAATCAACGATCTCTTCCCAACTAGTCAGGTTGCAGCTCCAGAAATCTTCTCATCCTTGCTCTGCAAGCAGGCTCTATCAATAAAATACAGTTGGAATGCTTGACGAAATACATTTGCTGCAGTGGATCTAATTATTAAGCTACTGGACAGAAACATGTATGTTCACTCTGTGCCTGGCCCTGAGTCAGGACTGGGTGTACAGTGGAGAGTGAGACAGATGGGGCTCCAGCCCTCAGGGAGCTAACCCTCTAGCAAGGAAGATGGATGGTGAGCAGATAATCACAGTTATGCCTTTAATCATGATCCTGAGCAGGGCCGCAAAGCAGCAGTAGAGGGTGCCAGAGAGTCTTAGTGTTCTCATCTGTTAGGTGGGCATCCTATTGCATCTATCTCAAAGGTGGTTGTGGGGAACAGAAAAGGCAGTGTGTGCACAGTTTGTAGCACAATGCCTGGTGCACACCACTGCAATGTGTTACCTTATTATTATCAGTGACATATAATTATGTGTAAGGCCTCCTTGATCCCTGAAACCAATTCAATGATATTTTGAACTTTAAAATTTTATTGCAATAAGCATCTTAAATATTATGTCAAGTATTTGATACATCTGTTTCCCCTGTTCCTCCCTGCTAGTCTGTGGATTCTCTGAAAGCATAATAATTTTTTTCTTACTTGGAATCTCTAGTGCCTAACAGACAGCCATGCTGTATTTTTGAGATGATATTTTTGAGTATAAAGGACCTTTCTCTTGGCATCAGATAAAGCATTTCACCTCCAATGAATTTGCAAGACATAATATAGTATATCTCTACAAATGCATTATAATTTTACTTTTAAAGAATTTTCTGATGATAGGAGTATGATTGAAAGCAAATGTACCTGCTAGGTTTGAAAAGGATTAATACAAGTTGTTGGAAACCTGTAGACCAGATGTTTTATGATCCTGAATCTTTTTCTTTAACTCAGTTGCACATAGAATAAAGGGAAGTGGTAGTATAACAATTCCAAATGACCAGTGAATATTCCCAATGAAACAAAACTTTGGGGGACTGGGGTTGTAGTTCAGTGGTGGGGTGCTTGCCTAGCATGTGTGAGGTACTGGGTTCGATTCTCAGGACCACTCATAAATAAATAAGTAAATAAATGTCCATCAACAATTTAAAAATATTTTTTAAAAAGTTAAAAAAATAAAAAAATTTAAAAGGCTTTGGCAGGATGGTGAATATTTCCAACCCTTCTTGTGGCATAGATGTCTGCCTGCCTAGATGAAATCCTACACTTCTTGGCCTTCAAGTGACATTTCTAAGCCAATGAGATATAAAAGGAAGTGATTGGGTGGAACTTCTGGAAAAACTTTTTCAATAAGGAACAAACTCACATGACATCTTGTGGCCTTTCCCCTGTGTCTACCATGGATAGCTGAAGCAGCAGCCACCTTCTGATGAGTGTAAGTCCAAGTCTATGAGACCCTCAGTGGCTTAATCCCTGCTCTCCTGGAGCTGAGGAACCAACTCAGCACTGGTCATTGTATGAGAAAAATAAATTCTTGTTTGGTCATGTCACTATTATGTAGGTTTTCTGTTACATGCAGCTGAACACAGATCCAAAATGACTTACCTATTAAAATTATACAAATTACAACCTTCTATACATCTTCTGGTATTTGGTTTTTTTTTTTTGCATCTATGCATTCCTTCTACATTTTGGAACTTTCTGGACCCCCTAAAAACTCACTAGGTAATAAATTAATATTAAATTCCATGGGTGTATCATGATGGAAAGCAAAATCCTATTCTATTAAGTAATTTCAACTTAAACAGCAATGTTGTCCTATAGAAATAAAAAAGAACCATGTATATAAATTTAAATTTACTAGTAGGCACATTTAAAAAGTAAAAATAAACAGGTCCAATTAGTTGTAATGTTTTATATTTTAACTCATATATCCAAACTATCTTCCTTTAAAGTGTAATCAATATGAAACATATTAATGAAATAGTTTCCATTCTTTAGTTCTTAAAGTTTTCAAATCTTAGTGTATTTTATACTGACAGCCCATTGCAAGCAATCTTTTTTTAGGTGCTTAGGAACCCTTGCAGTCAGTAGCTTATTGGATAGTGAAATCACATAGTAACTACTCAGGATTCTTGGAGGAATTTAAGAGAGAATTATTGGTTAAGAATATAATATAATGATAAAAATGTCTTAATGACCTTGTCCTGTGTAGAAGCTAATTTCTTCTCTTATACTAGGATGCATAAGATTTCAATTATATTGACTTTCCATTAAAAATCAAGGCAAAAATTTTCCTCCATAACTCCATAATACTCTAAATTGAAATGATTTTAGAATAATGTATCTCCTAAAAGACTCCATAGAAATGATGGTATTTTTTGGTCTATTCTTTTCTTTTGCTTCTACTACCATTTCTATCATCACCATTGCTGTAATCCCAATATTAATTCATTATTTTCCCAAACCTGTTCTTGCAACATTTTCTCCATCCTATTGAATGGTTCTTCTTCATCTACCCAATTGATTAGCCCAGAAAACTTGATCCCATCTTCTCCATCAGTCACATCAATCCTGCAGCCAGACCCAGTGGTTCTCTCTTATCCTACTTCTTTTGGTCTCCACTGTGGCCAAGCTCCAAGATCTGGCACCTTGGCCCTGGACTACTGCAGTGCTTGCTTACTGGTCCTTGCCCTGCCACTCCATTCATTGCATAACAGCAATAGTGATTTTTCAAAATATATATTAGATTATAACAACTTCGTATAAGTCACTGTTCGCTAGAGAAACAGAATTAACAGGATACATATATAGATATAATTATAAAAAGTGATTTATTAGATTGGCTTCCACAACCAGAAGCTGGATAGTCCACAGTGGTCATCCCCAAGCTGAAGAGTTGAAGGAACCAGTAGCTGCACAGTCTAAGATGCTGAAGCCTTGGAACCGGAGAATCAACATGCTACCTCAGCCTGGACCGAAGGCCTGGAAAGTCCCTGGAGAATCCCTGGGCAGAGTCTGCTTTAGAAGAGTGAAGTTGCTGGAGTCTGATGTCCTCAGGCGATGTCAGCACCAGTTAAGAATCTGTTCAAGAAGAATTGAGCTCGCATAAGCTGATGCTTCCTTATTCTTCCAACTTTTATTCCAACAAAGCCTTCAACCTGTTGGACAGTGCTGCCCACATTGAGGGTGCATCTCCTCTTCAGTTCACTGTACCACATGCCAATCATTCCTAGAAACACCCTCATTGATATACCCAGAAGCTTCTTAAATTTAGGCTCTCTTAATCCAATCAAGCTGACAATGCAGATTAACTATTATAAACGCTATGCTTGAAATCTACCATTAATGCATATACTAACCTGAGAGTTCCTGCAAGGCTGGAAATGTGCTGCCCAGCTGGCCTCTGCTTCCTTCTCGGGCTTCCTCACCCCCCTCCATGTTCCCACAGGGCTTTGCTGCTCTGGCCCCCTTCTTTCTGTCTCTGGAGTCCCCTAAGATTGCCCCAGACTGCAAGCTTTGACTTAGGCTGTCCCTAAGTCTTTCCCTTTATCCTTCCAAAGTTAACTCCTCATCATTCAGATGATTCATTCAGTCAACTACATTATTTAAACTTATCAATTTCATTCTCTCAGTTTCTATCCTATTAATCTATTTCTATTTTCTTTAAAATCCTTAACTCCATCTAGAATTTTCTCCTTTTTAAATGTGTGTGCTTGTTAATTCATTGGGTGGAGGAGATCTAATAGTCATTTGGCTGTATTGGACTGTGGTTGAGAGAGGTTCTGGGTGGAGTTGATATTCAGCATAAGCCCATAGGTAGTAGCAGAGATCACAGAAAGAGAATGTGCACAGGTCGGGGAAAAGGAAGGAGGGAGCTATATACAGGTAAGTTTCTAAGTGAAGGAGGCAGGAAACAGGATGGTAGTCAAAACATGCAGATACATCATGTGAAAGTCAGTGAGAAGAAGACTGAGGATGGAGCCCAAGGAAGAAGGAAGGACTCAAAATGTCATCCTGGAGAATGAATAGTCATGGTATGTAAAGAGGAGAAGGTAGAGCAGTCACTGAGGTGGGACAGGCAGGGAAGAAAGAACTGCCCTAAATTAGGAGGGAGGTCATTTTCTGAAAGTGGTGGTAAGACCAGTGATGCCTCTGAGAAGTACATCTTTTCACCCACTGCCAGTTGGCTTTTCCTGAAGGTCATTAGTACCTTCCAGTTTCCTTTTTTCTACCTCCTACCCCACCCCATCCAGCAGTATCTGTGCTGACAACCTTCTTGGTTGGGCTGGGTCTTCCTCCTTTCTTTCTGGGTGCTTCTTCCCAGTTCCCTTGATTGACACCTCTTCCCCTGGGGTCTACTGTATGTTGGTTGCTCCTTAGGACTCCATCCTCAGCCTTCTCACTGACTTTCACATGATGTATCTGCATGTTCTGACTACCATCTTGTTTCCTGCCTCCTTCACTTAGAAACTTACTGGTATATAGCTCCTTCCTTCCTTTTCCCCCACCTGTGCACAAGATACATCCCCTGTTAGCCAAAAATCTCCCTCATCTATGCCCCAGATCACATTTCCTTCCTGCAGTCTACACACAGGGTCCACACTCCATGAACTACACACTCAATTCTTCTACCATCAACCTCTCACCTTTGATCGACCCTCACATCTGTGTTTAGACATGATCAGCTTTCTTCTTTTAAAAACAATATCAAATTTCAATTTGAACTCCAAGTTCTTTTTGCTTCCTGTTGTTTTATGGGTTTCTTTTTACTTAGCCTCAAAAAAAATGTGACTTTCCCTCTCTATCTCTTCCTTTTCATCTTTCATCCAGTGCCCTGCTGCTGTCATCTGAGTTCTTCCTCCATCACATCATGGGCATTGCTTATAAGAAGTTCCATAAGAAACACTTATTTGATGACTTATTTGCAGTAAGTTCTGCAAGGATCTGTGGGCTCTTATCAGCCTTGTCTTAGCTTATTTGATTTCTCTTTGACTATGATGGAGTTCACTGTGCTTGTTCTCTTTTTTGAAGTACTCTCCTCCCTTAGCTTCTGGACAATTTCTCTCCTGATTTTCCTCTTATTTCTCTGGCCACTTATTTTTTCCTGTGTTCTTATTCCTCAGTTTAATTCTTATTATTGGTAGGTCTCAGAAATCCCCTCCTTGTCTTCCTTTTATTCATATACTACCTGAGCAAAAATAGTGTTGAAATGTTGCTAACACTTGTTTTAGCTTGACTTGTAGGTAGTCTATTTGGAAAATGATTCCAGGGATCAGGAATTGGGGGGCAAACTAAGCTAAGATACATTAATGAGATAAAGCTAATATAAAGATGCATTGTGCTGGTCACCACAGTAGGAATTAGAGCTTGATCCTTCTAGGAATTTGTGTGGAGCACAGAATACGTCACACATTGTCTATTGCTAGATCAGGAGAGGCAAGAATTTATCTATTGCTCGAGTGTTGTGCCTGGTGGGGGGTTACCTTCCTCACATATCCAGGATGCACATATGCATATCTGAGTAGGCTCCCTTGATGGAGGAGTCAAGTGCAAAAGAAAAAGGCCCATAACATAGGAAGTGAGGCAGTATAGTGCAGCATTGGGGCCAAGGGAATGTGGGGTGGGACCAGGGAATAAATTATATGGCTATCCCTGTACCACTCAGATCTGTTTGTGTCCTCCATTAAGCCCAATCTCTTGCTGACTGTTTAAATTAGTGACCAGCCATGTTTATTTCAAAGACTGGGTGGAGGAGAGGTAGTGGAATTAATGCTAATATCTACTACTATGCATCTTTGAACTGTACTTGGTATTCATCACCTCCCTCCTTCAGTCCCCTTACTTTGACCAGTACTTCAGCTTGTCTAGGTAACTGCCTGGTGAAATGACCCAGACCTTCATCTCTGATGAGTCTGAACCCTTAGTTGCCTTTCCCTCTTTAAGTTGTGGTTATTTAACTTTCTAATTCATAGATGGACAATAATCTATATTATAGTGAATCTCTGAATACCAGACATACTCTTCCTAACTTTACCGAGTAATAGCAAATATTGCTCCTTATGATAATCAAGGTTAAACACTCCTGCCAGTATAGTAGCTTCTCCCTCTGACTGTTAGTCCAGCAGCATGGGGAACCCAAGATAGCCAGGTGATGGTTACATCTTCAAATTCAGTGACCCTTACTGTGCCCTCTACTTGAAGCATTCTCAACCATATCCTTGAGAGCCAGGACTTCTAATCTGGCAGAGCTTGAGATTGTGAGGATAGAAAGCACAAATTCCATAAATGGATCACTGAGAATGATAGTTAGAGAAATCAATTCTACTTGCATCTCTTGGTTCCCAGATCTATCTATTCTAGCTATTCATGATACAGCACAATATATTAATTGCTGATACATCACAAATATTAAGTCTTAGAGGGGAACCAAACAGGGAGGTGGTCCCCAAATTGTGTCTCAGTAGAACCCTTTGTAGTCCATCCCATCATTCCCTTAGGCTGTCTTCTTTGGGCCATTCTAATAAGACTAGAGGATCCTATGCCTGTAAGTCTATGGTCTCATAAACTTTACCAAAATTGGGGGTTTTTAAATCTAAGATATACCCAGAACCATAAAAATGTCATTTGGTGGTGCTGGCTAAAGCCATTTGGGCAAACCCATATCTAGCACAGTGTGAATAGCTGCCCTCTTCTAAGATAGAAGAAATCAAATGCAGTCCACCTCCCACCAAGTGGCTGGTCTCCTTGAGAGTTAGTGCTGTCTGTATGAAGGTTTCTGTGGTGGGGAGACCAGACATTCATTGATGGATGAGACAAAGCCCATGCCTTTGGGCCCATGAGTAACCTGCTTTGCTTACCATTATCCCCTCTGCCCCCATTTATACCTCTATTGCATAAGCCTTGCAAGGTCAAAGAAAAATCTGGGTGACCTTCACTGAATGAGTCATCCTGTCTACTTGGTCATTCAATGTCTCCTCTATGGCAATGCTTTCTCATGAATTAACAAGCAACACAAATATCCATATTTTTGTTTGTGTGGTCTTTGTTATTATTGTTCCCACTAATAATAAAAATTTCTGGGCTTCAATATATAGTGACTGAATGGGGAAGAATTTACTGACATAGAAACCTTCTCCCAAGACTCAGGATTTAATGCCCTAGAAAGTACAACTGGAATGGTCCAAATTGCTGCTGGGATGGCTCCTTGAAACTTGACACAACAATGACCTGCAGTAAATTAGGTGGAGATGTAGGAAATTGCCTGGTTAGAGCATTGAGGCAGGGATCAGAAGGCTCAGAAAGGTGAGATTATTAAAACAGAATTATTGTATAAGATGAAGAGTCCACCTCCTGACGATGTTCCCTGAGAGTCCCAGAGGACATTCCCTTCATTAAGCTAATAAAGACACACTTGCAAAGCTGTCTTAAATAATAGAGGTTATTTGAGACACTCAGTGATGGCTCCCCTTGTCCAGCTGGGTAAATAATAGAAGATGCTGCCAGGGAACTGGCTTCCTCATGTCAATGAAGGATGGCAATGGGGATGGCAAGAGTCGTTTGGTGTCACTTAAATATAGAAGGTAAGGAGGGTATAATTTCTCTGAAAGACCTCAGGACAGAGAAAAAGTACCTTGACCAGATGAGATAACTGTGTCCTGAAGATATTGACTGTGTCCTTAAGATATTGGGACAACTGAAGGTGTAACTTGACTTGATCAACAAAAAAAATTAAACAAACTTAGCAGCAGATCGCCAATATCATTGATCTTGATGAAAAGTCAAAGTGTGTTACCCAGTTTCCAGATCCAAGACTCATCACCAACCCAGGACTCATTGATTAAAGGGAAGATCAGGTCCCCTTGAAAATGCTATTGCAAGAATTTCCAATAAACGTTCCTTCTAATTCTTTCCTAAAAGGACCCATAAGCATTTATTCTGATAAGTACTTACGGAAGTCAGATAATGAATGTAGTTCTGACTGTGTATGCTCAGATTGGATCCAAAAGATCATTATATCCTTGGTCTTTGAGTGTATAATTAGGATGGATATACTTAGCAACCGATGGAGACCTCGCATGTTTCCCTGACCTTGGAATAAGAACCATCATGATAGAAAAGGCCAAATAAAATTCGAACTAATACCATATGTCCCAATAAATTGAAGAGAGCATTGCCTTTAACAAAGACTGAAAGCAGAGATTTTCAAAGTGTGGTCATTGAACCAGTAGCAATAGAATCACTTAACTGGGAACTTTCTAAAAGAGCACATTCACAGGTCCTACTCCTGGCCTACTCTATTAAAATATGGGGGTAGGTCCCAGAAATATGTAGCTTAATGTGTTCTTCAGATGACTCTGATGAACTTTAAAGTTTGAAAACCACTGCCTTACTGAATGTTGCTGAGCCTTTTTTGACCATTAATACTTCCATTCACTTACTTAGTTTTTTCAAAAACTAAATGGTTGATAATATATGATGGTATATATTATCCATATAAACTTAATGAGGGATAGCTCCAGTCACAATTTCAGGGCTTGATATAGTTTCTTCAATGGAAAAAACTCAGCTTCTGACATGGTGAATGTATTTTTCTCAGTTCCCCATCAGTAAGGAGGATGAATAGCAGTTTTCATTGACATAAGAGGGACAGAAGTACAATTCACTTTTTTGCTTCCAGGCTTGCTTAACTCTTCTGCTCTCTGTGACAACGTGATTTGGGGATCTTAGTCATCTCAACATTCATAGAACATTAAGCTATTTCACAATATTGATGGTATCATGCCAATTGAGCCTGGGCAAGAGAGTAATTGGAAGGAACTCTAATGCCTTGGTAAATCACATCTACCAGAAGATAGGAGATTAACTCCACAAAGACTCTAGGGCCTGATGTAATAGTGAGATTCCTAGGAGTCCAAAATCATGGTGCATGTCGGAATATCCCTTCCATGGGTAACAACAAGGTTTTGCACGTCACTACTCTTACCTTAAAGGGACACAGAGTAGGATCTTTTCAGTTTTGGAGGCAGCATATACCTCGGTTGGGAATATGTGGGTGACTGATATCATTTGACTCTGAGGTCTGCCAGTTTCTAGTAGAGCACAGAGTAAGAAAGAGCTCTGTCGTTCACGCAGGTGGTAGGGAAACAGCTCTTCTGTCTGAATCACATGTCCCAGAAAATCCAGTGGTGCCGGAAGTATCCGTGGTGGCTCCAGTGGCTGTGTGGAGTTTCTGACAGCGTTCAGTAGGACTCAGACTAGTTAAGATTGGTAAAATGAGACCAAGAGCTAGTTCTGATCCTCTCTGAAGGTCTTGTCTGTAATTTGTATAATTTTATTCCCTACTTGCTTTAAGCATCTTGTCTTATGAACTATTAGTTAGGATAGATAAATTGATGTAACAGAGAACCTCAGAATTTCAGTGACTTAACCCAATACAAGCTTATCACTCACTCAAGAGTCCAATATTGGTGCTTTCTCATTGGAGCCTCTCCTCCAAGCTGTGACTCAGGGACCCAGGGTCCTTCTTCAGTTTTGTAGCTCTGCCTCCCATTAAAACCTCAGTTGTAGTCCATTCCACCTGGGGAAAGGGAAAGAGGGTGGAGTATTAAGCAGGGAAACTCCTCATTTCTGCCCAACCAGCTAGAACTTGGCCACATGCTCCCTCCAAATTCTAAAGGAGACTGGGAAATTTGGTTGACTCAATGGTCAGGAGGAAAAGGGATTGAGATTTGCTGTAGTATTATCTATTGCATGTCATTACTCAAAGCTCATCTTGAGGGATGAGGTTATATTGATTGAGAAGTAGGAAAGTTCTGATGCCTTCTAACTGATGGCTGGTGACAATCAGGTGTGTACTCAGAACCTCGGATCTGTCTCCTAAGTGTCCCCATGGGTCTCTTTGTCATGACTGCATTCTTTGCATCCTGTGGCAATGCATGACGGTTTCTAAACTTCTTTTGGTTAAAAAAAAAAAATCGTTGTGTGCTATGAGTGGGAATTTCATTTTAGAGGAACAAAGACAAGATATGATTATTTTGCCTATGAACCAGTCTTCATGCCCACACAGGAACAGCAGCTCAGCAGGCAGGTGCCCTCATCTCATGCCTTCAAGTCATTAACTTGGGGAAAACAAACATGAAGCCATGGTCTGGCCACGCAGGTGATATGAGATAGGGAAAGCAAGTCAGGAGTGAGAAGTAGGAGGTGGCACTTGAGTAAGCAATTTGTAAATGATGGCAGGTCATTAAAAAAAATGCTATCGCCAAATTAAAATTTGCAAACCACCCACCTGCCAGTCAGTGTCCTCTGCTTTTCCAAACCACTGTTTCTCTCTGTTCGTTTCTGCCCTGTTCAGGCCCTCTGTTTAAGGTTCAATGAGAGACAAACATTTTCTAAGATAGAGCATCGTTTCTCAGCAGGCAGTCTCCTGTGAATGCCACTTCTGACTAGTTCATCTTGAGCCAAAAAAGACCATCAGCTGAACATCTGGCTCTGGCAGTCCCAACAGCTGCACACGCTTTCTGCATAAGTGCCATCCATATGGATGTCATTAGCCTCCAAACTGACCCTCAGGGTCTGGTTGTGAGAGAGGGCTGTCAAGGGGTGTGGGAGGAGTTCACAGGGGTACGCTCAGGGGAAATGCCCATCTGCCTGTGGGTCACAGCCTTCTGTGGACACAGCTCCCTGCAAGTGGCTCTAGGAATAGTGCAGGCGGATTTCCTGAACTGCCTGGGCTCCAGGAGGTATCTGCAGACAGGGAGAACTCGGTTCATGATTACCAGCATGGTAATGAGAGACCAAAGATGTGGACACCACAACTGGGGGATGGAAGAAATGACAGAGGTTATTGTGAGTGCTCTCTTAGACAAGAAAACAAAACAAAACAAAACAAAACAGAACACCAATAACTTATAGAATCCTTTACGCATTTGAAATATAATAAAAAATCTTCCATCTGACTTTCTCATTGATTTCATTTTATTGTGGTCAAATACATACAGCATTAACTTTACCATTTGCCAGGGGTTAGGGAGAAGAGGGAGTGAGGAATGACTGCTAATGGTTCAGAGATTCTGTGTGGGCGATGAAAAAGATCTGGAAACAGAGGTGATGGTTGTAAATATCGTAAATATAATTAACGCTTCTGAACTGTGCTTTTAAAAGTACATTGGCAACTGCTAATCTGTTTTCTGTTTTAATAGACTTGCCAATTCTGGATGTTTCATGTAGATGGAATCACACAATGAATGACCTCTTTGGATTTTTGAGATGCTCACTTTTGTACAATTTTCATATCTATTTCTTATTTGAAAGTGGACCCCAGTCATTTCGGGTGAACTGGAGGAAAGCTGATGTAAGTGTCTTAGGTTGGATTCTTTCAGAAGCAGGCCTTGAGGTAAGGATGGGAGTACAAGTCATTTATTTGGGAGGTCACCCCAGAAACAGCAGTAGGAGACATACTTTCTAAGTGTGGCTCCTAACTGGTCTCCACTGTGGTTACTCAGGCTCAGTCCTGTGGGGACCTCTGGTAGATGGCAAAGAACACCCTCAGAGTCATCTCTACCTAGGGCAAGAGCATTGTCTCCTCCAACTCCCATAATAATTGGCAAAGGCTATACCTGGGGGCTGTATCTCCCCTGTATTTCAGGCCAGTCTCAGAAAAAGGAAACCATGAGCCATGGGTTATAGGGCCCTGCCTCTATAGCAGTTTTACAAAACAGGTCTTCTATTATATGGGTGCATGATGAAAAACTGAGTTAGGTAATTAAACGACAACTAACTCAGCATTTTTATAAGGAGCCATAATGACAGAGCCCAATCTAGGCTGTCGAATTGACTTCAGACAAGATCCAGCTTAATAGTAGCACATTCCTCCACTCTCCTTCCCCGTCAGGAACACAGTCAGTCTTGATTTGGAGTTCCTGGACTCTCTTGAGAGGTGGTTTAAAATGGAGATGCCATTAATTCTAAGAGATACACTGGCCAAAGGGCCACTAACAAATGGTTTCCATTTAAAAATTTCAGCCATTTAACATCAACTTCATCTTCTCCCAAACACTCCAATTCCTTGGAGCAAATAAAAATGTCCTGCCTTCCCACAAGAGAAGCCAGAGTCCCCTGGACATCTCTTTGGCCAGATCCTCTCTCCTTTGCTGCCCTAGAGCAGCCCAGGGATGGCACTCACCTCAGCTCTAACCTCCAGGTTCCTTCCTATCCCATCTCAGAGTCTGGCTGTCCAGCCTTTGGATTAACTCTGAATTTCTAAGTATCTTCTTAATAAGTACATTAAGTAAGCCAGGGGTAGTTCCTTCTGGGTGTGACCAGGAACACAGTTGGACACAGTGGGTAGAGGTAAGTGTCTCTGACAGCATTGGATGCCATCAAGAACAAGAACCAAAAAAGCTCAAATTCTTACCTCCTAACTTCAAGGAACAGAATGAAAATCTGGGATGCTTAGTGACAGTGCCAAAACAATCTCTTAATTCTTATAATTCTAGAACTGAAAGAGCTGAAGACCAATCTCCGTTTGACCCATAGATTGTTAAAGACAATGTCTGCTGAATCTACAGCTGTACAAGGGTTCGCGTGACAGCTGAGGCATTTATCAGGAAAGAGTGGGGGCCCTGACAAGGGAAATAAGGATTTCTGGGTAAATTTAAAAGATGTGAAGCACTTAGTTCCTCCAGGTTGCTCTGAAATAACACTCAGCTGTCTAGTCCTGTCATTACGGGAGCTAACAGGGACATGGAGGTTAATTATGCCAGAAACTTGGTCTCAGCTGAGGCTGGGCATGTGACCTCAGGCTAATTGCACTTTGTCTTAGAACTTTGACTCTCAAATAGAAGGGACACAAAAAAGTGAAGGGAGTTAGAAGTTCATAATTCTAGGCCTCAACAGGTTGGGAGTTCTGTCAATCTTCTAGACAACTTTGTGGGCATGCAAGTATCCTTCCAATAAATTGTCTCTTTTGCTGACACCAGCTAGAATTGGTTTCTGCTGCTTGTGACAAGAAAACCAGACACCTAAGCTCCTCCATACTTTCTCCTTCCAGTACTGTCTTTACGTTGCTTCAGGTGAGGTTCATGGTCTGTCCATTATCTGCACTGTCTTAGAGTAAAAGCTTTCCTTGGTTGGGGCTCTTTTATAATATTTTGTTTTCTTCCTTTGAATCGAGAGCAATGTCTTTAATTTTAAAGTATCTCTTTGGGTACCACTGATTGAGCTCTTACCACATGTCAGACACTGTGTGTGTGTGTGTGTGTGTGTGTGTGTGTGTGTGTGTCTGGGAACAAGCTGGGGAAGAAGCATTGAATACTGAACCAGCCCTCCAAATGCTTCACCTTTGGAGCAAAGGAGATTTCTGCACAGATCTAGCTATAGGAAAATTAGAAAATAATAATGTCATGGGAGACACAAGTAAACATATGCATGTCAGAAGAGACATACTAATCATACTAGTTCAGATCATATGGGATCAGAAATATGTACATTGAAGAAACAGACTACACAGGTTATAAAGGCCTTGGGAAACAGACAGGGAGATTAATGTAAGATTCTGAGCATCAGAATAGAGGAATTTGTTATATGAATCTCATTAGGTGTAAATTGAGTGAAATCACTGATCCATAGACCAATTGGATGCTTTTTCTGGAACCTAAGCTCTCTTCTGGGAGGACTGAAGTTAGTGATGGATGGAATTTCCGACCACTATAAATGAGATAATATATGCAAATGCATAGTGCCTAGCACATAGTAGGTATGTACTGGTAATTCATTTCCCCATGTTCCTTTCTAGTTATCACAAGGGAGCTTTTTGTGTATTATATATTATATATATTATATACAAAAAGCTCCCTTGTGATAACTAGAAAGGAACATATAGAAATGAATAAATAGAACATACCTACTATGTGCTAGGCACTATGCATTTGCATATATGATATGTATGTGTGTGTATGTATATATATATATATATATATATATATATATATATATCACAAGTGTGTGTGTATATAGCCAGTTTAGCACTTAGGAATCCTGCTTTGATTTCCAGCAGATTCCTGGGTTTAAATACTGCTATAGAGCTTACTGCTTATGTGAGCAAGTTGTTTAACTCCTCTGATTCTGCATCCTCATCTGTGAAATAAGAATAGTACCTTACTTATTGGATTATTTGGACATTGAAGGCACTAATGTGTGCAAAGTGCTTAGCATAGTGCCTATCACATCCTAGGCGTTCAGTACATACAATCTGCTTTGAAAAATACACATTTTTCTTCCCAGCAGAGTTCTTTTCTGGTTTTGGTTAGCAGATCAGCCTGAAAGAAGGGAAGCTGTAGTTAGGGATTTTGGCTGCCTTAGAGCTTTGTGCAAACTTTCATCATTCAGAAACAAAAGAACAACTAATGTTGTCACCATTGACAGAAATTACAAGAAATAATCAGAAATTAGAAGATCCAAACTTTTGCCTGGGCTCTTCCATGAACAAATGTTCACCCCTCAATGGACCTTAAAACCCCCATTAGGAACATGAAGAGCTTGGCCTTGACCAGTGACTACTAGTCTTCATTATTATAGATACTGTTCATAGGAGTAGCCATTTCTTCCATCTTAATCACATGTGGCAGCTCAGTCTGCAAATCAGGTAAAGTTGGAGAAGTTCTGGTTGGGGGTTCAGAGCCTGGAGATGGAGCTGGCCCTGGGAGCAGGGGCAAGGCCCTCCTCGTTGCTTCTCTCCACTCCCCTCCAACTCCCTTCTCCCCTCCAGCCTCCTAATCTTAATCATGTCAAGGGAGTGAGTATCAGTTCTTCAACTAAGAAATCATCTATGCTTCCCATTCTTTTTTATGGCATAAACTTTAGTGATTCTGTTGGACTCACAATCTCTTTCTCACCAAATTGCCTCTGCTGGGAATTTCAGAAGTCTGATTTGAAAGTTCAAAGCTGAGAATTGCTTCTTTTTTTTCTCCTGTCATTCAACTTCTATGTGCCTTGCTGGGTAGAGCAAGGGCAGACTGCTCTAGCTATGCCTGCAATCAGAGGGAGGGTCATATGAAAAAAGAGAATTATGAAGAATAGCAGACGTGTAGGTCACTATTGGAGTATGACTTCAGCATATGTACACTGCCCAGGGACTGGGAAGAAAGGGACAAAGAATTAGCCTTTGCCCTTGGAATGAGATCACCTCTTTATCACCCTAGCCTTCCACCATGGCAGTTGTTGATTTCCCTGAAAAGTAAGAGTTAGCATGTTTTATGGGTTGAATTTTGCCTCCTTCCTCAAAAAAAGAGATGTTGATATTTTAACTTCCAATACTTCAGAATGTGACTTTATTTGGAAATAGGATTACTGCAGATGTACTTAGCTAAATTAAAATGAAGTCATACTAGAGTAGGGTGGAACCTTAATCCAATATGACTCATTTCCTTATGAAAAAGGTAAATCTGAACACAGATGCATGAAGGGAGAATGTCAGGAGATGATGGAGATAGAGACTGGAGATATGCAATTACAAGCCATGGACCACCAGATGCTAAGAGCGTGGCAAGGAACAGTCTCCTTTCCACCTCTGGACAGCATGACTCTGCCAACACCTTGATTTCATGTTCTCCAGAAATGTGAGATAATAATTTTTTTAATTGTTTTAAGTCACTCAGTTTGTGGCATTTTGTCATAGCAACTGTAGGAATGAATACACCATCCTCTCCTCTTTCCTTCCAGCCCCAGACACCCTTCCTCTTGTTCAGATCTTACCTGAGCCTACTCCACCCCCACCTTCTCAGAGACCTCACTCCTTAGTCCATTCTGTATTTTACGCTTTCCCTCTTTCCTGACCCTTCCTTCTTAGCATCAACATGCTCCAACCTCCCACCTCTGAAAAGTTGTCTTTGACCCTCTTCCCTTACTGAAGGCCTTCTTTTACACTTATTTTAGGATGATGCTTCTGGGAAAAAAAGAAGATTACCCTTGGGTCCTTTTTTTCACCCTACTCACTTTTTGAACCACTTGAATTCAGTTTTTGTGCCCATCAATTCTCCAAAATTATTCTTGTGAAAGTCCCTGATGTCAGTAATTCCTAACTCATTTGATCAGAGCATTCCTTTTAGGGCATAAGAAATAACATCTTGTGCAAAGCTATAAATCCTTAAGTACATTTTGGAAAGCAGATTTTCCCCTCAATTTCTTTTGCCAGCCCAGACTTTACTCTTGTGATTTGTTCCACTTCTGGAACAAATTTCTCCTCCTTCCCTTCTGCATCTAGTTTAATCATTGACTTCGTAAATTTAATCTGATAAATTTCAATTTTCTCCCCACCCCGTTTTGGATCTCACCTGAACAAATATGGTGGCTTTTCCTGAGTGATTTTCCTGACTCCAGACTCACCCTTCTCAAATCTATTTGCACACCTATGTCACAATGATCTTTATAAAATGCAAAGTGAGTGCCAATTCCACCTCAGGCCCTTCCATGAGGTCTCACTGCCTCTGGGCTATAGTGATGCACGTGCTCCTTAGCATGGTGTCTGAGGCTCCCACATCACAGTCGGGGACTTCCCTAGCCTCTCCTTTCTTCCTATATCTGTCATAACTACTCTGAACTACATGTAGTTCCCTCTTGCACGAGGGCTTATTGACTCTGTATTTACACTTTGATTTTTTTATTCATCCACTAAATTCCTTCCTATCTCTGAAAATTCAGCTCGAGGTCCTAGGAAGACTTTGCTGATGGCAGTCCAACCACAGTCAAGTCTTTGCCACGAACTATCTAGCAACAACTATACAACATTACTCATTTTTTTATCCATGTAGACTTTCAGTCCCTGGAGATCAGAGACCGTGTCTCAGTTACCTTTGTAGCTTGTGTGTTGACAGTTATTGGGAGCTCAGCCAATGACACTTGTTAACAGCTCTACTATTGCATGGTGTGATTATGTCAATGACTTCCTTATAGGCTGCCATGTTTTTCAGACATTCGACTTTCGCTTTTTAACAATCTGCTGTTTTGTGTTGTACTCTGGGGAAAGGATGGTGGTTTTCCTGAGCCTAGAGCATATGTGTACTTGCCACAATTTGTTCCAAATTGAAACTCCTTTCAATCCCTCCCCTTTAAACAAGAAGATTCTCTATGCTTATCATTCATGAGCATTGCTAACAAATATGAGGCTTCTTTTTTCCTTAAAAAGCTCCCAAACTCATGCACAATTTATGGTTGTGCTTTAGTTCTGTTGAAGAAGTTCATTACGGAAGATTTAAGCCAGCAAAATTGCGAACTCGGGATAATTTCAAGGAAATCTTCTGCTTGTATTTAAATCCAGGAATAGAATCTTCAGGAATCTATATTGTGATTTGTGCCAAATTAACTTTGACAAACTTTTATTAAGTGCCTGCCCACTCTGTGCCATGTGGGAAAGATATTCCTGCGAGCTTGTCGTAGGATGGAAAGACGGAAATGACCAATCAGGATAGGCAGTGCAAATAAGGGGGGTGAGGAAAGAGTGAAGAACTATGAACAGAAATAACCCAACTGAAGGTTCTTGATATGGTTTCAATTTGGGGGGGGTGTCCCCCGCCCCAAATTCATGCATTGAAGTTTGTTGCCATTGTGGCAGTATTAGGAGAGTGGGAAATCTAAAATTCATATTTTGATGGAATTTAGAAGTGGGGATTTTGGGGGTTAATTAAAGTTAGATAAGGCTATGGGAGTGAGTATCTCATGATGGTATTTGTAGTTTTACAAAAAAGAGAAAGAAAGATTAGAGCTTGTACCTTGCTCTAGCCATATGATGCCCTCTGTCACGTTATGATGAAGCAAGAAAGGTTTTACCAGGTGCCTAGCATATGTGAGCACAATATTCTTGGATTTCCCAGCTTCCAGAACCATGAGCTAAATAAACTTTTGTTCCTCACAAATTACTTGGTTTTAGGTATTTTGTTATAGAACAGAAAACAGACTAAGACAGTTGTGTATGGCACAGGGTAAAAAGCAGGGAAGATAGGGGTGCAGGAATCCTTTTTAAAACTATCTCAAGAACACAGCTGGTGCAAGAATGCATTTCAGAGAGAGGGACCACTTTAACACCTCGTTGCAGGAGTGTGATGCCCATCAGAATCTTAGCGTGTAATGCAGATCTGAAGATGCATTCAAGGATGGTAATTATAGGAAGGGTTGTTTATTTGTCTGTGATCTCAAGCTTCTCTTTCCACAGTTGCAATTCAGGTTGTGCATGCATTACCTATGTCTTCAGTTTCTGCTGATATATCAGGATTGTGGTACTTGGATTGAGGCTGAGGCCATTGGGTTCTCTGGAAGATATAGAGCCAGCCACTGGCAGCAGCAAATGGCTCCTCTCCAGGGTAGCGTGAATGCAGTAACTTATTTGATGAGCTAACATATTACTCATTGTCCTTAAATGCACCCGGAGACCTGCAAACTTATCCCAACTGGTTTACTTATTTTTCTGTTTGACAAGACAGAAATGAAATATAGTATAAAGCAGAACGAAGAAACTCCCTCCTTCCTCTAAGTGACTCCAGAAAGTGGTTGTCAGGGAAGCTTTTCCTGAGTCCTTCTATAAGATGGCTCCAACCTTCAGAGACCTAGCAAGAATAGCTCTGTTGACACCCTGCACCCATATGTATTTCAAGTTAAAATGCTACCAAACCATAAAATCTGTGTAAGTCAAAAATAATCTGATTTTCCCATATGATAATTCAGTGCACCTTTGGAATATCTCCATATACTTTCAAATATTTTTCTCAATAGTCTTTTATATCCCTGCCTTACTTGTTTTCTTCTTCTACCTCTTGGGAAACCCCATCCTGCCAGGTGCTTCTGTGGTTCCCTAGGACCTGGTGCTCTCTTCTAGCAGAGGTCGCAAACACATCTCTTCATAGTAAATATCCACTGTGTGTCTCCTATGCCTGACTGTGAACTGTGGGGGTCAGGGTCTGTTTCCTTTTAGGCACTGGGTACTCGGCATAGGTCCTGGCTTATGGCAGGGTTTAGGTGACTGTTGAATGAACGCTTTTGGTCATCTTGCAATGAGGCAGGTGGGGGCAGCAAAATGCATTCTGTTAAAAAAACAAGCCAGAACTAATGGAGATAAAGAGTTGGAACCAGGCAGGAGTATGCCTGAAAGCACGATCCCTGCTGTAAGAGATTCTTGGAGGGAGAGCAAAGCTTGTAAGATAGTGATTTGGGGCTGATTTACACTTAGCTCTGGCTAGACTGACAGATGAGGAGGGCTACTCCAATAAATAGGACATGAGGACAGAAGGTGCTGTGTGTTCATGGGCATTTTTTTTTTCTAAGTGAGACCATTTGAAGCACTACTAGCAGCTGCAAGTATTGGAGTCAGGGTTCTCATCCTTCCCCCTACCCAGCATAGCAGGTATGAGCCAGGAATACTGGAAATGGAATTGAAGCATCAGTTTAGTTGGATGCAGGGAAGAAGGTGAAGATCACGCAGAGACTGTGATCTGATGGACATAGGAGCATCCAACATTCTCCTCAGGTACTTGTCTTTGGCCACAAGGGTAGGTCTTGATCCTACCTGCCGGTGGAGCTGTGATCCCCTATAATATCATACTCTAGCCTCTAGGAGGCGCTCAAGAACCCCAAAAAGGAGGACTACGGGGAGGCAAGCTGGTGACTGGAAGAGCAATTCACTGCGATTGGATCACATTCTTAGGAGGAAGAGTGTTCAGAAAAAAAGGGTTGGAACTATTAATTGTTGGCTTATTATTATTATTATTATTATTATTATTATTATTATTATTACGATTGTTTCACTCTCATTTACCAGCGTTCAGAATTCTTGCTCACTCTTTCATTTGTCATCAGAGACAAAAAGGAGGCAAATGTCGTGTCCCTTGCCCTAGAAAATATGTCTATAGTAGGAGGCTCAGTGTCTCCACCTGAGCAGGGAAGACATATGGTGACAACGACAAAAAACTCTGATGACTGAGTCTTGCCCCGTGCGGCAAGTCCAAAGCCTAAGAAGTCTTAAAGACAGCTGTTTTCAACAGTGGCCTGTAGATGCACATTTTAAATAGCAGATCTTGCACATGACCCAACACTGAATCCATTAAAATGAGAACTGTGGTTTATTTCTAAAGGCTTCACTAATGCCACTTTGACTTAAAAAAAGATAAAAAAAAAAAAAAGAGGAAGAAGCCTCGTGTGCTATCCACAGTACAGAATTCCAGTCCCACTGAGTCCCATATCAGTAACAGCTGCTGATTCTGCCCTTTGAACAAAGTAATCAATCCTCCCCTGGAGGCTGCCATGGAGGAAAGAAAGCATGTGGACTCCGAGACCATTTCTACTGCCCCTTGACCTGGCTGATATCACCTCAGATACCGCAGAATGCATTTCATCTCTGGAAGTGTGGAGGGGCCTTCAAGGAGAACCCCCCACCCCAGCCCTGCCACTTTGCAGCCTGGTTGCACTGCTTCTGATTTTGCACTGCTCAGCGGATCTGCAGGAGCCGTAGCTTCTGAGGAGAGGCACCCACCAACCCTGACGCCATTCCTGACTGTGGAAACAGTCAGAGGTGGCCCACCCACGCGATTGGAAGATGATTTATAATATGTATTTGAGAAACCTGATGGAATTTTACTAATCAGAATGTCAGATAATCTAATGATAATGTGTTCATGACAGAGCTCAACATTTTCAATATTTTAAATAAACATTTAAGATGCTGACTTTGGATTTCTATTGAAAATTATTATTTAAAATCATTACTTCCTAATGCTATTAGGAAATACAATTAGGGTTAACATTATTGTTCATATCAATATTAGGGGTTAATGTTAGGGAATTTGTTTCACTTTGTTGTTTTTAAGTGAAGATTATAGTTTTAATCTATGCACATATAAAAAATTCCAAGCAGATCCCATTCTGCAGAGACAGGGACTATTATTCTTGTTTTGGATCTGGGAAAAATGAATATTTCAAATGGCATATTCGTAGGTAATCAATGAGTAAGATTTTTGATTGTTTGTTTTTCTCATTTTTTAAAATGTCTCCTGCATGCCTTGACTTGCAAAGTCCTTTCACAAATGCTGTCTCCTTTGACTTCATCTTCAAAACATTTCTGGGTAATAGATATTATTATCTCCATTTTTTACCAACAAGGAAGTCAAGATTCTGTAATTCATCTACCTCCAGCAGCTAGGAAGTTTCAGAAATAATTTTCACACTCAACTGTCTCTGGAAGCTCCATCTTTCCCTCCCTTAGACCGGTATGCTATTTCACTCATTTCTTTATTCATTCTTTAGGTGAGTAAACTACCTCTGAGTGTCTGTCTCTTATGCTTCCTGCCTTGAGATAAACATCAGGGATATAGAGGACAAAAAACATAGTGTTTGCCCTTGAGAAGTTTCCAGTTTGCCAGAGAAGTCACATGGGCAACTGAGAATGTCATCAAATCAATATGCTAAGACATGAGAATATCTTTAAGATTGTTATTCAATACATATTCTTTGCACACTTATATGTGCCTGATACTATGAGAAACACCAGAGATAAAGGAGAATAAGAAATAGACCCTTCTGTTAGATGTTTCAGTCTAGCTGGTAAGAGGCATAGAGAGGTGATAAATCTTATACTACAAAATCAGGTGTGCAAAAATAGACCTGGGTGTCATGACTCAACTTAGTCACAAATGGTGTCATCTAGGTGCTGGAGGTGGAGAAAGTCCTTGGAGATGGATGCACTTGGGTCAGGGCAGAGGGTCTTCATTCCTGTCTCCTCTTCATGCTGCCTTCCTGTCATATGTGGAGAACAAGAATCATTTCTACTCCTTCTGGGTCACAGGAAGGGGGAAGGATGGGTACCAAGGACAAAGTGTCTTTGGGAGGCTAGCCAAGGTTCCATATACTGATAGGTACTAGCTTTGCATTCTTTTTATGGGGAGCAGTTGTCTCTATCTCTTCTGCTTTGGAAGAGGAAGAACTCATTTCTCCTCTTCTTCCTCTTCTTATTTTTCTCATTTCCTATTTCTTGATGTTTCTCAAAGGAATCTAGCACAATCTCTTTAATTAGCTTACATTCTGGGAGTAAAAGTCAAGAAGATTGGGAAGCCTTTTATAATTTTGTTTTCCTCCCCTTGACAATTTATCCCCCAGTCAGACACCAGAATAAGTAGAGGGAGCTCTCATAAGGGAAGGAAAAGAAGGGAAAGACCAGGATAAGTAAGGAAACAATGATTACCATCTAAAGCATTCTCCTGCAGAACTCAAATAAAAATGGGTGGTAATTGATGTAGGCAGCGTACAGAGTGCTAAATTAGAGGAACAGACAAAACAGATTGCACAGAAGACAAAGTTCTTGACTCTGGAAGCACCAGGGAAGGGTTAAGAATGGCAAGAGTTTCCCAGACAGGCAGGGAGCAAAGGAGTGATGCAGAAAGAAGAAAATCATGGCAAATCTCAAAGGAGTAAGACCATGGTTCCAGAGACTTGTAAATGTTCCTGTGGAATGTCCAGAGGTGGAGTGGGGGTGGAGGTGGGAGCAGATGGGAGGAATGAGTCAACAGTGTCAGAAACACAGAAAATCCAAGAGCCAGAGCTGAAAATCACCCAGGATTTGTCAGTAACAGGTCACTGAGGTCACTGATGGCTTCTGGTCTATGGCATCTGCCCAGCAAACTCCCTTGCAACCCCTCCCAAGGCCACTGTGTAGCTCTAAAGCCACAAAAGGAGGTGGGTTTGTTCTACCTGAATATGAGACTAACAAAGACACCTATCTCTGAATCTGGGTGGAAGCCCTACCGATTGCAAAGCAAACGGACCTGGGTTATGGGTGAGCCCACCAGGAGTCTCCTTATGGAATTCTGGGATGTGAGGTATGAAATCAAGGTCACCTGAATACTGATGAAATTTTACTCATGGCTGCTTCCTTTGCCTGTTACTTGATTTAGGGATCAAGGAGGTGCCACCAGGAAGACTGCCTATTGTAAACCTGATAGAAATGACCCGACTCTTGGACTCTTGTTTCTTCATGGGCCATCTACTATAGAAATAGTGGAAGAGGATAGAAACCTTCTTGAGAGTAAACTCCCAGAAACAGCTCCAAGGTCAGTAGGAAAGGAAGTGACACATTGCATCTCAGGAGGCAAAATTCCTGAAAAACTTGGAAACCTCTGAGAGCAGTGCATGCTGGGAAGAGTAATTTCAAGGTACCCATAGTCTATGCTGTTAGAGAAATGACATTCAGGACAGAAGTTTCATTAGAAATCCAGTAAATAGAAGTTGTCTGACATATGGAAACTACACCTGGATCCGTACACGCCAATTTATTTTCTGCTATAATCAGTGAAGGGCATTAGGCTATTTCATAAGGAGACAGAAAGTCAGATCAACGACAATCTGCCCACCTTGTTTGCTAACAATCCCCTTCTTTAAACATATCTTGCCTGGTTAACAAATACTGAAGAAGGGCAGGGATAGGAAATGGGTTCTGCAAAAACCAAAACAACAACAAAAAATTCGCAACATGGAAGATGGAGAATAGCACCTGGGAGACACAGAAGAGGATCATTTTCATGTGCCTCTGAAAATGATCTGCTGTAGGATCTAGAAAATAAATTGCAAGATAGGCTTGGCAAACTCAACCCAAGCAAGAACTGCAATGCAGTCATGGTGCTGAGGCAGGAGCCCAGCCTGGGGACCCAGCACCCCTAGTGGGCTAGGGGAGTTGCAGCTGAACGTTCTGTTCCAGGCGCTGCACCCTGCTCTGACCCTTTTCTTGATACTTGTAATTCCTCATAAAGGTCTTACTTCATTCTCACCTCTGAGATTACCAAGGTGCATCCAGCTCCCCACCATTGACACCTCCCTGTTCCATCTATTAAATTACAGGTCAGATATCACCATCTGTATCTGGGTTACCATGGTTCCTGGAGTTTCTTCCCCCCATCTATTCTATTGTATCACTGACTTTGTGATGACTATTTTGCTTTTTAATTTGTCTTCCCTGTTAGACTCTGTGCAAAGATAACTTTTATTCCTGTTATAACGACTATTTAGCAGGCATTCCCTGTGGGCATGCTAAACCCTTCACATGACATGTCTCACTTATACTCCCTCCATTCCTGTGTCTGCCCCCACCCTACACCCACGGAAGCTGAAGCACAGAGAGAGGAAGAAATTTGATCCAGGTCAGAGAGCTGTCGAGGAGGGGTGGGACCAGTTTTCAAACCCATGTTATTTGGAGAGGAAAGCCTGTTTTCTTTTCTCTTTCATTAACATGTAATAATTGTTCGTATGTATTAAAAGGTTCAGTGTGATATTTCAATTCATGCATATAGTAGTATGCTCCAATTAAACCCAGCCTCCCCTTTATCCGCCCCCTACCAACCCCCAATGCTTCCTAACCTCTAGTAATCACTATTCAATATTTGGGTAGACTTTTAAAAAAATTTTTAGCTTCCACATATGAAAGAGCACATGCATTGTGTGTCTTTCTGTGACTGGGTAAAGCCTGTTTTCTTTGCCATGAAACTACACACATTCTATGGGGAATCAGAAGCTACAGGGGGCATGTTTAAAAGTTAAAAGGCAAGAGGCCAGCTAGGTCTGGAACACTTGTGGGGTTGGTGGTGTGGTCAGAACTGGAGAGTCTAATGGGTAGAGCTAACATGTGGAAGAAGTGCCTATTCTTCCTCTGGTTGGGCCAGGGGAGGAAAATCCCTTCTTCTACTTTGTAAGCTGCAGCAGTTGTGTGGCTCGGAGATTGTTAATCCAGGATCTGAACACATCTGGATCTGAATGGCTAGACCTAGGGCTCAGGGGTCTTGCTGAGTCTTATGGTTTGAATGTGAGGTATCCCCCAAAACTCACGTGTGAGACAGTGCAAGAAGGTCCAGAGGAGAAATGATTGGATTGTGAGAGTCTTAATCCATTCAGTGATTTAATCCCTTGATAGGGATTAACTGAATGGTAACTGAAGAGGCAGGGTGTGGCTGGAGGAGACGGGGATTGTGGTGTGGTTTGGGGTATATATTTGTATCTGGTGAGTGGAGACTCTCTCCGCTTCCTGATGATGCAAACTGCTTCCCTCTGCCATGATGTTCTGCTTCACCTGGAGCCTGGAGGAATGGAGCCAGCTTTCTATGGACTAAGACCTTTGAAATCCTCAAAAAAACCTTTCCTCGTCTATAATTGTGCTGGCCAGATCATTTAGTCACAGTAGCAAAGAGGCTGACTAAAGCACTGAGGTTGATAGTGTGCCTTTGATATTGTCGGGTCCTGAGGAGGAGTTTGGGGCTCTCAGTCCTGGGTTTGAGTAGCACAGTGTTCAGGTGCCTGGGGAGCCACTACAGCACTGTTACTGAGCTTAGAGTCATCCTTTCTCATTTCTCTCTCTGTATAGAGTCATTGCTTCTCTCGCTCATTCAACAGTTACCGCTTGGTACACCTACTTCATCTCAGAACTTGCCTCTAATCCTAGAATACAGAGATGAGCATGACATCATTCTTGCTCTAGAGGAGCCCAAAACCTACTGAGAGAATTAGCAAGGAAAGAGTTTAATAGAATATGGCACAACATGTTTGTAAGCCTAGGGATCTAAAGGATACCCACGGAAGATGTATATCCCAGTTTGGAAGGAGCCAAGGAGGTGAATATAAGGAGACCAGGGAAAGCTGCCCAGAGTAGGTCGCTGAACTATCTTGGAAAAGAAGTCAAAGCAGCAGATATAGAAGTGACAGGGTGCAGTGGTTCATTGCTGCTGAAATCTGGAATGTTTTCTGAACACTGGTGAGGACGCAAATCTGCTCTACGTTTTATCAAGGTCTACTTCCTAACAGAGGGTGTGGATTTTTCCAAGTTCCTTCATCTTAGCATGCTGTTGGTAACATGAAAAGACGCAACTTTCATAAGGCAGAGAACCAGATGGGAAAAGCAGCCGTAGTGTGTGGCGAGACTCTGTTATAAAAGAGGTGTGATAGATTTCTGCTCTCGCCAACAGGCCAGACCATCCATCCACCTGGCTGCAGTCTGAAAGGAACAAACAGAAGCCTCCCTGAGTGTCCTCATGAATCAACTCCTGTTTGGAACTCTCGTACTTCTCTCTCTTTCTTCAAGCTGTCATTTATTTCAGGAGTTTGGCCTTCGAAATGAAAGAAGCAAGAGCTTATGGTTATATATGTGAGGGCTTCTGAGTTTAAGCATGGAGTCACTCTCCCTGATTCCTTCTGAGCTGGTCTGCTCTGTAAGGATGCAGACTCCTCCAAGGTCTTGGAGAGGGCAGGGTAGGCCCAGGAACACCTTCCTGGTCTGATAGTGAGAGCAATGGGCAGTTGAGAAATCTGTCTATGCTTAGTGTAGAGAAATCAAGAGACCTGAAAGGACCTTTCTGCCTTGGGAAGAAATCATTTAAGTCATATTTTTCAGTTTTGAATAGAGCTGTTTTTGTCTTGTTAAACGTTTCTCTCTGTGCCCCTTTAATACTTAATCAAGTGTCTCCAGGGGAACACAGCCAAGCTTGGGAAAAAGGGAGAGAAATCTATTCCTTTCCAAATTTTAGGAATGAAGAAGGCAGTCAACTGAGCAGATGGAATGGACACCCAAAGGGGTATGTAAACCTGATATAAAAAGAAGAAATCACAAGAAAAATTAGAAAATATGCTTAGACAAATGAAAACACACACACACACACACACACACACACACACACACACATACACCAAGACTTACAGAATAATTCATAGCTGTAAACATATTTAAAAAGAAAAAGAAATCAACAATTTAACTTTATACCTAAAAGAATTAGTAAAAGAAGAACAAACTGAACCTAAAGCAATCCTACTTGTCCATGGAAAAATAGGTTTCAAGAATCCCCTCCATAGGATGCAAGAAATCTTGGACAATACCAAACTCTATATATGCTATGTTTTTTCTTGTCAAGTATGATGAATTTCATAATGTAGGCATAGTTTTATAAATTAACAATTATCCTAAAAAGAGATTAAGAAAATAACCCTGTTTAATATAGCATCAGAAAGGATAACCTGTTTAGGAGTAAACCTAACCAAGGAGATGAAAGGCTCCTATATTGAAAACTACACAACACGGCTAAAAGAACTTACAGATGGGAAGACATCCTATACTCATGGTTTGGAAGACTCAGTGTCAATAAAATGTCCTTACTAAACCCCAAATGATCTTTAGATTCAACAGAATCCCCTGTCAGAATTCCCAGGGGTATTTTATTGCAGAAAGAGAAAAAAAAGTCCTCTAATTCATATTGAATCTCAAGGGACATCCAATAGCCAAAACAATCTTCTTGAAACAGAAGAATAAAATGGAAGACCTCATATTTCCTGATTTTAAAACATCCTACAAAGCAACGGTAATCATGACACTATCATATTCACATAAAAACAAATATTTAGACCAATGGAACAGGATAGGGAGACCAAAAATAGACCTTAACATATATGGCCAAGTGACTTTCAACAAGGCTGCCAAGACTACACAATGGAACAAGAACAGTCTGCTCAACAAATATGCTGGGAAAACTGGATATTCCTGTAAAGAGAATGAAGTTGGGCCCTGACCTTATATCATATGCCAACAAGTAGCTCAAAAGAGAGCAAAGACCTAACTGTAAGAGCTGACACCATAGAATTCTTGGAAGAAAATGGGGGAATCCTCATGATATGGAATTTGACAGTGATTTCTTGGATGTGACACTAAAAGTATAGGCAACTTAAGTAAAAAAATGGGTAAACTGGATGATATCAAAGTTAAAAACTTCTGTGCACTCACTCAAAAGAGTGAAAAGGCAACTAAAAATGGGGAAACATTTGCAAATCATTTGTATCTGACAAGTGGTTAAAATATAAACTATGTGAAGAATTCTTAGAATACAACGAAAAACAATAAAAAGTAACAATTTAAAAATGGGTAAAGGATTTGAATAAACAGTGCTTCAAAGATGTTATACAAATGGCTGAAATTATATGAAAAGGTGCTCAACATCATTAATGGAAATGCAAATCAAAACCATTTCACATTCATCAGAACAATTACTATAAGAAAAAAAAAAAAAGGGCTGCTGCCGTTGTGCATGTCTGTAATTCCAGCTGCTCAGGAGGCTGAGACAGGAGGATAGTGAGTGAGACCCTGTCTCTAACTAAAATACAAAATAGAGCTGGGGCTGGGGCTCAGTGGTTGAGTGCCCCTGAGTTCAATTCCTGGTACCAAGAAAACAAAAAACAAATAAACAAACAAAACCAAGAACTCCCCACAAGTAACAAGTTTTGGTAAGGATGTGGAAAAATCAGACCCTTATGTGTGCACTGTTAGAGGAAATGCAAAATGAAAAACAATGTAACAGTTCCTCAAAATATCAAAAGTGGAAATTTCCATATGATTCAGCAATTCCACTTCTGGCTATATATCCATAAGAATGGAAAGAAAGTTTGAACAAATATTTAAGGAACCATGTTCATAGCAGCATTATTGACAATAGTAAAATGGTAGAAGCAACCCAATGTTCATCCACAGATGAATGGAAAAATTGTGGCATATACCACACAATGAAATATTATTCAACCTTAAATAGGAAGGACAATTCTGACACATGATGCTAAACAGATGGATCTTGAAGATATCCTAAGTGAATAAACCAGTCACATTCCACATCATTCCACAAATGTGAGGTATGTAAAGTAGTCAAACTCAGAAATAGAAAACAAAATGGTGGCTCCCAAGGGTCAAGGAGAAGGGGGGAAAAGGAGCTGTTGAATGGGTGCAGAGTTTCACTTTTGCAAGATGAAAAAATTCCAGAGATGGATTACGTGACAATGAGAATATACTCAGCACTGCTGGACCACATACTTAAGAATGTTGAAGATGATAAATTTTGTTGTGTGTATTTTACCACAATTTAAAGTAAAACCCAATTTGAATAATTTCTTGACTGTCAACTCAGTTCTTGAGAAACTTTCCAGTATATTTGGTACAACTCGAATATGGGAATCTAGTATTTCAGTTGCAAATTTTATAAAATCTAGATACAGATCAAGTATTTCTGATAAAAATTAATTGAGTGGAGATATGCTATAACATGCATCAGCTTTTAAAAACAAAATAGGAGATGTACATGAACAATTTTATTATTTATTTTTATATGTATTACATATTGAAGTGATAATGTTTTGGAAATACTGTTTAAGTAAAACAGATTATTTAGAATGCATTCAAACTATTTCTTTTTGTTTTTTTTATATGTGGCTACAAAAATATAAAAGTGCAAATGTGGCTAATGCTATATTTCTGTCAGATAATTTCTAAGAATCTCCTAGAAGGTGGGAAGACAGTGACAGAAGTTAAATGTTGTAATATTTTGCATTGTTTGAGAGGAAGGCAGAGATATCGATTAATCTTAGACTTTTCTTAGTTTCATATTCAACTTTCATGATGTATTCCTTGTGAAAGTTGACTATGTAACTACCAGAGAGGGTGTAAAATTAGCAGAGAGGATGTAAGTGAGAAAAGAAAACTCAATGAGTCTGATTAGAGATAGAAAAGAAGGAAAGATTTTTAAAATTCTCAAATAGCCCAATAGAAGAGAGAATAGGAAAATATAAAAGCTAATAGAAAGCCTGATAAAGAGAAAATACAAAATAAAAATATAAATAATTCCAGATATATTATTAATCCTAACAAATATTGAATGATCAAATTTATCCATTAAAAGATATAGATTCTCAGTCTGGTTTGAAAATGCATTTTTAAATGTAGCTATATGCTATTACAAGAGACACACAGAAAATATAAGGGCAGAGAGAGATTTAGTACAATTTTCTAGATAAATATTAACCAAACAAAAGCCAATATAACCATATTCCTGGATTAGGGAACTTACCTATGAGCAATGGAAACCATTCAAGGTGCAATAGGAAGAGCTAAATTTTAAAACCTTTAGAAGAAAATATAGGAAAATATCTTCATTGCATCAGAGAATTGAAGGATTACTTAAGCAATACACAAAAACACAAAACATAAAAAGCCGGATGAACTTGACTACATCAAAAATAGAAACCTTTGTATAACAATAGATACCATAAACAACGTAGAGGCACAAGTTATAGACAGGGAAAATGTTTTCAATGCATTCTCCTGACAAAAGGTCAATATCCAGACTATATAAGGAAGTAACGTACAAATCAACATGAAAAAGATTAATAAACCAATATAAAAATGGGCAGAGTAGTGGATAGGAAATTTGTTGAAGACACCCAAATGGCCAACACATGAAAAGATGCACAATCTCACCAATAACTAGGGAAATACAAAATTGTGAGATAACCCTTTTGCACCACTTGTAGCCATTGAAAATTTAGATTATTGCCCCATCAAAGAGAAAATTAGCAATATCATTTTGACCCAGATGGTGTCATAGGGACTATATTTAAGTTTTTCTTGAATCAATTGAAAAAAGGAGATAAAACACAGGGAAGAGGAGACACAGGATATCAGGCAGTGTAGGACAGTGATCCCTGAGAGATGGGAAACTAGGCCAGTTCTGCACTGGCCCCAGCTTCCCCCTTCAGAATTTCTGGTGCACTCCTGAGCTGGGTTGGAGAGACTGAATTGGGAGTCCACAGAGGACAGGGGAGCTACAATTCACAGGAAATAGCATAGGAGGAAAAAATGCTGCAGAGAACAAGAACAACTGAGAGATTTGTAGATAGTTCCCCTCAGCCTTCAGCTGAATACTGATCAGTGCATTCATTTAAGGAACTACCCAAAGTTGGGGGGAAACAATGAGAAGAATTAGCAGGAGCAATATCTGCAATTCATACAAGTCTGGGAATAGTCTGTGTCACCAGCCAGAACAGAAAACCCTCGTAATTCACGGGATATCAGGGAGAGTGATCAGAAGAAATCAATAGTGGGGAAAAATTAGCCCTAGACTAAAGATGGCTTTAACAAAATATAAAGTCTCCAAAGGATCAAAATGTCTTCAAGTAACTTAACTGTGTCCCAAGATAGAGCTCAAGAATATTTATAGGAAGTAAAAATATCTGCTGGACTTCAAGCTGTGCACACCTAGCAGCTTCCCTTTTAGGCATCTAATTCTTGAACATGCACATGGAGATTTATTACAGTAATTGAGAAAAATTAGAAGGAACTCAAGGGTCCATCAATAGGGCAATGCACAATTAAATTGAAGTATATGCACATAGTGGGATATTATAGCTTATTACAATGAACTGAATCTATACGTATCAACATATCCCAATCTCAAAACATATTGTAGAGTTTTTTTTTAAAGTGAGTTGAAAGGATATGTGCAACATGCTGCTTTTCATGTATATTACCAGCTAAGATGTGTTGAGAGCCTGCATGGGTTAAGCACTGTTTAAGAACTTAGATATATTATCTCACTTAATTCACCAAACTTTATTTAACAGATGATGAAACTGAGGCCCAGGACCAGTAATTAGAGAAGCTAATTAACATTTCTTTTTCCTGGTCCCTGAGCCCTCCTATCACACTCTATATCTCTTGCATATTAGAACAATGCATACTAATTTGAGGATTAAATGAAGTGATCACTTCTGGATACAGGGACAGAGGAAGCTAGGGATGCAGATTGCTTAATTTTTATTGCTTTAAAAAAATCAAAACAAATCTGACAACATGCTAACATTGGTTAAATCTAGGTGGTGAATTGAGAGTAACTTGATTTTCTGTACTTTTTAATAAGTTTGAATAATTTCATACTAAAATTTCTTAATTAAAAAAATCTTTGTAGAGGAGGTGGGCAAAGATGCCTCCTGGGGGAAACGAGGCTGCAGGCCTGAAGCCCTTCTTGTAATTTAAGGATTTTTCTGGTGAATGTAGTTGTTTGTACTGGGGGCAACTTGCAGAAAAGGATGCTCTCCAGACCCGAATCCTCTCCTTTATGCTCTCTACCACGTCCCTGGAGAATGTACCAGAAATGGGAAGGAGAGGAGAGAGAGGAAGAGCCAGAACCAATGACCCAGACTCAGCTGGCAGATCAAGAGAGATGCAGGAGGTGGCCATTTTCAGGGAGAGCTTTGACCCTCCTAATGGGCAGCCCTGTCACCCTCCCTCCTCATATCACTATGTCACTATGGGCAAGGATGTGCTGTACTTTCGGTCCTAATCCACTGAGGAAAAGGGTCCTTTCTTCCGTTACCCCATGCACCTGGAGAAACTGCTTGCAGACCAGGTACCCCTGTGACCCCCTCATGCTCACTGGCACAACGCATCTCAATGGGGGCACTGCAAGGTCAGGGTGCTGGTTGGGAAGGTAACCAGGTTGAGAAGGCAGTGCAGGTAACCAGGCTGTATTCTCCAGGTCTCTCTGTACTGCTGGCTCTTGGGCCAAGTCCACAGGGTTTAGGGCTTTTTACAAGAAGGAGAGACCCCAGTAAAAAGAGAGAGGGGCATTTCCACACTAGTTGAGCCTTTACATGCTAAAAGAAAATAAAAGAAGCACTCTATTTTGGACTTCCAGTCAATGAAGTGGTATATCCTTGTGGTAGGAATGGTCAGGGAGTTGGTGGGACGGTAAGGCCTGGTCAAAGATGACCACCAGCAGTAAAAATGGGATCTGGTTCCAGTAGTTTTGTCCCAATGGAGGAATGCCAATGAAGATCTCTTTGACAGCTCACACAACAATTTATCAAGGCTTTTCTTTGTGTCCTTTCATACTGGTTCTCTAAATTTCTCATTTTCTGGGAAGCAACAGTGACTGGAGGTGGGGCAAGCCTGAAGAGGAAAGCAGACGATGGATTACCAAGAGCCATGTCTGACACACTAAGGGGCTACACCTGGAGGTGATAAAAAAATGGCCTATTTTCATCTAACGTTTGGTGACTATGAAGCTGGAGAGGTAGGAGGTATAGGTAAAGCCCTAACAGATGGAAGGGAAAATAATTGGAATCAGTTCCTTCTTTGCTCCTCTTTGGACCAAACCATGATGGCAGAAAACTGTGGCTGCCATCTTATGACATTGAATCAGGAAGTATCCTTGGAAAACCCGCAGTGGGAAGGTTGTTGGGCAGATGACCTTCAGGGTATCAGTCAAAATTATTAAACACCCATCAATTACAGCTGCCACTCTAATATATGAGTAAGCCCTGGATCCTTCAAGGCAAAAACCTCACTATCCGGGGAGGTGCCACACCCACCTCAACAGCTCAGCCCCTTTAGTCCTAAAGATTCTGTATTCCTACAAAACTTCTTGGGTGAGTATGGAAACTTGCTTAGGGGCTATAAATATTTTACTAGGTATGGGGAAGTGGTGTTGAGGTGGCCTTGTAAGAGTTTGTTCCTTGAGATTCTTACACACATCTGCCAAGAGGTTGGAGCCTAGAAACTATTTCACTATGTGAGTTGACTTATGAGACATTTTGTTTTGACTGAAGGAGAGGAAACATAAGGCTTGGAGTTGTAACAGACAAGGACATGGGAGAAGGGACAGTGGCTGAGTTCACACCATGCCACTTTGGAATGGGAGCTCCTCACAGTGGCTGTAAGAGGTGTTCTCAGAACTTGGAGCACAAGATGTGCCACTTTGTCATCTTGGAGTTCTCAGAGGTGCAGCATTGAGGATGGAAAACTGGTGGGAAGTGAGCACCTGGGTGGGAGCCCTGAGCAGAAAGAGGCTAATCTCAAATTCAAGGGAGCCCCTCTGCCCCATCTACCAAGGGCCCACAGATGTCTGTGGGGCAGGAAGTCTTGTGACTAAGTTGAAGACAACAGTGGAGTGCAGACATTTGTCTCGTCTCCCCATTTGTATCCATAGGCTGGAGAGCGTTGGTTCACTTAAAGGAGAGTTTTGTTGTCTGGAAGAAACAAAATGAAACAAAACAAAACAAAAAAATGTGTCTGGAAAGACTCTTTGGCAAACTAGAATTAAGGAGATCTCCAGAATCACCTTTTGCCAGGAAATTTCTTTCTGTAGCAGATAACTAGAAATCTGAGAGACCCTCTTCCAAGACTGCATCCTCTGCCAAAACCATCCAGGAGCAAAGCAAACAGGCTTCAGAGTCAAGGAACTGAACTTCAAGTCTCAGCAACATCTTTTCATAGCTCTGTTGCTTGGGGCAAAGCATTTCCCTTCTCTGAGCTCTGATTTCCTCACGCATAAAGTGAGGATGTCCAGATCAAAGTGCTTAGATAAAAATTTCTTTTCTTCTTCTTTTTTTTTGTGTACTGGGGATTGCACTCAAGGGTGCTTAGTCACTGAACCACATCCCCAGCCCTTTTTATATTTTATTTAGGGACAGGGTCTCACTAGGTTGCTTAGAACCTCACTAAGTTGCTGAGGCTAACTTTGAACTCACAATCCTCCTGCCTCAGCCTCCCAAGCTGCTGGGATTACAGGCGTGTGCCACTGCACCTGGCTTAGATAAGGATTAAGTGAGATGATGCACATAGAGTATGTCGACCAGTGGCTGGAATGCAATAAGTGCTTAAGAAATGCTGATTTCTGTTCCCCTTCACTTAGTTGAAGGAAAGCAATCATTTAAAGGTAGAATATAAACAGAATTTATTCTCCTGTATTCTTTGTTGGACTATGGGTCCTATATTCTAGGGTTCCCTGATGTGGGCCAGTAGCTGGACCTGACCCTGTCTGTGCTCCTATCCCTATCTACAGCCCCCAGTAATATCCCAGGCCTCTTTTATAGTCTTGGCATTCTTTTATTTTTTTCCCCTGTATTTCAAAATGGCTGTTTCTAGCCAGGCCTCCTCTCAACTAGCTGCCCCGGGCTGGCAGCATTGAAGCCTAAATTTGTCAAGTGACAACGTTAATGAAATATGAGGCACCGACTCACATGCATTAAGAAAGTAACTGAACTTTCTCAGCTACATCACACTACCAAAACCAGTTCTGTGCAGCCAAGCTCAGAGAGACAGGATTCTTTCAGTCCTTCATCTTGCCCAAGTACTGCGTCTCCAGAAGTCAGTGCTTGGGCGTTGCCATCTAAACAGTGCTCAGCTCTGCCCACAGTGAAGGCTGGGGGGGAGTCGAGGAGAGTTCTGCCACGCAGCTATTTCCTTGTTAATCAGTGGGCAGCTTCTTTGTTGCTTTAATGCAGGAAAGACAACGTGGTGAGCCAACCAGCCCATAATGCAGATGACAACATGATGTATCTAGAACCAAGAGTGAGAGGAACTTTGGGCTCCAAGAGCTGTCCAGTGAGGGAAACTGAAATAATGGTGAAGTCAAATCTTGGGGCATCACTCTCCTATTGTTACGTGGTTCTAGAGAGAGGAGCTAGAGAGGCAGGAAGTGATTAGGGGTAACCTGGAGGTCATGCAGGTTCAGGTCTATGGCCATCTTTGGATTCTCTTAACCTTGGCTTTGTTTGGTCACCCAGAGGAGCCAGATCCTGGGAAAACAAGTTGGGTTAACCCATGAGAAGCCATGTCTAAGCCAGCTATGCTTTACTGATTTGCTATTGGAGGGCCAGGACCAGTGAGGGGGATAGATGTGCTTAGGAGGCCAATTACAAATCAAAAGGATGCTTGGTGAATATGGAGTTAGAGCAAAGAGATTGTCTGTCTAGGCTATAATGAGACTCCAGAATGTTTTCCTTCTCTTTCACCCTCCCTCCTTTCCTATTTCTTTCTCTCCCTCCCTCTCTCCATTCAGGACTTAATGAACTTTTACCATGTGCCTTGTCTCTTCCAGGTGCTGGGAATATAGAGCTAACCATTTCCATCCCTGCAAGCTCATATGCAGCCTCACAGGGAGGAGAGCACACGGACCACATGCAACACAAGCATTCACAATGCTTCCTTGCCCTGAAGGCAGGTGGGCTCAGAAGACTATGAAATCATATGCATCAGATCAGTGATAACGCTGTGCATGGCTCATAACCTCTCAAGGAATGTTGGTGGCCTTTATTTTTATACCTGGTATCCTTATTGTTGGTGAGCACATAGCAAAGGCAGGGTGTGTTCTCCTGGAAGTCAGGGAAGGCTTTCCATGCAGGAGTGTGGAGGATGAATGGGCTCCTTGCAGAGGAGAAGGAGTTGAATGCTCTTTACCATCTTCAGAGAGTGACAAGGAACACTGAGGTAGAGGAGAGGATGGAGCACAGACTAGGACTGAGACACACACTGTAAAGTGGCAGTGTGGCCTCCAAAAGCACCACTGGTTATGTGGAAAGTCGACACTTTTGATGACACACGGCATGGATAGATCAATTGTGAAAAGACACAGTAGGAGGCTCTTCAGCAGGGCAAGGTGTGAGATGATGCGGGGGCAGCCTAAGGTTTTATAAATGGAGGTGGAATGGAGAGGCTGGATTATGAGATATGGAGGAAGTAGCATTATCAGAAAATAATTACTGATAGGACTCTGGAGGGAAAGGAAAAGGAATGATTGAGTGCATTTCTTTGGGCACATAGAGGGAAGATGCCTCCTTAGCCCAAGTTAGGCATGGGAGAAGGAGGAGGAGGAGGGAGTGGGAGGAGCAAGCAGGAGGGAACGGTGATTTCGGCTGGATGATGGTGTGGGTGCTTGAGGGACATGGGGTGGAGATGGGTGGAGGCTGGAGATTCTTCCTTGGGCTTGTCAGCAGGGGTTACTGGAAATCCTGGTCACCAAAGAAAATGTATGGGGAGGGTGAGGACAAACAATTAAGGTGTTCAGAGAAGAAGGAGACTGAGGAAGGAGGTCAAGAAGGAAGATGAGGGGTGGGCGTGATCCCCTGCACCCAATAACACAAAGGGGCAAGTGGAAGGAGGACAAAAGAGGTGACAGTGCTGCTTGGTCCTGTTCCCAGATAAAGATGGACAAGTATTAGTGACCTTCAACTTCGCTTTTCTAAATATCCTTATTGGGCCACAAAAATTTTGTTGGCTGCAATATAATTTCTTGTCTGTCCTGTTGCCTGGCCCAGTAGGTGTTTAAATGAAGGTAAAACAGTGAGATCTTTTTTTTCTTTTTTCTTTTTTTTTTAGCAATTCAAGGTT
This sequence comes from Glaucomys volans, assembly GCA_020662805.1. Lineage (NCBI taxonomy): Eukaryota > Metazoa > Chordata > Mammalia > Rodentia > Sciuridae > Glaucomys > Glaucomys volans. The sequence continues at coordinate 216,973 of JAJEJO010004510.1, read as the reverse complement.
TATGATTCCCACATAAGGTGGACAGTGGCTGGCGTGGCTTAATGGTTAAGGCAGTGGGCGGGGGTCTCTGTGTGCCTCTCACTTCTCCTTCAGGGTCAGTCACAGGGTGGCAGCTGCAGGAGGTCAGCCTTGCTCTGGTAAAGGTCAGGGCTGGGAAAGCCCAATCACTGAAATCTGCCAAAGTTGTATCTGTGAAACCATATCCCATGACCACCCTTATGTCTGAGGGAGGCTGGAAAATATGATTTCTTCATACGGGTACGTTAAATTGCATTGGAACAGTGAGATCTTACCATTTTCAGCCTGACAGTGAATCTTCCTTCAGGCCTGTAATTAAGGTTTTAGAAGCTCCTTCATCCATCTAGGAACACATTGACCTCTCTTTAGGTGAATCGTTTCCATGGAAACTAATCTCATTCACTTGTTCATCATTTCTCTCTGTTCCAATGAAGACAAGTTCTGGCCCTGGTCCATGTGGGGTGGTGGGGATGGGGGAGACCTGCTCATCACTGACCATTGCTTCTGCACCATGTGTAAGGCTTTGTCTCCATCTAGACATTATCTAAGAGGGCTTGCAGCCCACTTTAAAATTCTGATCATTCTACCTTTGGCATTGGGATATTTGGCAAGTTATTAAAGTGCCATTTCTTTATCTATAGAAGAGAACTGAATCATAATTCATGAGATTGGGGATTAAATGAAATGAGATATTAAAAGTAGAACAGAAGCATTTCACAATAGCTAAGCTATAGAACCAACCTAGGTGCCCTTCAACAGATGAATGGATAAAGAAAATGTGGTACATATATACAATGTAATATTATTCAGCCATGAAGAATGAAATTATGGCATTTGCTGGTAACTGGATGGAGCTGGAGACTCTCATGCTAAGTGAAACAAGCCAGTCCCCAAAAAACCAAAGGCCAAATATTCTCTCTGATATGCAGATGCTAACACACAATAATTGGGGGGAGTGAGAGGGAAGCATAGAAGTTCATTGGATTAGACAAAGAAGAATGAAGGGAAGGGAGGAGGAATGGGATTAAGAATGACAGTAGAATGAATTGGACATAACTTTTCTATGTACATATATGAATACACAACCAGTGAAGCTCCACATCATGTCCAACCACAGCATGGGAAGTTATACTTCATGTATAAACAATATGTCAAATACACTCTATTGTCATGTATATCTACAAAGAACAACAAAACCTAGGGCAGCAAGCAATAACTTGCCATTGTTGGGATTTTCATATTACTGGTTTAAAATGCACTAAATGTAAAAGTTAAATTGGGGGAAATTGATGCCTTTTAAGCATTGTACCTTAACTAGGAAATGGAACCCTTGCCCCATTTATTCCAGTCACCTTTTGTGTCTCAGAAGTGAATTTCCTCATTTTATTTCACACTCCTGCAATTTACTTGTTATTTTTATGGATAATAATAGCTAACTTTTATGGGAAGCTTCTCTTGGGAAGGTCCAAAAGGCACATCACTTCAATCATTCCTTACAACAAGCCTCTGAGGAAGGCACTGCTACAATCCCTATTATGCTGAAGCTCCTGGACTGATGTGTGACCCCTTTGTCTAAGAGATGAGAGAAAGAAGTGATCTCAGAGCTGAGATTTCTGGCTCTCCTTTCATGTTCTACCGAGAAGCCTACACTGTGGTCTTTGCCTCCACTTGGCTCATGGTCTAGTACAGAAAAGAGACTTTTTCTTATTTGTTGGCTTTCTCAGTGTTTATTGTTTCTATTTCTTTTTGGGTCAGTTTTCAGAATTGATGTTTCTATTGACCAACGCTTTCAAACACTTATGGTCTGGGGAGCTCTAGGATTGTATAGACAGGTCACAGGGGTTTCTGTGGGTTGGAATAGCAGGCATGAGGGTGGCATAACAAAGGTTTGGGTGTCCCTGGAGGCACAATCTTGAAGTATTTTAAAATCCAGATTCCCAAGTCTGTTATGAATGTAAATGACTATTTTTTATATTCTTTCTGTCTATAGCTAGTTACCTATCCTTAGTCCTAATTTTGAATAATTACTTGCTTTTCCTGATTAGACTAGTTTTATGTAGTATATTGATTTAATAAAAAGCAGCTTCTGGATGAATTTATCAATTTTATATTTTTTATTAATTATTAATTTTGGTCTATATCATTATTCTTTTTTCCTCTTTTCCTTGTTTTCCCCCTAATATATAGAGTTAAATTCCTAATTTATATTTTTCTTTATTCTTTAGTAATTAATAGCTCTAACATAATAACTTTGTTTTTTTCATGTTTTTATTCCTGCTTTGTAGTTATACATAATAGTGGGGTTCATTCTTTTGTTCATAAAGATATAATATTTTTTGACAAATAAATATGGATATATTTATATATAAATTTATGAATATACACACAGTTCTAAACAAGCATAATTTCTATAAAGTACTCACCATAGTAATAATATCAATGGAAAATTTATGGAGTTTTTTTAATTGTTCTTTTTAGATACACAAGAGACCAGGATGTATTTTGACTTACGATGCCTATGTGAAGTATAACTTTTTCTAATTAGGATGTGGGGTTCATTTTGACATAATCCTACATGCACAGAATTTAATATGCTCTATTTCAGTCCCCAGTACTTCCTCTTTCCCCAAAAACTTTGTGTTTGATTACTGCTCTTTTTCTTTTTTTTTTCTTTGCTTTTAATATTTTTTATTCTCAAGTCATGAAACTAGAAAGTAAGACATGATCATTGTTGCAAAATTAGAAAATACACCAAATAATAAAGAAAAAGGATTTTTCATCTTCTGGACTTTCACTATTAGACCTCCTCAAGTTTTACTTTAATGAATATACATGTGCACACAAATATGCAATCTCAAATCCTAATTTTTCACTGTAAATAGTCTTCACATTATACAATTTCTGATCATTACATAATATATGGGGTGAATTTGTCAAAGCTTATTAATCATTCTTCCATTGTTTGACAGATGTTAATTTTTCACATATATTAAATTATATGTATATGTCATATAAATACATGTCATATATATGATGTTAATTTTTCACACATTAAAATAGATATGACTTTTAATATATGTATATGAGTCATATATATGTATTTTTTTATTTACTTATTGATTCATTGAACACAAATGGAGTACAGCTATTGTTTCACTGGTTGTACACAAAGTCACACCATCTGTGCATTCATACATGTACACAGGGCAATGGGGTCTGTCACACATTCTGTTATTATTCTTACCCCCCCACCCCGACCCCACCCCTCCCTTCCCTCTATGCTATCTATCCTTCCTCCATTCTTGCCACCCTTCCCCCCCGCATTATGCATCATCATTCATTTATCAGAGAGACCATTCAGCCTTTGGATTTTGGGGATTGGCTGATCTCACTTAGCATAACAGTCTCCAACATCATCCATTTACCTACAAATGCCATAATTTTATTCTTCTTTATGGCTGAGTAATATTCCATTGTGTAGATATACCACAGTTTCTTTATCCATTCATCTACTGAAGGGCATCTAGGTTGATTCCATAATGTAGCTATTGTGAATTGAGCAGCTATGAACATTGATGTGGCTGCATCACTGTAGCAATCTGATTTTAAGTCCTTTGGGTATAGGGCAAGGAGTGGGATAGCAGGGTCAAATGGTGGATCCATTCCAAGTTTTCTAAGGAATCTCCATACTGCTTTCCAGAGTGGCTGCACCAACTTGCACTCCCACCAGCAATGTATGAGTGTACCCTTTTCCCCACATCCTTGCCAACACCTGTTGTTGCCTGTGTTCTTAATAAAAGACATTCTAATTGGGGTAAGATGAAATCATAAGGTGGTTTTGCATGCAATGGAGAAAAGACAGCCTCTTCAACAAATGGTGCTGGGAAAACTAGAAATCCATATGCAGCAAAATGAAACTAAACCCATATCTCTCACCCTGTACAAAACTCAACTCAAAGTGGATCAAGGACCTAGAAATTAGACCAGAGACTCTGCACCTAATAGAAGAGAAAATAGGTCCAAATCTTCATCATGTTGGCCTAGGACCAGATTTCCTTAACATGACTCCCAAAGTGCAAGAAATAAAAGCAGGAATCAATGATTGGGATAGAGTCAAACTAAAAAACTTTTTCTCAGCAAAGGAAACAATCAGCAATGTGAATAACCCAATCAATAAATGGGCCAAGGAAATGAACAGACACTTTACAGAGGAAGATCTACAAGCAATCAACAGATTTATGAAAAAATGTTCAACATCCCTCGTTATAAGAGAAATGCAAATCAAAACCACCTTAAGATTTCATCTTACCCCAATTAGAATGTCTTTTATTAAGAACACAGGCAACAACAGGTGCTCTTTTTCTGATTATTTCACAACTGCTGTTTCAATTTTTCTTGGAATTATTTAGGATACAGCTTTTAAAATTTTTCAAGTGATTGGATTTGAAAAATAAATATTTTATTAGGCTTGGACAATGAGTTCATACATTTCTACTTTGAAGAGGATCTTATCAAATTTTATTCATCATCCAACATAGACCATGTTTACAGGCACCATCAAAATGGTATAAAGTTTAGAGGGACCAGATTATGAATTTGTTAATCTACCTTACTAATTTATGTCCTTCATATTCTTGTTTCTTACATGCTTTCCTCATCGGCAGGGATTGGAAAGAAGTGTGCTGATCTTTCTCACTGCTACTCTTGTCTTTTAAAAAAACATATTTTTTTCATTTTATTTATTTATTTTTATTTATTTTTTTGCAGACTTCATTTTGATTCATTGTACACATATGGGTACAGATTTTCATTTCTATGGTTGTGCCTGATGTACCTTCATATCATCGTTGATCACACATGCACATAGGGTAATGACGTCTGTCTCATTCCACCGTCTTTCCTACCCACCCCTCCCCCTCTCATTTCCCTCTACATAATCTAAAGTTCCTCCATTCTTCTTTCACCCCCCCATCCCCCCAAACAGGTTTTATAATATCATCCACTTATCAGGGAAAACATTTGGACTTTGTTAAAAAAACATTTTTAGACATGCTGTTATTTGTCAACAATGCAAATTGTTAAAGGTTCTTGCCTTTATGAACTGGACTTCACAGCACCAACAGCGCTGTGGTTCCCTCTGTTTCCATAACGTTTTACCCTTGGACTCTACTTCTTCTGATACTGGTGTTGCAGCCCCTGTTTTTCCTGGAAGTTTTTGTTGTTTTTGCTACTGTAACAAACCTCCAATCTTCATTTGCTAATGGAGATGACAGTAAGAGAGCCCGTCTTCTAGGGTGTTGGAAAAAGTAGACAATATCATGCATTTTAAATTCTCTCTCTCTCTCTCTCTCTCTCTGGTACCAGGGATTGAACCCAGGGGCACTTAACCACTGAGACACACCCCCAGCTCTTTTTATTTTTTATTTAGAGACAGGGTCTCTTTGCTCTACTTTAAGCCATAATCCGTCGTGTCAACTTGTCAACTCAAAGTTTAAGCTTAAACAAGAAGAAATATGCAACTATTTCTTAAGGTTTATTTATGGACATTCTCACACTGAGTGGGGAATGGGGGTAGATGCCTCTCAGACCTCAGGATTGTAAGCCACCAATTACCTGCAGTGACAAGTCTGGCTGCCCAGCACTGTGATTGAGAGCCAGCTCTGCAGCCAGCATCCCTTGTCCTCATAACCCAGCTCCACCTCCCGACTCCTGGGACCTCACACGGGTCGCTCCATGCACCCTTTTGTGAAATGGGGTCATTAACAGCACCTCTCTCATAGGTCTTTTGTGAAGATGGGATGAATGGGTGCAGAGAACCCACTTAAGTACCGGCAGGTAGTAGGTGCTAGGTGAAGATGTGCTGGTCTTAGCTGTGGCTCACCTTTGCCCTCCTCCCCTTCCCAGTTGGCACTTGTCCACACCCCTGTGGACTTGTCTACAAATTCATATTGATCTGTTTGAGTAAGTACAGGAGATGTTTTCAGAGTACCTGCTGTGTTCCAGACATTGTGCTATTGCTTGTGAAAAGCTCAATATCTACAAGAGGAGAGAGGTGTATGAAAATCCTAACAATAAGGGGGTTCAACAATATAATACAAATGTAAAATAATAAAACACGAGCCATAAGGCAATGTATTGTGTGACAGTGAGAATAAACAAAAGGGTCAGAGAAGGACAGTTACTGCTCCATGGGGCCAGGGAAGGTTCTGGAGGAGGAGGGATGAGCTGGAGTCACAGGTGAAGGAGTCACCTATTGCAAGGCAGGAGTCCTGGAACACTGAGGGGCACCTCCTCATGCCCACCTTTTATCCTCCTTGTGCTTCCTTTGCATTTGTATTGAGAACCACGTGCCCCAGCTCTGCATGCCAACAGCTCTAGGTCTCCTTTGGATAAATGCTTCATACATGAGTGGTCCCCACTTACCATGTGGGACACCTTCCAAGGCCCCCAGAGGATGCCTGAAGCCATAGCTAGTACTGAACCCTGTATATACTACATATTTTTCTATACACGCTATAATAAGATTTAATTTATAAATTAGGCACAGCAAGAGATTAATGAAAATAAAAACATGACAGAACAATTTTTAACAATATACTGTAATAAAATTTGCCACCATTGCTACTCTCGTGCTTTGGGACCATTATTAAGTATAAAAAGAATTACCAAACCTAAGAACTGCCATACAGCAACAATCAGTCTGATAACTGATGGAGCTACCAGGGGACCAAGTGGACAGTGCATAGGACATGGGCACACTGGGCAAAGTGATATGCCAGGCAAGGCAGAGCTGGTTAGCATGACATTTGGAGCTAGTCAGAATGGCATGCAAATTAAAATTTATAAATTATTTCTGCAAATTCCCATTTAATATTTTCAGACCACAGTGGACTCCAGGTAACTGAAGCCACAGAAAGTGAAACTGCAGATGTGGGGTGCTGCTGTAATTCTTTGTGTATTCCCTCTCTCTTCTCCCAGGTGCCTATACAGTGCTCAATGCAGGGTAGGTGCATGCTGATGGATAAAATGATCACCACAATGATTAAATTCATAATGCTTCATCCCACCACCGTAGCCGGGAATGCTTGAAACCCCTGTTTGCTTTGAAGATGAGAAGAAATCAGAGTGATTTGTCTTTTCAGGGTTCACCCGACACCTTCCTCTACACTATTCTCTTCAGGAGTCTGAGAGCACAAAAGGGACCTGGCTCATGATTACAAAATGGCTGAGACAAGAAGGAGAGAGGTGTAGAAACCTGGCAAATGCAGCCCTCGTTGCTGAAATGTCACACCGACGGAAGTCAAGCCCATTAATCTTGTTTTATTGCAAGATTCAAAATCGCCATGCTATGGCAGCCACAAAATTGATGGATGGGTCTCCCTGCGTTCACCCAGCACCTTGGCTGCCTGGGAAACCAGACCCCAGACGAACAGCAAGAGGAAATTAAAACCGCCCTCTGAGATTTTTCAGTAACTGCTGCTAGAGAAAGATGGGCATTCATGGTCTCCGGCCACCACGTTGTGTACGCCTGGGTTTCACTGTCTTTTTTTTTTTTTTTTTTAAATAAGCAAATCAAAGGAGCAGCAATGCCATAGCAATCACGGTAAATCTTAAGCAACTCCTTGCTTCAGCGAGGGGCGGGAGTGGCACAACCTGGCTGCCCTGTTGCTTAAGGCCATCAGGCTGTGATCTTATTTGCTTTTTTGTTAATGAAGCAGGTGAAAAGTAGGAACCCCTGGTCGTTTTAATTTGCAATTCTTTGATCACCAGGAAGCTGAAACCTTTTTCCATATGCCAGTTTTCCAGTTGGACCCCATCTTTTGTCAATAGCCATTTTCCTTCTGTCCTAATATAATTAATGGTTCAGTTCAGCAGTTTCACTTTTACTGTGGGGCCAGCACATTCAGTGCTAGGCATCTGGAGGTGACTTATGTATATCCCATTCCCTAATACAGCACAGGGGGGCGGAAGGGAGGGAGAGAACCAGAGAGAGAGAGACAGAGAGAGAGAGAGAGAGAGAGAGAGGAGAATTTTTCTTGGTTTTATTGTTCACCTTCTAATTTTTGTTATTTTTAGAAAACATAGAGATGTTTCTGTTTTTTTAATTTTGAAAATTCCCTTTGCAATTACTTCTATTATTTGTGGAATATTCTTTTTCTGTCTTATTTTAATTTTCCACAAATGTTTTAAAATCTCAAATCCAGCTGCAATTTATTTCTGTGTTAGATGTGCATACGTTATAGGTCTTTTTTGAAATTACTTTGATTCCACAAACATTGGATTGGGTAATTTGTGCTTTCTCAGTAGTTTTTGATGGCTTTTTTGTTTATCATATGTGAAATTCACACATAGATTATATTAGTTTTCTCTTGTGCTGATACCGTACTCTTTTTATTATTGTTGAATTGTAATGCATTTTAATATCGGGCAGAGCCAAACCTTCCCAGATTTTTCTTATAGTTTATTCTGTTTATTCTGTCTTTGGAATACTAAGGATTTTTTTTTTCTAGTTCTCAGAAAACACCGAAAGCAATACATATATATTTTTTTACATCATATCAATCTATAGATTTACTTAGGTAAACCAACATATTTATAATATAACCTTTCTAGAACTATCCAAAAATGTATTATGTTTGTACTTTTACCCAGATTTCTTTTAATTTGTCCCAAATGGGATATTTTGTTTTTAAAGGTCACATCCATGAAATATTGATGTTTATGATAATAATTTGTGTTTTTGCTATAATTCATGTGAAATTTCTTTTTTAATCTATATTTTATTGGCCATAGCCAATGTGCAAGAAAAGTACCATTTTATTATACCTATGTCTGCATTTATATGTATCTAGTTATTTATCCTTTATTTTGTATTTGGTCAACTTACTGCATTTTTAAAAAAAAGTAATTCTGGAGGTTTTTAGTTACAACCTTCTGTTTCTATAAGTATGTCATCATAGTAACAAAGCACAGTGGTACTTTAATCTCTTTCTAATTAGCCTGTATCTGCTAAAGTATACCTTCTTTCTTGTGTTGTTTCAAGATTATATGAAATTCAAATGGTGGTCAAGAGCTTTCTTTGTTCCTGAGTTGAGAGGGAACACCTGTTTGTACATTTTCACCTTTGAGTATCACTTCGAGGAGATTGAGCTGAAGGTATTGCTTTCATTGTAACAATACCAACAACCTAAATGCTTCCCTTGGTGCATATTATATGGTATTGTGTGCCAAGCATCGTTCCATGTACTTTACATACGTGTCACTTCATTTGTTCCTCAAGCAAAAGGATTATTTCCATATTATATGTGGGGTCACAGGACACAGAGAGGTTGGTAAGTACATGCCCAGGTTTAACAGCAGAGAGAAGATGTGAATCCAGTCATCTGGCTCCTAAGAGCATGCTTATAACCTCTTCTAAAGGGCATGCTCTTATTAATATTGTGAAGCATATTTTATTAAGACTGCATTAAAGAGCAGGAGCAGGGCTGGGGATATAGCTCAGTTGGTAGAGCGCTTGCCTTGCATGCACAAGGCTCTGGGTTCAATCCCCAGCACCGCAAGAAAGAAAGAAAAGAATGACTAAAGAGCAGGAGCAAATAACATTTTGGCATCTATTCAAATACCATGAGACTTCTCTTGATCTTCTAATTAATTTGAATAGATTTCTCACTGTTGAGGCTTCATCCTCACCATCACAACATAAATCTCTTTTACTCCATATTATTTCATTTATTACAGATTTGCTTAGTTTGTTATTTACTTTGAAATGAACAAGTGATTGGTTTAATTTCTAGTTTTTCTGGGCTATGTGGTTTCTTTTAATAGTTTTCCTTCTTTATTATAATTTAAGAAATCTACACAGTCAGTAAAGCTGCAAAAAGCAACACAACTCCTAGAACTGAAAAACCATCACCATCTTGCCATTTCTGCTTCAAGACTTGTTTTGCTTTTCTTAAAAGATATGTAACTTTTGAGGCCAAAAAAAGTCTCCCTTAATTCCACTTGTATGTATATACCCAGAAGAATGGAAAGCAGGGAGTCAAAGAGATATTCAAGCAGTTTTATTCACCATAGTGAAAAGGTAGACACAACCTCACGTGACAACTGGCAGATGAATGGATGACTAAAATGTGGTATAACCATATGGTGGAATATTATTCAGCCCTAAAAAGTGAAGGGAATTTTGACACATGGCAACATGAATGAAACTTGGAGACGTTCTGTTAAGTGCAATAAGCCAGAAACAAAAGGACAAAGACTGCATGATTTCACTTATATGAGGTACCTAGAGTCACCAAACTCATAGAAACAAAGTAGAATGGTGGTTGCCAGGGTCTAGGGGGCTGGAAGGAGTTCTGCTGATGGGTGGGGTGATGGCTGCACAACAGTGTGGATATGCTCAATGCCACTGACCTGTGCGCGTAAAAATGGATCAGATCATAAAATTTAAATTGTACACGTTTTACCACAGTTAAGAAAAAAAAAAAAAAAGAATGCCCTTTATGTTAGTCAACTCTCTGTCTCAGGACAGACACTTGAGTTAAAATACTAAAAAGGAGAAAAATGTATTTGGATTCATGGTTTCAGTGTGTGGTCAGTTGGGTCCATTGCTCTTGGGCCTGTGAGAAGGCAGGACATCGTGGCAGGAGCTCAGAGGAGGAAGCTGTCCTACCTCTTGGCATCCAGGAAGTAAAGTGGACATGGGGGTCCCAGAATTCCCTTCAAGGGCCTGGACCCAGTGACCTAGCCTCCTTCCACCAAGCCCCGCTTCTTGAAGGTTCCGTCACCTCCTAGTTAGACCCCAGGCTAGTAAGGGAGCAGGGAGCACATGGCCTTTGGGGGACATTCAGGGCCAAAGTTGTGGCACCCCATCTTTTCACCTTCTCCCCTCAGGTGTCTGGAGGAAATCATTTAAATAAATTTAGTATCTTCCATTTCATCTTTTGTTTTTTAAAAAACAAACATAGGAATCCATGAAAGATTTATAGCGTTCTTTTATGTTTTCTAAAATTTCCAATGAAAGTACTATACTGTATAGAACATTCAGCAACGTGACTTTTATTCCTACATTTTTTTTATTGATTTCTCTATTGTTATTCAAGGGCCTTTCGATTCTTTTTGCTGCTTCGAACAATCCTGTAACGAGCGTGTCTCCTTACAGAACAGAGATTCCCTGAGGTGCAGACTCGGAACTGAAATGCTCGGTCACAGGGTGAATGTTTTCAATTATCTTAGATAATGTCAATTTGCTCTGGAAGTTATTAGCTAAATTCACATACCTACCAGTGGAGTGTGAGAGTAGCTGTTTCCCCATTGCTTCAGCAAGGCCAATATTGACAATTAAAATTAATTTTTTGAGCAATCTAATGGGTGTGAAGTGGCATATCATTACTAATGATCTTGAATATGTAGCCATATATTTATCAGCCATTGATCTTCCTCATCGTGGAATTACCTGGTCTCCCCGACCCCTTGGACTCTATTTTTGTTTGCTTTGGGGTTTTTTCTTCTTGTGTTTTGTTTTTTGTTTTTTGTTTCTACTGACTTTTTCTTGATTTGTAGAAGCTCTTTAAATATTTTGGAGATTAATTCTTTCACCTTGCACGTATCACAAATATATGCTCTAGTTTTTTCCTTTAACATTATTAGTTTTTATCATAATGAAGGTTTTAATTTTAGTGTGGTTAGATTTAAAAAAGTATTTTGTTATGATTTGTGTTTTTTTGTCTTTAAGAAATAATTCCCCACCCTCAGCCCATAAAAATATCATCTGATATTTTCTTCTAATTGATTCAATCTTTCTTTGTTTAATTAAAATTTTTATTCACCATGAAATCTGTGTTGGGATCTTATCTCTTCAAGTGTGGCAATTTGAAATGAATGGGACAAATTAAATTTTTCTTTAATGCTTGAAGGTTGACAATTGGGTGGAGATTGTGAGTGTCCTAAATGTTTGCACAGCTTTATCAATAAATCCCTGGGGCTCTTTGGGAAATTTTAATAATTTATCCTCCTTTCCTTTTGCCTCTTATCCTGTCTGGGGGATGGATGAGCGGGTGTGTGTTTTGCAATCCTCATGCGTATTCACACCCACACAAACATGTACATGTGCACACACACCAACATATGAGTGCAAAGAATATCTATCTTTGAAATGTGAAGATTTCTCATCATACAACTATATATAACATTGCCACATGCCTTGAACTTGTCCTCTTCAACTACTTATTGGATTTCCATTTTCGTTTCTAATTGTTCTATTTTCACATATTGTTAAAAGGTTGACCAGGAGCTTATTTATAGTATTGTTTTGTTTTCCTTTCAAAATTCTGGTTGTTAGTGACATTATTACAAGTGACTTCCCTATTCTACTACAACGGCAATTACCACCATGGCCTCTTTAGATTTATTAGTCTTTATCAATTGCTTATCGGACACTGTACTTGAAACTTGTCCAGGCGTTGCTTAATTTTTAAAAAAAAACCTTATAAAGATGGTACTGTCATTTCCCAAATGTCCAGATGAGAAACATGAGAACATAGGGTACAAAAAAAGTTAAATATTCCAAAGTCTCAGAGCCATAGATGTTGGAGTGAAGAAACAAACCTGGACTCAGATGCCTTGAGAACTAGGTCTTGTCTGGCCTACATTTCTATTGTTTTTCTTTTTCTTTCTTTCATTTCCTTCTCATTCTATTCTTTCTTTTCAATCTTTTTTCTCTCACTTTTTGCATTTCTTCTATTTTCTCTTGATGTGGTTTTCTATTCTCAAAATTTTTAAGTAATTCTTTTTTAAATTTTTTTAATTTAATTTTTGATTCATTGAACACAAATGGAGTACAGCAATTGTTTCTCTGGTTGTACACAAAGTAGAGTCACACCATCTGTGCGTTCATGCATGTACACAGGGCAATGATGTCTGTCACACATTCTGTTATTATTCTTACCCCCCACCTCAACCCAACCCCTCCCTTCCCTCTATGCTATCTATCCTTCCTCCATTCTTGCCATCCTTCCACCCCACATTATGCATCATCATTCACTTATCAGAGAGACCATTCGACCTTCGGATTTTTGGGATTGGCTAATCTCACTTAGCATAATAGTCTCCAAAAAATTTTAAGTAATTCTTACTGCTCATCCCCCTGTCTACCCTCCCTGTTCTTTTAGTTTCCTCTTTGTCTTAGCAGCATCTGTGGGGTCTTACTTTTAGTTTCCACAAGTGTGAGCTTTTTTTCTTTTTAGCATGTATTATGAATGTTTAACTTATTGAATTAGGATCTTAAAATATTTTCTATAAACTTGTGCTCATGTATACTTATAGATATTTTCCTTATGGTTCAGTTTATGGTCATTTCTTTTGCTTGTAGACCAAGTACATATACTTCAAAAGAAATTAAAACATATTTGTGGGTTATAAGGTTTGGTAAAAGTATAGCAGATCTACAAATTTTATTGCGCTGTCCATCTTTTCTATGTTCTCATTTAATTTCTGTGTGTTCAGGTCTGTAATGAATTGATAATGGTAAGTTTCATTCTCCCACACGAGTGTGTTTGTTTCATTTCCCACATATTATTATGGTTTTTGCTTTATGCACTTGCAAGTCTTAGGTAATTTTTTTTAACTTCCAAATCCTGTGCTATTCAGAATGAACACTGCTATTTTCTAGTTTGAAGTTGACTGGCATATAATAATTTGTTTTTCACCTTTTAGTATCTCTATGTTATGGAAATATATCTTATGCTTACCTTAACACTAAACTTGAAAAAGTAATCTTTAGAGAGCCTGAGACAGGACGCTTGGCATTTTTAAAATCATCAAGCTGTGTCTATCATCTGTCATCACGTTCTATTTTCTTGTCCTCTCATCTCAAACATTTACCATTTCTTTGTGATGAAAACATTCGGAATCGTCTCTACTTGCTATTCTGAATTCTGTAATACTGTTAATTATGATATCTTTTTATGTACATAGAACTTTTCTTTCGATCTTTGATGTATAATTTGATAAATGATTATGTTTCATTCTCTGTTTTCAAGTGTTTTAAAAGGCAGTTCTTTAACTTTTTTGAATTTTATTGACAGATAATAATCATGCATCTCCATGGGAAAAGTGTGACATTCTGCCATAGTTATACATTGTGTATTGATCAACTCAGGATCTTTAGATTTTTTTTATCATCTCATAATGACCAATTTATGAACCCTCCATGTCTCATTTTTACAATCCTCATTTTTAAGGTTTCTAAACAAATACAATTTAACTCCCATTTACAAATGCTGAAAGACAGCGCAGGTTTGCTTCTTGTCTTTCTTCCTTCTTACTCGTTCTATTCTTCACTGGTAAAATCTGGATGTGGATGCTACTCTTTTTTCTCATTCTTTTTTTCAGTTCTGGTTCTTGTAACTTGTTTTTGAGACCAGCTTTAGTTAGTAAAATAAATTCTCAATGGTTAGTTCTATTTTCTCCTGTTATATTATTACCTGATTCTTAATTAACTTTTTTTTTTTAGATTTCAACTCTATTTTTATTTTTAATTATTTTTTTATTTTATTTTTTTAAAGTTTTCTTTTTTAATTTTGATTCATTGCACACACGTGGATTACAGCTGTTGTTTCTCTGGTTGTACATAATCTTAGCATTCTTAATGTTATTTGTGATTTTTTTTTAAATGAGCAGATGGGCATGTAAGCTTTCCCAAATAATTTTCTAAACCCAAACTCCCCTTTTACAGGTATCTCATACTTGACAAAGGAGCAAAAAACATGCAATGGAGAAAAGACAGTCTCTTCAACAAATGGTGCTGGGAAAACTGGAAATCCATATGCAGCAAAATGAAACTAAACCCATATCTCTCACCCTGTACAAAACTCAACTCAAAGTGGATCAAGGACTTAGAAATCAGAACAGAGACTCTGCACCTAATAGAAGAGAAAATAGGTCCAAATCTTCATCATGGCCTAGGACCAGATTTCCTTAACATGACTCCCAAAGCGCAAAAAATAAAAGCTGGAATCAATGTTTGGGATAGAGTCAAACTAAAAGCTTCTTCTCAGCAAAGGAAACAATCAGCAATGTGAAGAGAGAGCCTTCAGAGTGGGAGAAAATCTTTGCCACACACACTTCAGATAGAGCACTAATCTCCAGAATCTACAAAGTACTCAAAAATCTTTACTCCCCTTTTCTTCTATATTTTTGAGAGTGTCCACTGTGGAGTGGGTTCTTGCAAGGTATATTACTTGACCATTTTAAAGTGAAATACTGTAGACCTTATGAAGACATAGCCCTGCATCTATAGCACTTTCTTAGGTAACACCCTAATTCCTAAAGGATTGTGAAAGTGTGACTCTATATTCTTCTATTATTACCTTTGCAAGTGGGAGAAAAAGGGAAAGAAGAAATTGATTTTTAATGAACACTGTTATAAGCTGGATCATGTCTCCCCAAGATTCACAGGTTCATACACTGAAGCCCTGAACCCCAATGTCACTTGTTTGGAGGTAATTAGGTGCAGTGAGATCACAGGGGGGCCGTATTCCCATATGGCTGGTGTCCACGTAAGAGGAAGAGATGCCAAGATTGCACATAGAAAGTGGCTGTTTACAAGTCAGAACGAGAACCACTGCAGAACCAGCCCTGCCGGCACCTTGACCTTGGACTTGCAGCCTCCAGAACTATGAGAAAATAACTTTCTTTTGTTCAAGCCAGTCAGTCTGTGATTTATTGATGGCAACCCTTGTATTAGCAAATGAATACCAGCATTTATTCTATGCCAGGCTAGAATTCAGCCCCCAAATCCATCTGATTCCAAAGCATGGACTTTTCCTTTCATGTCACTGCCTTGAAATCAGAATTTACTCAGATTCTGGTTCCTTTAGAAGGAATCTGCATTCACTTATTTGCAAAGTGTGGAACATTATTTTGGTTGCTTACATTATTTCAGTTCCACACGTCAGTTGGCTGACACGCTCAAATCCAGTCTGAGCACTGAAGAAAGCCCAGAACCCCCTTGTGCCTGTTTTGTGGAGTATGCCCCTCCCTCTGAGTCTAATTTATTAAGTTTTGCTCCATTGGTGCAGGGGAGTTTTATTCCTGCTCCCCACCATTATACTATTGTATTCATGTCACTCTGCATTCTCTCTCTCCCTCCTCCTTTCTCCCCTTCTTTTTCCTTTTGCAAGTGGGATAATTATGTATTTATTTATGTAATTATTTAAAATACCATCTGTCTCCTGTACTGATCTGCAGACTCTATGGAAGCATGAACTCTGTTTTGCTCCTCATTGGGAATGTGACAGGGACTTAGGGAGGCTGCCCTTTTCTAAAAGCAGTGATTCCTTACTTAGGTTTGGAGGTGCCCAGTGGGTAACTAAAAGCAAGATAAAGCTTGGCATCTCTGCCTTCAACTTCTATCTTCTTTATTACCTTAAACTTTGGGTCAGGGTCCTGTTCAGCTCTGCATGTAAGTAGGTTAATCAACTAAGGATTGTTCATCTAAAAACTAGCAATATAAGGCTTATTAGCCTTAAATTTACCTAACCTATCTTGTCCCCCTTCAGGATTGAGACAAGATATACAGGGATGTTTGACTGTCAGCTTTGACAACATCAGATCCTTAAGTGGTGCCTAGAAAACTCCAGTCATCTTCTCTTCTAAGATCACAGGTGAAAGGAAAGTGAATCACAGGCAAGCAACTCAGAATCCAGGCAGTGAGATCCACACACAGAAAGTTTATTTGCCAGTTAGAGTCTGACAAAGGCCATCACTCAAAAGAT
>JAJEJO010004510.1:74074-200170 GCA_020662805.1 Glaucomys volans | reverse complement strand
TCGCAGGCAAGCAACTCAGAATCCAGGCAGTGAGATCCACACACAGAAAGTTTATTTGCCAGTTAGTCTGACAAAGGCCATCACTCAAAAGATGAGAGAAGGCAAGGAAAATCTAAGCTTGGGGTGTTTTATAGGGCCGCTCCCTGGAATTGCTCAATGCAAAGCTTGGCAGTCAGCTGTTTCAAGAACACAGTGTATGTGTGATATTTGCAGTGAGCCCCTAGGAGAACAAAGGGAGGCTTTTTGCTAGGTTGGTTAACAGGTGATGAGACCTTCATCTGTTAGCAATCTGTCTTTTGTAAAAGCTTCTAGAACCAGCAGGAAGTGTCTCTAAGGCGTGGTGAACAACCTTTGGGTGGAGGAAGTCAAAGTCTTTAGAGGGAGAGGAGCACGCTTGGGTGGAGAATTTCTATGGACCTTTTGTCTCTATGATGGGAAATGAAACATATTCTAATAAAATGTCAATGAGGACAAGTGTTTCCCAGATATTAGGCTATGGACCTTATAATAGGTCTAATAGATAAAAATCCTGAGCAACAAGTGGAAATTGCCCCCTCAAGCAATAAGGACCTTTTCAGAACCACCTGGCGGAACAAACACTGAAAGAATGATCACCACACTGGTGTGACCAAGACTGCTTACTTGTGCATATCACTCTCCCCTGCTCTAATTTTTCCTCTATTTAAGCCAAAAGCTCCTGTCAGCAATCTGAAGACAGGACTGAGAGGCTGGATCTCAATTTGCCTTCCCAGTACTGATTAAATACAGATTCAATACACATTAAAATTCTTTTCCTGCTTTCCACCATTAACTGTTCTTTCGGTATTTGGGTCAAGTGGCTGTACCTGTTTTGTTGGAAGCCTCAGTGTCAGTCAGGCCTCTGGTCTAGGACTCCAGGACCAGAAACACAGACCCTGGCACGGGGCAGGCACTCATGAATATCTTCTGAACAAAAGAATGAGGGAATTAGCAACTGTAAGGAGCCGACTTCTCCCATCCAACCTGACCTTGGGAATGTGTCCCAATCTTATTGTGCACAGGGTCCTCCTGAATCTCCCAGAGTTAGATTTCTAGATGTTCTCCCTAGTTCCTAAGATCCCCACACTGTGATTTTGTGTCATTGCTGGGTACAGCCCCTCCTGTTTCAGACCCACCACAGTGACAGTTGAGAAGGAGCGAGGAAGACTGGAAACTCTAAGAGGACCCGCCCCACCCTCAAATGGTGACAGAACATGGACAGTAAGTGAGGCCTTTGGAGCAGCAGCCTGGCTTATGTAAGTCACAATTCCAGGGAAGGAGGAGCCTGAAGCCTGGGCCCTGTCTGTGGGCAAGAGCAGTGGCACAGCCCACCCGCCAATGTCTCTGGGGCCTCAGGCCTCCTTTCTCTCATTGTCCCTCCCCTGTTCATTCTGAGCCAGTTCCTGAGCTTCCAAGGCTGGTCTGCTGTGACTCAGCATACCTGTCACCTCAGAAAACTGGCACGAGCATAGACACAGAAGTGTGGCTCAAGCAAAATGATTTTGCTCAGGAGGGAAAACTTCATGAATTCTCAGATCTCTGCAAATAGGGGGTAATTAGGTAATACAAGGGCTAATGAATTTAATGCAGATAATTACAATTTAATGCATATTAATGAAACAATTTAAAGTCCTGATACACATCGATGGCTTCTGATTCCTTGGGACTGCTACCAAGATAAAGAGGTCTACTCTGTGCTTTAATAGCAGAGATATTTTATATTTCAGAGCACAGGGGGGTCTTTGAACATCCATTTGCCATGCATCCACATCCTCCTCTTCCCGTTGCTCTTGACTGACATACAAACTAGGCTATTGGTTGAGTTTGAGGAAGAGCCCATTCACTGGAATGAAGGCTCCACAAAATTTTAAAGAAGACATATGCTCTAATGCAATATACACCTAACTCAGGGAACCAGCTTGGAAACACGGCTCACTGGTGTGCAAGGCTGCAGCTAGTTTTAAAGGGCATAGAAGTCCAGATTTTATAATCCATAGAGCAGTGATTGGGAACCACTCATTGACCTTGAGAACAAGAAAGAGGGATGTGAAACTCACAGGGCCTCTGCTTCTGAAATCAGAACCACCTCTGCAGAATGCGGGCAGACACAGGGTGTGGGGTATGCGAGGAAGCAGTCCCAGGCCAAGTCTCACTTTACACTAGAATGGGAGCCACCTGAGATACTTATCCCTCAAACCACTTGCCAGTCACTGAACCTTGATAGGAAGCCTCACAGAGTGGAGGAGTAGGTGGGATTTAGGTTGTACTTATGTGTTGTTGACCTGTTCAGAGATTTTTGGCATGAGAATCACAATTTCTAGATTCTTCTGAAAAATTAGATGACCTAGCCACAGGAGGCCCATGTTCTTATGTGTCCCAAATCATCAGAGTTGAGGAGTCTTTCTCTTTAGATGGGCAGGAGGTCTCTTGTTCTCTACATTCTACCTGCTACAGTTTGGATGTGAGGTGCCGAAAGTTCGTGTGTGAGATAATTCAAGGTTTAGAGGAGAAATGATTGGGTGATGAGAGTATTGATCCAATCAGCAAATTGGTTCTGTGATGGGATTAACTGAGTGGAAACCGAAGGCAGGTAGGATATGGCTGGAGGAGGTGGGTCAATGGGAGCCTGCCTTGGGGTATGTTAGTTGGGTATCTGGCAAGTGGAGTCTCCCTCTGCTTTCTGATCATCATGTGAGCTCCTCCCTTGACCACAATGTTTGGCTTCACCACAAGCCCTGAGGAGTGGAGCCAGCTGTCCATGGACTGGGACCTCTAAAACCGTGAGCCCTCAAATCAACTTTTCCTCCTCTAACATTGTTCTTTTTAGGCCTTTTAGTCACAGCAGCGAAAAGTCTGACTGAAATACCAGCACTCTCAACTGTGCTTATTCATTTGGGAGCGTCTGGTCCCAGTGGCATTTGAGTGTGTATCCTCTGGTTTACCTGAGCACAGGCTGGGCTGGGAAGTGAGACCCAAAGATGAATGATGTGCTTCCTCTTTAGTGATGAGTCGGCTGGACTCAGTCTTCCTCATTCACTCCATAAACTTTGAGCATCTGTTCTGCACAGAGCTCTGTGCTGGTGCTGAGAATACAAACACTGGTGTTCTTAAGCCCCCAGTCACTAGAGGAAATGGGTGCTGGAACAGATGGATTAAAATACAAAGTGGTTGCTATGGTAACCCAGAGGTCATGGGCATGAAATGATTAAACCTCAGTGACCTGACCACACTGGTCTGAAGATTGATTAATGATGTTCCATAAGCAAGAGCTGTGGTTTGAATCTGTCCCCGGAAAGTTAATGTGTTGGAAACTTAAACCCCAAATTCATGTAAATGGTCTTTGAAGGTAGGACCTGGAAGAGGTGAATAGGATTTACTGAGGGGGCCCCATTGATGACACTAGTGGCTTTATAAGACAAGGAGAGAGACCCAAGCTAGCATGCTTGCAGTTTCTTGCTATTTGATGCTCCATGTCATGTCATGATGCACCAAGAGTCCCTTGCCAGATTCCAAGCAAATGCCAGTGCCATACTCTTGGGCTTCCCATCCTTCAAAACCATGAGCAAAATAAACTTCTGTTCTTTATAAATGATCTAGTGTCAGGTACTTTGTTATGGCAGCAGAAAACAGACTAAGCAGGCCTCGGGGTGAGCAATTGGGGAATCAATTTTAGTGCTGACCATAAGCAGAAAAGACTTTCCTAGAAAGGGGCTGTAAAATCTCATTGGTTCAGCAGGCTATTGAAACAGGGAACACAGCTGCAAAAGGTTGTTCAGGGATAGAGAATGCACCCTCATAGCATTGTGTTGCTATTCCAGTGCTTTGCAAAGAAAGAGAGCCAGGATACATTTTGCATTTGGAGCAAATAATGAATACAGACCAAAACTTAAATATAAGAGTGTTTGGGTGAGAATTAGAAGTGCTAGCTCTGATGAGACAGCATGGGAGCGAACACAGCAGGATCACGAGGGAATCCCACACTGGCCTGACCCAGGGACTTCCCTGGCCCAGCTGGCTCTGGGCCCCCACCAGGCTCCAAGGGAGACTGGGTTATGGATTTTTATTTGTAAACCACGGGAATAGCAATATCACACTACAGCTCTCACTCTCTAACAGACTATCTTTAGCAGCTATATTCCTCTGCTTTGGTATCTGTACTAAATATATCTGTTTTTGGAGGATGTGCACACATTTTGTTGGCTTCGTCATGATTTTATTTTTAAGTTTTATTTATTTTTTAATTGACAAACACTAATTTCTCTGAAGGACAGATCTCGGCCTGAGTAACGTTGGCCAGGCAGCAGAGTTGAAGGTGAGTTTACAGAGGAGTTGCTGGCGACAGTGGCCTTTAGCTGTCTCCTTCCTCTCTGGGGTTCAGCTTCTACGATTTGGGAATTATGGGGACTTTGGTGGCAGGGTTATTGTAAAAATTGTTAGAAACTGGCATAAAGCAAATTGTACGGTGCCCAGCGCTGGGCCTATTGTGGCTGTTCAGCAAACAGAGCCCCTTCGTCCTCTCATCTCTGGAAACTACTGTGCTGGACCCCAGCTGGCTGGGCCACCAGGGCGCTGCAGGACTCCAAGCAAGCTTCTTTTTAGCTCCTAGAAGCTAGTGCTGGCTTGAGATGCCAAATGATTTTTTTTTTTTTTTAATACAGAAGACTACTCATATGAGAAAGATACTTCTCACATTCTGACACGTGCCAACCTTGACAATGTCTTGTTTATTTATAGATTTAGCCAATTAACGGCTTTGGAGCATCAGCATGCATGTAACTAAAATGCTCCATGCTTCTGGTGTCTCTTTTCAGAGAACCATGCGATGTGGCTAACTCTGTTTGGGTGCAAGGTTAAAAGCAAACAAACCTGCCAGGCATGGTGGCACATGCCTGTAATCTCAGAGACTGGAGAGGTGGAGGCAGGAGGATCCCCAGTTTGAGGTCAGCCTCAGTGATTTAGTGAGACTCTGTCTCACAATAAAAATAAAAAGGGGCGGGATGTAGGTCAGTGGTGGAGGGCCCCTGGGTTCAATCCCCAGAAAAAAGAGAGGGATGGAGGGAGAGAGAGAAGGAGAGAGAGAGAAAAGGAGGAGAAGGAAGGAAGGATGGAAGGAAGGAAAGAAAAAACCTTACAAACAGATTCCTAGGGAGCTAAGCTACTGACTGGGACCATGACATTCTTCCATTCTTCATTCCTCTTCTCTGGCCATAGTGAAGTTAGCTGTGCTCTATCATCTTAGCTTGTGAGCTTGAGGGAATTGCTTAAATTCTGTGAGCTTCTAGATCTTTAAAGGAGGACAGTTTTCTCCCATTCTGTGAGGGAAGTGGGGGAACTTAAAGAATGCTTGTAACAATTTTGGTAGATCATAAACTAGTAAACAGAACTTAAGCAAGTATTATTATTAATATGCTAATATTAAGAATTTTGGGGAAAGTAGTAAAGCTTATGCATTGATGATATAGTCAATTTTTTCACGAACAATTTCCAGAAAACTGTGGCAGTTTTGGCTGAAGACATAGGAAGCTCTTAGATTGCTTGTTGATTGGAGACAAGCCATTAGCTATTGAGTGGATTCTAAGAAACTAAAAAGAGTGAAATTAGTTGATTTCTTAGTTCATTGAATTGATTGATTCACCCTTCAAGGCTGAAATAGACAAGTGTTTGCACAAATGTTTCTGCATCAAAGAGGGAGGGGCCTCCAGGGTGGGCAGAGGTGTGTACCGTATGCCACGGTTTCAGACCAGCCTGGGGAACAGTACAGGTACAGGGGAACAAGCCCACTCCAGATGATGCCAGGAGATAAGGGTGCCCTTGTGTTTGGCTCTCTTGGTTCATCCAACTCCATACAGTTCCCAGGCACCTCCTCCTTACTCATTCCTCACTAGTGCCAGCTATTTCCAGGACTTTGATGGGAGCAAAGGAAGTGGCATGGTGCCCAGCTGTGGCCTCCTGCTTAATGCTCCAACGTCAACATCACCCCCCACCATAAAAAATTTGAGTTCAGCCTTTGACATGTCTCAGCCTCTGCATTTATCATTCTTACAAGAGGAGGAAGGAGGGACAAATCTTTAATTGGCTTTCCTTAGGCCTCCTCCCTGTATATATCCATTCAGTGACTATTGTAGGATGGCCATTTGTATTCCCTGCAAGATTCACATATGAAATCTGAACCCAAAGTCAATTTAGAAGGTGGGACCTTTGGGAGGAGATCAGCTCCTGAGAGTGGAGCCCTCATGAACAAGATTAAGGCTCTTGTAAAAGAGGTCCCAGAAAACTCTCTCAGACCTTACATCACGTGAGCACAGCAAGAAGCTGCCATCTATGAACTAGGAGAGTGGCCCTTCACCAGACACTTTATCTGCTAGGGCCTGTATCTTGAACTTCACATCTTGCAGAACTGTGAGAAATAAGTGTTCGGTCAATGAGTTCTGAGTATGAATTTTTGTTCATCAACTTACTGTCATCTAGACTTGATATTTTTCTGCTGCTATAATCTGGATAGTACCCTTATCTACTATCTATAAATCCAATTCTCAGAGACTCCGCAGTCTATTATAGGCCATCATCCTTTAGTTGCCACTCTATCTTTGCAGGTTAGTATAATAATTGCAATTCCTTGCCTTTTGGCAGTTCAGCTTCCCTCCTTTGTTGTTTCAGGGTCTTCCTATTCCCACTGCAGTCAGCAAACCAAGTTCTGTAACAGCCTCTCTGCCCCCAGGGCTGGCCTACAGAGATGCCCTGCTGGACTTAATGTAGGGAGAGGCACATTCCTTATGAGTCTGATCAATGACATGTTTCTTAGGTCTTCCTATGAAATCTAATCTGCTGTGTGTTCCAGTTAAATGGAACAAAAGGAGAGATGAAATGGCAGTGCAGGTTCAATCGTTTTTTTTCTTTTGCCAATGTGGTGGTGCTCTCTAGAACAAGTAATAATCACTAGACTTGTATCCTTTTGAGCCAGTACTTTAGAGTTTGTACCTTCTCCTCTCTTAGTGACCAGGTGAGTGCACCACAGAGAAGAGTGTCTTGGGAGAAGTGGGCTCTGCAGTGGAGAAAGAGCCTGAAGGAGCTGACAGTGCAGACTGTGTGCAGACCTCTTCCTACAGGTAGCAGATCCTTCCTGGAAGGAAGAGATGAGTAGCACATCTCTATGTCTACTGTAAACCTCTCCTCTAGCCTTTGTCCTTGAAGGTGTTTTTCAAGTCCCTCTAGGATATGATGACTGTGCCTCTGTTAGCCATTCCCCTGAAACTGTCATTGGGCTAGGAGTACACAAAATGTTCAGGGAATCAAAGGCACTGGATTTGAATCACTGTTGGAGAAATTGCAGATACAACACAACTTTACATTCTGGGAATTAAACTCAGGGTACTCCCTTTGGCTGGTGGGTCTGAGCATGAACACTGGGACTTGGGATTCAAGTAGAAACCATAAAGTAATGGCACAGTGACATGGTTAGGAGTTTGGGCCTTGATTGTGGGCAGGTGAAGGCACTGAACTTTGGGGTGATAGATCCAGAAATAAAAGAAGAGTTTTCTAGCAGCTTATGTGGAGAATGGAATGGAGGAGCCTGGTATTAGTGGATCAATTAAAGCACAGCTGCTATGGTTCATATGAGAGATGATGAGCACTTGAACTAAGAGTTATGGGGGGAGATTAGATGTTATGATTTAAATATGAGGTGTCTCCCCAAAATCTCATGTATGAGACAATGTGAGAACGTTCAGAGATGAAGTGATTAAATCATGAGACTTGTAATCTGATTAGTGGATCAATCCACTGATATGGATTAACTGGGTGGTAACTGTAGGCAGGCAGGGCATGACTAGAGCAAGTAGGTTACTGGGGGTGTGAATTTGGGGGTTGTATTTTGTCCATCATGAGTGAGCTTTCTTTCTGCTTCCTGGCTATCATGTCCTGAGCTTTTTTCCTCTGTCACATCCTTCTGCCATGATGTTCTGCATCACCTTTAGCCCAGAGCTATGGAGTTAGCCAACCATAGACTAAACCTCTGAAACCACGAGCCAAAATAAACTTTTCATCCTGTAATTGTTTTTGTCAGATCTTTTGGTCACAGCAACACAAAAGCTAACTAAAACAGAAATTGGTACTGAGAGCTGGGCCATTTCTGTGACTAACTTGGCCATGTAGTTCAGAAGTCTTTGAAACTGGATTGTGGGGGAAGGAATTTTTAAAAGTTTGGAGATATAGTCTGGAAAAACTTCAGTTTTTCAAAAAAAAACCCCCTTTTTTTTTTTTTTATAAGTGGAGTTTAATGGGCAATCTAGTAGGGGCTCAAGAGAGTACAATGTGGATAGGACTGCAGACAGTAAAGACTGGGCTCACGAAGTTTCAGAGGAAAAAGAGGACCATATTGGAAATTGGGCTAGAGGCAATTCATGTTATATTCTGGCAAAGAAGTTGCGTGCATTTTACCCATACTCTGAGACTTTCTGTGAAGCTGAATATAAAGGTGATGTACTAATTAATCTGGTGGAGAAAATTTCAAGGCAGAACAGTATTCAGGCAGTAGCATGGATATTGTGGCTAAAAGCCACATTTACCCTGATAATCAGAAATAGAAAGCAGAGCATAAAGATTTGAAAAACTTTCAGTTTGACCATAAAAGTGCAAGAAAAGTGGGTCTACAGAAGGTGTGGTGATTAAAGAGATTGTAGCCATGAAAGAGATGCTACTTTGCTCAGAAATGATAGGATAGATTGCTGGAGGGTATCTCAGAAATTGGCAAGTCCACATGCATCTCAGGCTTAAAAGTAAAAGTTCCTTTGAGAAGAGACCATGGGGCCTCCCTGCTTGCACAAGTGGGCCTAGGAAGTTGTTTCACTGTGCTAAGTCACCCAGGCACTCAGAGACTGCAGCAGCTGTGGTCCCAGTAGGCTTGGCTACTGCTTGAGATGTGTCAGACCTTGGCATCAAACATGTGATATTCTGCAGGAACACAGGAGGCTGGAGCTAGGGGATCATGGAGATTTCCACTGAGATTTCAAAGGAGGGTCTGGGAGGCCAAAGTATAGCAAGCTTGGAATTCCTGAAGGCAGCACCTGAGAGGGTGATGCATAAAGATGTGAAAAGGAAGTTAAAGATGCAGTGAAGACCCCTACGATTAAGAGATGCCAGTACTGTATAATAACTGCTGAGGAAAACTTTATGAATTGAGCAGAGATAAGCCATGAGAGAGCCATGTGGGCTGCAACCAGCAAGGCCCTAGGGGTGGAGCTATTCAAGCCCTTTGGAGAGAACATCACAATGCCACAGCTCTAGATGGTGGGCATGGATCTATAGAACTTGTTTGCCCAGCTGTATTTTAATCTTGCTTGGATTCCCTCCCTTCTTTTTATGCCCCCATTTCTCCCTTGTGGAAAGGAATATTTATTCTATGCCATTATGTATTGGATATATATAACTTGCTTTTGACCTTTAGAGGGGAAAGCATCCAAGAGTTTGCCTTGAGTCTCAGAAGGTATTTTGGACTTGGACATTTGAGTAATACTGAAACTGTTAAGACTATGGGGATTCTTGCAAATGGACTAAATATATTTTGCATTGTGAGATAAACGTGAGCTTTTGTGGGCCAGGGGCAGAATATTGTGGTTTAGATATGGGGTGTCCCCAAAAGGCTGATGTGTGAGATAATGTGAGAATGTTCAGAGGTGAAATGATTAGATTATGAGAACTGTAATCTAATCTGTGGATTAATCCACTGATAAGGATTAACTGAGTGGCAACTGTAGGCAGGTAAGGTGTGGCTGGAGGAGGTAAGTCACTGAGGGCGTGAGTTTGGGGGTTTTGTTTTGTACATTGTGAGTGGAGCTCTATCTCTGCTTTCTGGCTGCCATGTCCTAGGCAGCTTTCCTCTACCACACTCTTCTGCCATTACATTCTGCCTCACCTCAGTCCCAGAGCTATGGAGTTGACCAGCCACGGACTGACTCTCTGAAACCATGGGCCAAAATAAACTCTTCCCCCTTGAATTGTTTTTGCCAGGACTTTTGGGGACAGTGATACAAAGCTAACTAAAACAAGTGCTTTGAAGGACTTTCAGGTGTGGAATGCCAGGACATGCCAATATTGAACGTCACATGGCAGGGGGGCTGAGTTGTCAACTCTGCCCTTCACTTGCTGAACCTGGACTCAGTATTTTAACAGGGTCATTTCCCAAAGCATAACTGTGCTGTGAAAAATTAGTGATAGGATTTGAAATGTCTCTACCTCAGAGTTATAGGAATCAAAACAAAAACAGCAATTGTTAAACTGTTAGAATTTTGCTACACTGTTTTCATGCTAGTTCTTCTCATGCTGCTCTTTCATCCTGGGTTCTCTCCTTTCAAGTCCCTGCCTTCTTCTGAAGCTTGAGATTCCCTTACATTTTGGGGTCCAAATGGCTGAGAGAGTGAACTAGGGCTAAATACATATGCAAAGTCTTTTTAAAAACATATATATTTGTAGTTGTTAATGGACATTTTGTTTTAATTTTATTTATTTATATGTGGTGCTGAGTATCAAATCTAAGGCCTCACACATGCCAGGCAAACACTCTACCACAGAGTCACAACTCCAACCTCTGCAAAGTCTTTTAATAATCATGTTTAGTTCCTAACTCTGGTCCCCTTATTCTTAACCTCCTCCAGTACCCACTACCAATAATGTGATGTGGCAGAGACTCATTTTACATCTGTTTAGATGCTGCTCCAGGATCTAAGATTCTGACCCAAGGGCTCCTGGCCTGGGCCCTAAGCTTTAGAGTAATGACTCGCTTGTGGCAATGCAACTGAGCCTATCTCTTAAATCTTGGTCCAAGTGTTCTTGACCTCAGAATTCTTTGCTCAAATGGCTCCCATGTCTGCGTTTGGGTTCTGTGTAGTTCTACTCTAGGTCTCTTCCTGGTCTCTGTGCCCCTGGGTTTTTGATAGTGTGAACACAAATGTCCACACATGTGTGCAAGGCCTATCTCAGTGCAAGAAGGAGCCTGGGGCAGTGGTGGAAGGGGTGGGCATGAGCCAAGGATTTCCATTTTATGCCTATTTTGGACTCTGCAAATGTTAAGGGCAAAGCTTCTCATCTTCAATGATGTTGACATTTTGGGCAGAATGGTTCTTTAATGTAAAAGACTATTTTGTGCATGGTGAGATATTTAATACCTCTACCTATCAGACGCCAGTAACACTGACCACCCCAATCACAATAACTGAAGCAGTCTGAGATGTCTTCAAGAAGTTTCCTGGGCCACTGAGTTTGGGAAAGTGAACTTGTCATTAGTTGAGAATCACTGCCCTGGAATGATTAGTAGGATATAGCTTGTTTGGGATATACCTAGTTCAATAAGATATAAAATATCTGGTTTCAAAAGATCTTTAAGTCTTTGAGAAAACAAGGGAATTAGCAAAAGAAGAATCAAAATGATTTTAAATGTATACATGAGTTTACTAAATAATCTCCTCTTTGGCATGTGCAAGTAAGATAAGGGAGTGCCAATCATGTGCACTCTGATGAGGAATTGTCAGAGTGGCAGGCACCAAGAGCTATGGCCAAGGATTCTGCCCTGGCCTCGGCCCAGGATATTAACTGTTTGTTTGGACCCCTGTGAGCCACTGGGCTATGTGGTGCTTGGTGGTTCCTTCTCGAGTTCCACCTGGTCCTGTTGAGTGGCTGTGACATAGGGATATCACTCAGGCTCCTGCAGCATCTCTAGCCTGACTTGTGACTTGGACCTCAAGGATTTTCTCAACTTGTCATAGGTCAGAGTGACCTTGTTTCTCTTTTCCTGAGAATTACATAAAAATATGCTGTGCACAAACACCTCCCAGTTGTGACTGCTGAGACCAGGATTGCCTAACTGGAGCTACTTGTCAACCTCTGACATTGTGGCAGTTTTAGGCTTCTGGTCAAAGGGCTACTATGAAAGTGCTTCACTGTACCACATGCCTTTTTACTGACACCATCTTAGGGTCTTGTCAATGAAGTATAATTATATGGGAGCTAGGGAAAACTTTCTAGGACTGTAATGGACTCTTCCATTGCTTTTTTATCCTTAGGAGATATTTTAAAGTACCTTCCTTCTGGTCTGGCCAGGCAGTCTCCCAGAGATTACTGAGGCCCTAAGTGGAAACATGCACAGTTCCCTGATGGAATTTCTTTTTGCTCTTGGCCCCTTAGGCTTGCTTTTCTAAGATTTGAGTGACACCACCTTTAGGAAATGAGAGCTGTTTTCCTCAGTGATAACAATCTCAGTTCCCACCCTTTACCAACCCCCTTGGAGCCACCTGGATTGCTTTGATGGTGGAAATTCACTCATTATTTTTGAGCTCCAGGAAAGCAGAGACTGTACATGTCCTGGTCCCAGAATTGCTTTCAGTGCATGGCATACAGCAGGCTCATGGTAACTGAGGAGTAAATTAACTAATAAAGTGAGTTTTTGGTGGTCTTATCCATGAATAATGATTTGACAAATGAAACTGAATAAACTTACTTTGGGTTTTATCTACATGTAGCCTTTACAATAAACCCTACAAAACTCAAACCAATTTGACCTGAATGCATTGGCTATTTTGAGGCAGTGATCCTGTAGAAGTGGGAAGTGTCTTATTTAACTCCTGCTATATGCAGGCTCTGCCTGGGTGCTTTACATTCTTTGCTGTATTTAATCCTCCAGCAATATAAACAAGTACGATCACTAGCCTCATGGAGATGAGACGAGGGAGTCTCAGTGGAAGTAGAAACAGGGTCATTGTCATCATACAAGAGGCGGAGTGAGGATTTGAACTGAGGACTGTCTGAGCCTCCCAGGCTCCTTCCCATCTATGCTGCTGCTTCCATGACTAAGCAGAGCTTGGAGCGCTTACCCCTCTGATGGTTGTAGGGAAGAGGTATCAGCTGCCTACAACCCAATGTGTCCAAGTAAAGGAGCTATTCCTTCCATGCAGGTAAAGGGAAAGAAGAGTAATGCCAGCAGACAAATAAGTCAAAGTGGAAGCCAGATGGGCAAAGCCAACACCAGGACAGCCAACTCCATGAGCAGGCTTGAGGAGGGCAGGGATAATGGAGGCTTGTGTAGATCAACTCTCCTTGGCTATTTGTAATAAAAGGTAGAAAGCTAGAGTTAGTCGCCATTTAAAGTGACTTTTCTAGTTCTTGGTTTAGATCCATATAAAAATACTAAGCAAGGGAAAGAATCCAAGTAAACAAGTTCATAGATCCATCCTTGCTCAGCTCGCCGTCACCATGGTTGCCTCGTATGTTTAAAAATCTCACTTCCAACTCTTTTTAATCTCATATTATTAAAGGAGATATCAAGTGTAATTAGCATCCCCGCAAAAGCACATCAGCTTTCTCATCCCTGAAGAAAGGTTGTTTAATTAATTTGAGCACACTGAGAATCAAATCGTGAGAAATACAAGGGAGGAGAGTCACAGAAAGATCTGCACAATGGAAGCCTCTTCAGTTGAACAGCAAGCTGACTCTTTGATATTCATACGTAAGAGTCCAGATTTGTAGAGACCATCTTGTGATGGCCTACCTAGTGCCAACTTCTTACTAGGCCCTTTAAATTGCTTCTTTCATTTTATCCTCACAATGGTCATTGCCCAGGAGGTGTTATTGTCCCCATTGCACAAGAGAAATCTGTGACTCACTGATTTGCTAGAAGTCGTGGAATTAGTATGTAAATAATCTAGGATCTTACCAACATCTGTCTACCTTCAAAGCCTAGGCACTCCCCACTGTATTCAGCAGCCAGGCTCAAGGTCGAAGTCTGGAGACTTCAGCTGGTTGTGATTTGCATAAATTGCTTAACTCTTTGGGACCAGAGTTTCCAAAATGTAAATTGGAAAAATAGCCTCTGTCTTGTCACCCTCATGGAGAGGTTATAAAAATGAAAAATGGGGCGGTAGATGCAGATGCATTTGGAAAAATTATGGTCTGACATTATAAGTATAAAGAAGTACTTTCATTTAATGATCAAAGGTAATCACATTTCTCTCGACTCCACCTTAGTCTGTAAGTTTTGCCAAGGCTTTCCAATGTATTTATCTTCTTGTTATTTCATTGACCTGAAAAATTTTCCCCAAATCTCCTTTTCTGCCTGGCAAACCTTCTTTGTTCTCTAAGTCTCTGTCCTCAGGTACTGCCTCCTTCAGGAAGCCTTCACTGTTTGCCTCCCCCTACCCCTGCCGCAGTCGGCATTTCTACACTGAGTTGTCGGTCTTCCCACACACAGTCAAAGATCAGAGGTCCTCCAGGTCAGGGGCCGTGGCCTATTCTCTCCTGTTCCAATGAAGAGTGATTTGTGTATTGCAAAGGGCATCTGGTAAACTGAGCTACCAGGCATGAAAACATGGAGTCTGAGTTTCTGAGACACACCTCCAGACTTATACCCAGGAAGCAGTTATGAAGCACCAGGGAAACCATGCTCCTGGCTTAAGGCCAGCTAAAGCAGCAGCTCAGCTCTGCTTTACTTCAGCCAGGTGCTCCCACCTAGATCACCTCAAGTAGAGTGGACAGTCATCCCAGAGGTATTCCTAGGTTGCAGTACTTTCAATTTTAAGGTCTGGGCAGTCCCAAGCCAACTGTCCTTGAATTTCCAGTGTCAGAACTTTCAGTACTAACCAGGAAAGATTGTTCATGCTAGCCCCAGGTCAAAAGCCAACACACTGGGATGGAGGAACTGCTCTTTTAGGGAACTTGTCTATCTACTTAACCAGTCACAGGAAGCCCCAGTCTTACCATTATAGGAGGCATTGGTGCCAGAAATGAGGTGTGCAGCTGTCAGAGATGGGGACAGACAGCCCAAAACCTAGAATTCCATTGCTTTTAGTCAGGCACTTGGGGTGAAGCTCAATGCAGCTTTGTGGGATGTCTGCTACGTGGGAATAATTGGCTTTCAGCTGCTGGTTCAGAGCTGGGGAGGCTCCCTAAAAGCCACTATGCTCCAGGGTCCAAGGACAAGTAAAGGTTTTTCTGGGGAGGATGAGCTCATGCCTGAAGCTAGGGGTAGAGAAATTCTGGGCATAGACTATAGAAAGGCAGATGAAAGTTAGAAGAGGAATTTTGAAATGTAACTGAAATTGGGGAGGGGGCATTGAGAGGAAAATTCTGCATAGCTGCACAGTCAGGGCTGAATAAAACTAGAATTCCAGGGTGGGGACTGTCTATGGGTCCAGCCTACTTTTTCCAGCAGAACTATCTCCTTAGACAAGCCTTGCTTAACCTCATCACTATAGGCAGTTTGAACCAAACACTTCTTGTTGCGAGGTCCATCTGGGCACTGTAGGATGTTAGAGGCATCCCAGGTCTTTGTCCACTAGATACCAGTAGCATCCTCACACACCACTTGTGATCACCCAGAATTTCTTCAGATAGTGCCACATATCTCTGGCGGTAGGAACAGAGAGGGGAGAGTGACAAAATGATCCCCAGTCAAGGATCACCATCTTAGATTGATCATGGCTCCCTTTAACTTTTCAAACGCTTTGCAAGCTCAGGGCATATCACCTGCCGACTCTGAAGAGCAGGGCGGGACACAAGCAACCTCCTGGAAAATGTCCTCCATAAAAGTTAATGACTGGGGCTTTGTAGCTTCTGTGCTGCACAGAGGTAATGAGGGAGTGGCGTGGTGGGTAAAGCTGCAGCATTCCCCCGCTGGGAGACAGTGCCAGGCAGATCTCTCAGATGCTTGCTATTCTGAGCAGGGCTTGGTGCAACCCAGGCTGCATTGGCATCTTTAGGTCCCTGGTGAAGCTTTGCTAGAGGGCAGATGGGGGCCCTTCTCCTGCAGGTAGTGACTGTCTCAGAAGAAGGGTGGAGACCACACAGGCAGAATCAAGCAGCTGGTGAGCCCATAGCTGTGCTCCACCATGGGGCTGATTCATGCAGCCATCTTATTCATTATGGATCAGGATCAAAAACACTTTGATCACTTTGGGTTCTTATCCTAGTTGTTTTGTTGAACCCTGTTCAGAACATAGTGGTGGGAAAACACTAGGTGTCAGTGTTTGAAACAAGGACAAAAACATAAACCAGGGGAGCAAGAGAGTCCATAGTTAAGGCCTCATCAAAATCTGTACAAAAGTCACTAAGAAGCACTAGAACGTAAAGGACCGAATGTGTCCTGTTGGGAAGGTAGGAAACAAGGTAGGCTCAGAACTCAGCCTGTGTCCTCAGCTCGTGCTGCTGTGGTCTGCTGTGGCTGGTTTCCATCCATAGCATCTGCAGCTTTCTGCACCACCACCTCTTGCTGGTGGCAGAGTCTGCGTCAGGCCAAAAGTCCTGGGGAACTAGCTCCTGCCTCCAGGAGCCCTTTGCTAATGGTGGAAGGCAGCTGGAGTATAAATACCCGGCTCCCTTGCCCCTTTGTGGGGGGGTAACCGACATGAGTAGCTGAAGCTGGCTCCTCTGGTTCTTCATTACAATTAAGCTGTAGACAGCCCCTGTGGCTTTTTTTCTTGAGAGCACATCCTTTATAGGATGTTCCCCCCCATTTCTCTTCCCAATTCTCTTACTGATATTTCCTGGAAACACCTTCTATGTAGACGATGCACTCAAACCCTCAATTTGAGGTCATTTTTGAGGAAACCCAAACAAACACATGCACTGAATTCCATTACCTGATAACCCCGTGCTTCCTTGCTCGGTGGTGGGCTACGTACATAGACAGAAGGCTCCGCACAGACACGCAATGTCAGACGCGTGGCTAATCTTACATGCAAAATTAATCTTCTCAAGTTTCATTTTAAGATCAGTTGGCCTGATTTCTCATAGCTTAAACAAACATAAACTCTAGATGGCAGAGAATTTGCGTTAAATCTATGCATTCTCATTTGGATTGGCCTTCTATTTTTAAACACATTTTTAAGTGTTACATTTCAGTTTACACTGGCTTAAAATTCCTGCCATTACATTGAAGGTTGGCATAATGCAACTAATATAATCTCTTGTTTTGGGGGTAACACAATCAGACAAGTTGACTCTGGACTGAATCTTTACCTAGATCCCTATTTTTAAAGCATCGCTTGTATTTAACATCAAAACCTCATATTTATACCTTAGAGAAGTGACAGAATTTTATGAGTAACATTGAGATAATTATGAGTAACATTTATTAACTCTGTTTTCCTTTATTAGCTAAGAAGAAAACTCCACTACGCAGCTTTTGCAGTATATAAGGAAGAATTTTCTTTGATGATTCCCTTTTTAAATGTTTATTTTTATTGTAAATATTTAAGGTACATACAACATGATTTTGTTGTTGTGTTTGTGTTTGGTGTTTTGAGACAGGGTCTTGCTAAATTGCTGAAGCTGACCTCAAACTCGTGGTCCTTCTGGCTCAGCCTCCCAAATAGCTGGGAATACAGGCGTGCACAACCGTGCCTGTCTACAACATGGTATTCTCAGGCACACATGCATTGCTACTATGGTCAAGCAAATTAACATGTCCATCTCCTTTCTTACATTGTGTGTGTGTGTGTGTGTGTGTGTGTGTGTGTGCATGTGGTTAAAAGCACCTGAAATCTACCTTGTGGGCAAATTTCCAATACAAGTGCAATATTATTAACTATGGTCATTGTCCTATTTCTTGGATCTCATTCTTTATAACTGCAACTTCATACCCTTTGACCAGAATCTTTCCACAACCTTCCTCCTCATCATCCATTGTTTTTCTCTCTGTTTCTAGGCATTAAACTTTTTAAAATTCTACATATAAGTGAGACCATGCAGTGTTTTTCTTTCTGTGTCTGGTTTATTTCACTTGGCAGGTCAATCCACCTTCATCCATGTAGTCACAAATAGCAGGCTCTCCTTTTTAAAAGCTATATAATATTCCATTGTATGTACTATGTGTGTGTATATATATTATATTATATCACAGAACTATATGGTATATAGTGAATATAAACCACAGTCTATATAATAATGTAATCTGTTAAAATCATCATACATAATATATTACGTATTACGTGTTTATGTGTGTGTGTGTGAGTATGTATCCTAGAATTTCTCTATCCATCCTCCATCAATGGACACTTGGGCTGTTTCTGTATCTTGGCTCTGAATAATGCTGCCGTGATCATGGAGAACACACACTTCCATGCAGTACATATTTCATTTCCTTTGGGCATATACCAAGAAGCAGGGTTTCTACATCACTTGGTAGTTCTATTTCTAATTTTTGGAGGGCGCACCATGGTACTTTCCATACTGGTGGCAGACTCACCAACAGTGTACAAGGGTTGCTTTTTCTCCACACCCTTGATGACAAACCTTCTCTTGTCTTTTACAGAACAGCCATTCTAACAGGTGTGAGGTGATGTCTCATTTGGGTTTTGATCTGTATTTCCCTGCTGTTTAATGACATTGAGTGCCTTTTCCTATACATGGTATTCATTTTTGTATCTTCTTTGGAGATATGCCTGTTCAGGCTTTTGGCCCATTTAAAATCAGGTTATTTTCTTGTCATTGAGTTGTGTGGCTGTGACTTTTCATATATTTTGCATATTGACCCCTTATCAGATATGATTCACAAATATTTTCTCTAATCCATAGGCTGCTTTTTCATTTTGTCAACTGCTTATGATGCTGTGCAGAAACATTTTAGGTTGACATATTTCCATTTGTTTATTTCTTGTTTGGTTGTATGAGGTCTTTGTGTGATAGCCAAAATAACTGAAAATTCCCTATAGAAAATTCATGCCAGACCCAAGAAGAGCTCAACAGAACACACTACTGAGTATTCAATCTTATTTCAGCTACCTCATAACTGGCAGACATAGTTGGAGTTCTTAAAACAACCATAATATTTGCTAATTAGTTTCTAATTAAAAAAAATGCATGCTTGTCATATGTGCAACCTAGATCTTAGCTGAGAATACTGAGATTTAGAGATAATTAGCTTGAAGTTCTTCTCCTATGTCTGTGGGAATTCAATGCCCTTCTCCAGGTTTTCAAACATTCCCAGGGGCATCAATTCTTAGAGTTTCTGGCTGTAGTCTGCTGCTTTTCCTGAACTTCTGTTCTCATGAGCTTCTTACCTCCCATGAAAGCCTTCCCCTTGGCTTTGCATGAACCCAGATAGGAAATTCATCTTCTTAGCTCATTTTCTGTTGCTACATGAATGTACCTGAGGCTGGGTTCGTTATACAAAAAAAAAAAAATGGTTTATTGAGCTCACAGTTTGGAGGTCCAACCTCTTTTCTGCTTTAGTGAAGGCTTTTTGTTACATCACGATATGGGAATATACGCAGAAAGAAGAGATCACATGGCAAGACAAGAAACAGGAGAGGAGGCTGAGGAAACCAAACTTACCTTAGAGCAATTCATTCTCACAAGAATTAAGTCACTTAGTGACACCAGCATCAATCCCTCCCAAGGTGGTGCCACATGACCTAATTCTTTTCTACTAGGCCACACCTCTTAAAGGTCCCACCACCTTCCAACACCACCGCATTGGGAACCAAGGCTCCATACATGAATTTGTGGGGAACGTGCTCAAACCATATGCAACTGCATCTCCTTTCCCTTATTTCCAACAAAATTCACACACAGCATTTGTGTGTGGTGGACTTTATCAAATATTCAGGAAGTAAGGGGAATTCATTTTATAGCAAAGTAAACAGCATTTTACAATGAAGATGAAGCAAGTTTGTTCTTTTGGCAACTCTGCATTGGGAAGTTTTCATTGAACTTTTCTTCCAAAATCTTGGTCTCCCCCTCCTGCCACAATGGCGGCTTCTTCCTCAGTCTGCGGGGTACTGGTCTCCTTCCTCATATCATGGCGTGCTGGATATTCCAGCTTCCCTTCTGAGGTGCCTCCTCTTCTTCTTGTAGAACTCGGCAGTGGCTATGTGACATGCCTTGGCCAATGACAGGTTGCTGCTGGTGTTGTGGGTCACATCTGAGCAAAAACTTGCAGAGCCAGGAGGAGGGTCACCCACTTCTCCTCCTCACCCTGGTGACTTCCAGGTTTCTAGAGAGAAGCAGCTCTGGGAGCCAAACTCCAGGACACAGACTGTGGGGAGCTTGTGTCTAAGCCAAGCATGCTGATGACTAGTGAGATGTCGGGTGTTCCTTAGGTTTCCCTAATATGAGCTCGTCATCCGTGACTAAAGACAATTGCTCCCTTCCATGCTTATTCCTTTATTTTCTTCCCTTAGTGACTATTTAGAACCTTCAGGGCAGTGTTAAATAACAGCGATGGTAGCAGGCGACTAATGGGTTTCCAATCTCAGGGGAGAGATCCATTAAGTACGTCTACTGCAGGATTTTTCTAGATAACTTTTTATCAGATAAGGAAGTTCCCTTCAGTTCCTAGTTTTCTAAATGTGCTTTTGTTTTAAATATCAAATTTCATCAAATGCCTTTTCTGAGCATGTTAAAACGATTGTATTTTTCCTTTAATCTATTAAAGCAATCAATTATAATAATTGATTTCTGAATGTCAAATCCACCATGCATTACTGGAATAAAAAAAGTACTCTTTATACATGTCATTGGATTTAGGTTGCTATATTTTATTTAGGCTTATTGCATCTATATTCATAAAGAGACTGGCTTAGGTTTGATCTTTCTTGCAATTTCTTTCTCAGGTTTTCTATCACATTTTTCCTGGCCTCTTAAACAGGTTGGAATTCTTTGGAACTGGACTTGTAATTTTCTTTCTGTAAAGTCTTTTATTTCTTTTGCATCAGTTTTGGTGAATTGTGCCTTACTAGGAATTTTTTTAATTTTTAAATTTATTATCATAAATTCTTCAAATAATGTCTCATAATTAAAAAATCATAGTCAGGTCTTTTGTCATGCCCTCATTTTCCTCCTGTTGTTGGTTCCATCTCTCACTCTCTTGATCAACTTTTCTGGGAGTGGGCTGTTATATTAGTTATCACTTGCTCCATAATGAATTACCACTGACAGTGACTTAAGACAAGATGCATTTACCATCCTTCGCAGTTTCTGTGTGGGGGAATGAATTCTGGAATTGAAGTAACTAGATGGTTCTGACTTGGGGTCTCTCATAAGGTTGCATCAAGATATCATCTGAGGCTGCAGTTAAGTGAAGGCTTGACTAGAGCCAAAGGACCAGCTTCCAGAACAGTTCATTCACATACCTGGCAAGTTGGGGTCATCAGATGGCAATTACTAGAAAGAAGCACATGAACTTTTGGAGGATCTTCACAACAAGACAGCTGGCTTCCCTGACATTAAAGGATCCAAGAGAGAGTATGCTAGTCAGCTCTATGTTGCTGTGACAAAATACCTGAGAAAATCAGCTTAAAGGGAGGAAAGATTTATTTTGGATCATGGTTCAGAGGTTCTAGTCCCTCTGTTGCCTTTGGCTTGTGACAAGGCAGTATATTAAGGAGAAGCACATGGTGAAGGAAACTGCTCATTTCATTATGTCCAAGAAGTAGAGTAAGGAGCCAAGGTCCCAGTATCCCCTTCAAGGGCACACCCCCAGTGACCTCACTTCCTTTCCCTAGGCCCTTCCTACTAGAGGTCCCCCCACCTCCCTTCTTGGTAGGTAAGAAGGCAACCAAGACTTTAGCACATGGCCTTTGGGGAACTTTCACATCCAAGCCATAACAGATAGCAGAGAGCAGGAAAGAAACATCAGTGCCTTTTATGATCTAGTCTTGAAGTCAGACATCATCAATTCTACTTATCTGATTCATTAGAAGATCATTACCAAGTACAGTCAAGGTGAGTGGAGTTGGGCTCCATCTTTGGGAGGATTATTAAAGACTGTGTGGACACATTTTAAAACCACATAAAGGAACATCAGTCTTCTTAGCCTTTTCAAAGAACCAATATTTGCCTTTGTTGATTCCATTGTAGGCTTGTCCTCTATTTCTTTAATTTCTATTTTTTATTAATTTCTTTTTTTCTATATTCTTTGGTCTTAATTTACTGTTCTTTGTTTAATATCTTGAGCTGCCTATGCGGAACACTGAAATCACTCTTTCTTCTCCTATAACATATACATTCAAGGTGATAAATTTCCCTCTAAGAAATGATTTTATCTATGTCTCACAAGTTTCGAGGTCATAGATCTTATCATAGTTTGGATCAAATAATTTCTGAAATTCATAATGCATTACTTAGAATCTTTTTGTTTAATTTCCTGTTGAAAGTTTGTCATTTTTTCTGTTATCAGCTAATATATTGGGTATAATTTCCATGACTTGGAATTTGCTGAGACTTGTTTTATAGCCCAACATTAAGTCAATTTAGTAAATTTTCTAAGTATACTTCATAAGAATTCATATATTATATTTTAGGGGTACATTGTTTGATATGAATTAGGTTAACTTACTTGTGTTTCTTAGTCCCTATACATCTAGGTTTGCCAAATATAATACATAAAAATAAAAGATGCCCAGCTGAATTTGAATTTCAGATGAACCAAGAGTAAAGCTTTAGTATGCCCCTCTGCTACCTCCACTGACTCGGATGGTGTTTACCACCTGGTCCCTGGTCCCAGCAGACAGGCCTTCCTGGGCTCCAGGAGCTCCTCCTTGGTGAATGATAGTGGTTTCAGCAGCTTCTGACTTCTGAGCTGTGGCCTCACTATACACTGTTAGTCCCTCAGCTCTCACATTCACCAAATGGAACCCATTCTCTGTATTAAATTAATTCCAGTGTACTCTGATACAGGCCTGCTATTAAATTAAATGTCTACAAAAACATAACTCGTGCATGCACACACGCGCACACACACACAAACACATCCCCGCCTCACTCAGATGCATGCACACATTTATTTAACAGATTCAGGAGATTTACAAACTCCCAGAAGCCCTGTATTCATGGACCTCAGATTATAAATTGTGGTTCCTACATTGGTAGAATATGAGTCTGAAGTTGTATTTTTCCAAAGTAATAACTATATTGCCGAGTGAGCTACACTCAACTCACATTATTCCCTGTTGACACCAATAGTTCAGACTTGTGTTCCAACTGGCCCACTCCAGCCAGGCGACTCATGGTCCTGGAACCAGATTCATCTCATTCCATATGGGAACTAGAGGTGTGACCTTGGCAAAGGAGCCTCTCATGTCAA
Source organism: Glaucomys volans (assembly GCA_020662805.1). Lineage (NCBI taxonomy): Eukaryota > Metazoa > Chordata > Mammalia > Rodentia > Sciuridae > Glaucomys > Glaucomys volans. The sequence goes on along the minus strand of JAJEJO010004510.1, from coordinate 177,087 downwards.
ACGCGTGGGTTGGAACACTGGACTATTACCAGGAACATTTTGCCCTGAATGCTGCCAGCGAACTGTCCCTCAAAAAGTGACATATTTCTTTTTTCCAAAAATGTGTACATCTTTATGCAGGACATTATAGCAATTCAATACAGGTATACAATGTATATTAATCAAATCAAGGTAATGAGCATTTCACCTTTTCAACTATTATTCATTTTCATGTGTTGGGAATCCTGTACTCATCTTTTTTATATCATAGGGTATTTTGCCCAATAGCTTCCTTGCTTTGCTTACAAAGAATCAGGAGCGATTCTTCCACTTGGTGTTTTTGGTGCTCGTTATTGAATTTCTTCCCCTGCCCCCCACATTTCCCTGCCTCCAGTGGCCTCTATCCATCCCACACTTCTACAGAGTTGACCTCTTGTTTCCATCAATGAGAACATGTAGTGTTAGTCTCTCTGCCTGGTTTGTTTCACCAAACGTAACCATCTCCAGTTCCATCCATTGTCCTGCAAATGACAGGATTTCATTCTTTTTTATGGCTGAGTTGTAATTCATTGTTAATATGCCACATTTTCTTTATTTGTTCATTTAACGAAGGGCACAAGGGTCGATTACATATTTTGGTTTTTGTATATAGTACTGCAATAAACAAGAGACTGCAAGTATCTTCTTGGTATAAAGATCTCATCTCTTCTGGGTATATACCCAGTAGTAGATTGCTAGATTATGACAGTCCTATTCTTAGTTGTTTTGGGGTTTTTTTTTTGAGGAATTTCCATACTGCTTTCCACTATGGCTGGGCTAATGACATTCCCACCAATGATGTATGAGAAGTCCTTTTTCTCCACATCTCCACCAGCATGTGCTTTTGTGTCTCTCTGAAGATAGCCATTTTAACTGGAGTCAGATGACATCTCATTGCAGTTTTGATTTGTATTCCTCTGATGATGAGTGAAATTGAACTTTTTCAATGTATTTGTTGGACATTTCTATGTCTTCTTTTGAGAAGTATCTGTTTAGTTCCCCCAGTGAGATTGTTTGTTTTGGTGTTCAACTTTTTGAGTTCCTTATACGTTCTGGATGTCAATTCCTTATCAGATGTGCATTTGAAAATATCTTCTCCCATTCTCTAGGCTCCCTTAATCCTGTCGATTGTTTCCTTTGCTGTGCAGAAACTTTTTAGTTTAATGTAATCTCATTTGTCTATTTTTACTCTTTTGGCCTATGTTCTTGGGGTCCTATCTAAAAATATAGTTGCTTACATTGTTGTCTTGAAGTGGTTTCCCTATTTTCCTGTAGTAATTTCATAGAAAAGCAACATATTTTAAAGTCAGTCTCTATCTTTAGTGGCACAACATTAGTACTTAAGCTGTGAGACACTCTTGGCCAACTTAAAAGATCAGCTTTTTATTCTATAAGGACAGGCATTTACCTTGCTGTAAGACACCAGTTCTTTTTGAGGCCCAAGTAATTCCTGTCCCCCTCTGCTTTCCTGTCTTGGAGGTGTTAAGAGCATCTGTGGCTAGAAGAACGATTTTCTATCTAGTTTGGTAACTCAGCCAGAGGAACTTGTGTTCTTATATAATGGTTTCCTGTTTGAGGGGACCATAGTAATATATTTTGTATTCCTCTCTGTTTTAGTCAGCGTTTTCACTGCTGTGACTAAATGATCTGGTCAGCACAATTATAGAGGAGGAAAGGTTTATTTGAGGGCTCACAGTCTCAGAGATCTTAGTTCATTGAAGGTTGACTTCATTCCTTGGGTCTTGAGGTGAGGCAGAACATCATGGCGGAAGAGCATGGCAGTGAGAAGTAGCTTGCATCATCAGGAAGCAGAGAGAAGGGAGAGAGAGACAGACAGACAGACAGACACTCCACTCTCCAGATACAAAATATATACCCCAAAGCCATGCCCCAATTCCAATCTTCTCCAGTCATTCCCTACCACTTCGATTAATCACATCAGGGATTAGTTCACTGATTGGGTTAAGACTCTTACAATCCAATCATTTCTCCTCTGAACCTTCCTGCATTGTCTCACATGTGAGCTTTTGGGGGACACCTCACAGCCAAACCATACCATTCTTATAAATGGGGTTTCCTGTCTGCCATTCCACCACCAAGGCTTAGGGAAAGGGCAGGGCAGATGCCCCCTATAGTAGGATGTAGGGGCTTCTTAGTCATTTTTTCACCATTATAACAAATACCTGAGGCAGGTTACTCATGAAGAAAAGAAGTTATTTGGCTCACTGTTTTGGAGGTTCAAGGACATGGAATCTGCATCAGCTAAGGTCTAGTAAGGGCTTTCTTGGCTCTGTTACATCATGGCAGATGCCTAAGGCAGGAGCACGTACCAGAGCACATATGGAAGTGAGAAATCCTGTCACCAATAGGAAGTAGAGAGACTGACTGGGCCAGGCTTGGACCTTTATAATAATTCTCTGACACAAACCAACCAGAGTCCAACAAGAAAGCCCTTCATCCCTTTTGAGGGCATTCCCCAAGTGACCTCTCATCAGGCCCCAGAACCTCTCAAGGTTCCACATCATCTCCCACTGCAATGCTGGGGACCAAGTTTCCAGCACGAGGGCCTTTGTGAGACAAACTACATGAAGGCATTGTAAAGAGGAAGTGAAACCCCATTCCTAACTTCCAAAAACTGTGAGTGGAAGGAAGCCATCTGTGGCAGAGAAGCAGCTATGGAAACAGGTAGGTTCTGACCCAGTGAGGTGAGTATGACCTGAAGTGAGGCGAGTACATTTACTTCTTCAAAGACTTCCTCAGCTCTTAGGGGGCAAGGACAGTGTTTAGTATTCCCTGGGTCCCCCTGAAAAATCAAAGAAATTAGCTGATGGTGCTGGCTGGAAGACAAAAGGGGGATAGAAGCAGCTGCTGTGTTGTGGTGAGGGCATGTGGGAGCTGTGGGTTATATGGCAGACTGACCTGGCCAACCTGCTGGGCACCAGGGCTAGACTTGGGAGGGCTCAGGTGGAAGCCAGAGAACATGACCTCTGAGCTCAGACAGAGCCAGGAGATAGGCTTCCACCTCTGATGTCAGCAGGCTCCTACACCATGACAAACTGGAACTAGGATGGAGAAGAGGGTGGCCTGTGTGACTCTGAGGTCTTTGCCATCACCTTAGATCACAAAACCCCTCTCACATAGTCAGGTGCCATCTTGGAGATGAGTAAAACAAAAAGGGACAGCACATAGGGAACTTATCCTCAGGCAACTGAATCTCTGAGACTGTTTTAGACTGTTAGATTGAGCTCCCTGAGATCAATTGCAGAAAAAAAGTTCTGTCTTCATTACAAGTCTATGTCACTTGTAAATTTTCATCCTAATACAAGTTTATAACAAAGATGACACTGAGCTGCCAGGAAAACATGGCTGGGTCTGAGCTGAACTGTCCTCACGTCCTTCCCCAGGAGAGCTTGTCAGAGTTTGGGGAGTGATAACACATTTATAGAGGGAGCTCCCCTCAGTGGGAAGAAAATTGGGCTGGAGAAAGCTCTCATCCAATTCTATCCCAAATTATTAGGAAGTCCGTAGGATGTCTCTTCAGGAACACTCAGGCTCCTATTTTGGGACCCTCCTCCCTCTGCAGAGTGGAATTGGGAAGGACATGGTCTAGGCTCCAGTCATGGCTCTGGCTGGCTGGGTGAGGCCATGACGTTTCCTGAGCTTTGTTTCTATCAAATGGGAACTGACACACACATCTCCCCAGTGCTTCATGGCTCTCTGAAGGGCTGATGCAAGCCAACAGAAGAGCACTTCTCAAAACCAGAAAAGGCCGAGTCCTGGGCTCATTCCAAGCCACCAGGGGTCTTTCTGTTTCCTGAGGTCGGGAGATTTTACATTAGGCTCAGTTCTAGTCTTTGGCCAGGCAGAGGTTGCTCACCTGGGTCAGGCCCTGTGTTGGACCCTGGAGCTCTTGAAGCAAATCAGGCCTCAGGTCTACACCAGGGAGCTTCCAGTCCAGTGTCACCACCTCTCCCTGCTTGACTACTTTCTGCTTCTTATTGAGTGTAATTTCTACTTGGTAGAATGGGCTTGGAGATGGATTTGGTAATCCTAATGGGCCCTTGCAGAAAAGAGTTAAACGTCTGGGATAGTTGATTCATCTAGAGTTAGTGAATGCAAAGCCCCAAACCCAGTTCAGCTAGAAGAGTCTGGAGGCGATGTGTGGATCCCATGTCTGAGAAGTGGGTGTGGGCGGCTGGCCTGGATCAGCTGGTGCAGCTCTCAGCAAAACCAACAACTCATATAGCAGGTGGGCCCACAGGTCCCAACCCCTCACACCTTCACTGAGCCTTGTTCTTCTGTTGGAACTGTCAGCATTAAAAGATGTGGAGAAACCTACTTAGTTGGCAACCCAGCAGATTCCTTAATTCAATCTCCTAGCACAATCCCTTCTAAAGAGAAAGATTTCACATGGGGCACAAAGATTTAACGTAGGTTATCTAACTCAGAGAGGCAGACAACCTTGAAATAGGGTATATTAGTCGGAGGGATAAAACTAATAGGTGTGTATGTGTGTGTGTGTGTGTGTGTGTGTGTATGTGTGTGTGAGTATGTGGATGGGTCGGGGAGAATTTCAGGAATTGGGTCATATAATCACAGAGGCTGATAAGTTCAAAGTCTGTAGAATAGAACAACAGGCTGAAGATCCAGGAAAAAGTTGATGTAGTTCAAGTTTGGAGGTAGTCTGGAAGCAAGACGCCCTTTTCTTTGGGGGAATTGCCCCCCCAACCCTTAATACCTTCAACTAATTGGACGAAGCCCACCCATATTGCAGAGGGACATCTGTTACACTCAATCTCATCTGAAAAATGTCTTCACAGCAACACCCAGACCAGTGTTGGACCAAATATCTGGGCACTGTGGTCAGCTGTGTTGATAAAATTAACCATCACATATGGATGGAGAGGTTGGTGTGCACTGGCATGATGAGTCTAGGCCACTGACCCACATGGGGATATTAATGATGGACATAAATGGAAAGCCCCCACCACGCTTACCATGAAGACCCAGGAGAAAGCAAGTACCTTTCAGAACATAACCTCAAAGGCAGGACTTCTACAACATTCTGGAAAAGATCTAGGAAACTGAAGCCTAAAATGGGATTCCTGTTCCCACACTTGGCTGGAAATCACTGCTGGATCCATCCTGTTACACAGGCTGCAGGCTCGGTGCTGGTCCACGTGGCACCGTTTTGAAAATCAGAACAAAGGCTCCCTTTTGTGGACGAATCAGAAAAAGGTGTCCCCTCTGGGCAGCCATGTGAATCAAAGGTACCCACAGTGTCTCAGAGATGTAGTCCAGCGAGCATGCAAGACTCCGCAAACAAGGCAGATGCTGGCTTCCCTGGCCGCCTGCTTCCGCACCAGGCACAACCTGCACAGTTGAGCATGGCGGCCGTGGTTGGTACAGAGGGAAAGACACGAGAGACAGCCTGGTCCACCTGCCCTGTGGTGGAGACAGGAACACCAGGCTCTGCAGAGGGAGGGGTTACGTGCATTCACGGGATGAATCTTCAGCAGAGCCATAGCTAGAGTGCACTCCCCTCCCCAAACCAGAGTGCTCTCTGAGAGCGCTCCCCTTGGTCGCCCTGGCCACTGCATGTCAGCGAGGCAGAAGCCTGAGGACCATCCAGGGGCCCAGGCCTGCTGTGGACCATGATTGCAGACAGGGAGCAGGCTGCTCCTGGGGGTATGGGGGAACAGAATCCTTGAGAGAGACAGCGGAGCTCATGTGCCACCTGTCTACAGGGGCCCAAGGACTCATTCTGTAAGCCTTTCTGAGTACCTACTGTGTGCGTGGGACTCTAATGTGAATAGGGAAGGGTCCCTGCCACCAGCAGGGTCCTCATGATATGGTTTGGAGATTGTCTCCTTCAAGGGCTCCTGTGTTGGAATTTAATCCCCAGTGTGAGGTATTAAGTGTGGAAACCTAATGGTGTTCAAAGGTGGGGACTGTAGGAGGATTAGGTAATGTCATTAGGGTGGGGACCCCATGATTAAATCCTAGTGGCTTTATGAAAAGAAGAAGAGAGACCAGGAAAGCCCCGCACCCCTTCCCTGTCTTGTCATGGGATGCCCTGCGCTGCCTCAGGACTCTGCCAGCAAGAGGTCATCACCAGATGTGGCACCTCCAGCTCAGACCTCCAGAACCAAGAGCCAAAATACACCTGTTCTTTATAGAGCTACCTGCTCTGCGATATTCAGTCAGGAACACTCAGGAGGTAAGTGTGAGGTGACAGTGCTTCTGAGGAGGGACGCAGGAGGTGGTGGGGGTGACTGCAGATGAACCTGGGAGTGGGGGTCAGAGGGTAACCCAAGCACCAGACCTTGGAGGAGTTAACCAGAGAAGACCAAAGTGGGCCTCAGGAAGAGAGCAGAGGATTTCTGTCTCATTTGCTCTCTCTCCTCTCCCCTGCTGTTGCTCACACTCTCTTTCTCACTCTCTTTCTCTCTCCCTCTCTCTCATTCTCTTTCTCCTCTAAAAGAAAAGAACATTCACATCTCAAAGTCAGGACTAGTAAAGCAGTGTCTAATTGGGCCCTGGGAGATTGGGCAAATGGCCTTTTTTTTTTCTGGTAGATTTTTTTATGAACTGAATTCTTTATTAGTATTAACGTCTCTGCATTAATATGCATTTATTTTCCCTCCCTGTTTATCTGGGGCCAACTCCGGGGCTGTTAAGTCCAGCATTTGCCTCTGGGACTCAAATCTGACAGGATGTGGAGTATGCTCTTCTAGAGTGTCTGAAGTCAGGTGGGAATGTCACTGGTCACGAGAAATGTTTCCTGGCAATGCTGTTCTCAGAATGCCATTTGGAAGGCCTCTCAGAGATGGGGAGCCAGTTTCTCCAAGTCAGGCTCTAACTAGGTTAAGCCTCAGTAACAAAAGCTCTCACTTACTACACACTAACACTGTGCCAGACAGTGGACTTGGTGCCTTAACTGAATCACCCCCTGTATTCCTCATTTCAGCACATGAAAAGGAGTGACTTCCTAGTCCCCATTACAGATAAGAAATGTGAGGCTGAAAGGTCACAGAACATGTCCCAGGGTGCATCACTGGTAAATGGCAGAGTCTAGACTTGAATGGGGGTCTGGGTGATGCACTCCCTATCGTAGGGACAGAGGAAGAGTGAGGACAGAGCACAGCATACACTCTGCCTCACGTGGTGCCCGAAACATGACAGAGACAAGCAGCAGCATATCCACAGCCTTAGAATTTCTCCTCCCAAGGGATCCAGAAGAAGGGCTTAAAAGACAACTGCCTCCCAGCCCTGCCCACTATACCACAGGTCCCCCCAGGTTTATTGCAGGGACTATTAGGTTAATGGATTATTTTTAAAAAAACATTTTTAAATTTGTTATAATTAGTTACACATAACAGTAGAATGCATTTATGTATTTTGACAAATCACACATAAATGTAATGTAATTTCTCATTTTCCTGATTGTGTATATTGTAGGATGACATCAGTCATGCAGTCATATATGTACATGAGGTAATAATGTCTGCTTCACTCAACTTCCCTTCCTATCCCCAAACCCCTTCCCCTCCCTTCACTCCCCTCTACCTAATCTAAAGTAACTATATTCTTCCCTAGAGCCCCTCGCTTATTGTGAATTAGCATCCACACATCAGAGAAAACATTCAGCCTTTGGCTTTTGGGGGATTGGCTTATTTTAATAAATGGGCAAAGGAACTGAAGAGATGCTTCACAGAAGAAATACAATCCACCAACAAATCATTGAACAAATGTTCATCATCTCTAGCAATTAGAGAAATGCAAATCAAAACTGCTCTAAGATTTCATCTTACTCCATTCAGAATGGCAATGATCAAGAATACAAGTAATAAGTGTTAGCAAGGATGTGGGGAAAAGGTACACTCATACATTGCTGATGGGCCTCTGGAAAGCAGTATGGGGATTCCTCAGGAAACCTGGAATGGAACCACTATTTGACCCAGCTTTCCCACTCCTCAGTCTATACCCAAAGGATTTAAAATCAGCATAGTACAGTGACACAGCTACATCAATGTTTATAGCCAAACTATGGAACCAACCTCGTGTCCTTCAACGATGAATGAACAAAGAAATTGTGGTATTTATACACAATGGAATATTAGTCCTAAAGAAAAATGAAATTATGGCATTTGTGGGTAAATGATGGAGTTAGAGAATATCATGCTAAGTTAAATAGGCCAATCCCCAAAACTAATAGATGATTTTTACCCCTTGACCGGATCTTGCTTAGGATATAATTATTCTCCAAGTTAAAGTCAGTCATCCCAGATACTATGGATAGAATTGTATCCCTGCCAAAGATACTGAAGTTCTAAGCCATGGTACCTGTGAATGTAACCTTATTTGGGACTAGAGTCTGCTAGGATTTGAATGTCCCCTCCAAAACCTGTGTTGAAATTTAATTACTGCTGGAATGGTATTAGAAGGTGTGAACTTTAAGAGGTCATGCTCTTGCATTGCCCAAATTACAAGAAATAAGAAATAAATCTCTGATCCTGATCAATTACTCAGTTTCAAGTATTCTGTTGTAGCCACACAACAGACTAAGACAGAGTCCTGAAGATGATCAATTTGAGGTCAGTTGGGTGGACCCTAATGCAATATAGCAGGTCCTTATAAAAAGGGAAGATCTGGACATAGGAACAGATCAAAACAAGGAGACCATCTTAGAGAGAGAATGCCATGAAGATGAAGGTTGGGATCAGCTCGTGCATCTGCAAGTCAAGGAATGCCCAAAATTGCAGGCAAGCTGCAAAAGTTAGGAGATATACTGGGAACAGCTATCAGAATTTAGGAGAGAGGTCTGGAACAAATTCTTCTACATAGTTCCAGAAGAAACAAACCTGCAAACCCTCAATTTCAGATTTCTAGCATCCAGAATGATGAAGGAATGCATGCCTGCTATTTAAGCCACCTAAGTTGTGGCCATTTGTTGTAGCAGCCCCAGCCTGGGATGTGTGTTCCCCTCTCAGCCCTTTAGCTGAACCTGGGCTGAGAAGCTTCTGGAAGCCCTGGTGTCAGCACCTGGAAGTAAGTGAGCACCCGCAGGACTGGACCCTTGCTGCGCTAAGTGTCCTGACCCATCTTCCAAACAATGAGGGCCTGTCTTTACAGGGCCCCTGGCTACAAAAAGCCAGTTTAAACTCGGGTTGCACTCTCAAGCCAACCACACGAGAGGATGGTGTTTGCATCCTGTGGTGTTCCAGTGACAATTACCATCACAAGATTAGACTCATGACGGCCCATTCATTTTCTCTACTCCTCACTGGTGTCTCCTTCAGGACAGCAAACTTGAATCCCCCCTCCTCTAAGTGAATGCATATTGAACTGTTTTGACAGCTTGGAAATTTTGTTGCAGATTCTTGATGACTTCTCATGTCAAGATCAATTTGCAGCTGGTTTGTTCAGCTGATTAGGTCCCATCCAATTTTCTTGAGTCAGAATTTCAGAGAATCTGACGTCTTCCATCTGTATCATAGAAGGAGCTGAAGGGGGGTGTTTCAGTCAGCTTTTTTGATGCTGTGACCAAAAAAACTGACAAAAACAATTTTAAGGAAGAAAAGTCTATTTGGGAGCTCATAGTTTCAGAAGTTTCTGTTTATAGATGGTTGGCTGCATTCCTCGGGCCTGAGATGAGGCAGAACATCATGGCAGAAGGGTGTGGCAGAGGAGAGCAGATGGGATCATGGCACCATGAAGGAGAGAGAGAGAGAGAGAGAGAGAGAGAGAGAGAGAGAGAGAGAGAGAGACCTGCTCAAGAAGGACAAAAATACAAACCCCAAAAACACACCCCCAGGGACCCACATCCTCCAGCTACACCCTACCTGCCTACAGTTACCACCCAATCATCACCTCTAAACCTTCTTGCTCTGTCTCACACATGAGCTCTTTGGGGACACCTCACATCCAAATTATAGCAGCAAGGCTAGGGTTTCAGGTCTGACATCCAGAACCACTGAACCTGCTGTGGGACCTTGGACTTCTGCCCAAGGAACAAACAGTGAGCTCTCTAGTACAAAAATAAATGAACAAAATAAAATTCACATATATATATCAACCTTATTGAGAAATCTCTAAAAATGAAGACTCTGCTCAGAAATTGTTTAAGTCTTTGGAAAGGTCAACAAGAACGTTGGCTTGGGCTGTGTGGCTGGAGGTTGAAGGCCAGCGGCTAAGCATGTGAACAGCATGGTCTCACTGTGTCTGCTTCCCAGACTCTACCAGCTCATGAGCTACAGGACCTTGGGCCAGTCACTTATTGTATAAGTCTGCCTTATCTGGGGCTTTGCTCTCCATGGTTTCAATTACCTGGGTCAACCAGCTTCGTCAAGGCTCAATGATCCTCCTTCTGGCATATCATCAGAAGGTCAATGTGGCCCAACACCACGTCAGGACACCTGCATCATTCACCTCACCTCACCTCACCTCATCACACAGCCACCTGTCACCTCACATCATCACAAGGACAAGTGTGAGGGTAGCACAATGCGGTGTTTTGAGAAAGAGAGAGAGAGAGAGAGGGAGAGGGAACATAGTTACTGAACTTTGTCACACTATGCTGTTATATTCAATCTTTATTATTAGCTATAAACTGATATAAATAATTATCAGCTATAAACTGATAATTTTAAGCTATAATTATTAATCTCTTATTGTGCCTACTTTATAGATTAAACTTCACATGGTTGTGTATGTATAGGAAAAAGACAGTATATAGAGAGATTGATATGTCCATAGTTTCAGGCATCCACAGGGGGTGCTGGAACATATCCCCCATGGATGACGGGAACTATTGTCCTTCCTAAGCTCCTTCATTGATAATATGGGGGAAATAGTAATAGAAGTCCTATAGGGTTACTGTGAAGATTAATGAAATACTGCATGTAAAATTTCTTTCATCAGTACCTGGATAATAAAACAATGTCAACTCTTGGTAAAGTTCCTCATGTAAAAACACAACTTCTCTTTCTTTTCCTTCCTCTTCCTCCCTCATTTTCCATGTTCCCTATCTTCAGTTAGAGGAAGTCTGCTGTGCTAATCTAACAGGGATACAGTGTGAGCCACATACAGAATTTTAGCTATATTTCAAAGTAAAATGAAACAGATAAAGTTATTTTAACAATGCATTTTCTGTAAAACAATATATAGAACGTATGATCATTTCAACATGTCATCAATATAAATGTTATTAAGGTGGTATTTTACTGACAATCTATTTTACCCATTCACTCTTCAAACTTGAGTGTAAATCTACACTTACAGCACATATCATCTTAGACTGGTCACATTTCAAGTGCTCAATGGGCCACATGAAGCTAGCAGCTAGGATGCGAGCCAGCACAGCTCCAGACTCCCTGGGGCTTGTGAGTTCCCTGGAACTTCCCCATGTGTCCACTTATCCCCCAGCCTCTTCTTGTCCCTCGTATCTGTAATATCTGTAGCTCAGGAGGCCTCCATCTGTAGGCTGTGCAGCATCTGAGCCAGCCTGAGGGTAGAAGGGCCTTGGCAGTCTAGAGGGAGGGCTTTATGGAGAAGGGCACTTGGAATTAAGCCACATGCTCTAGATCTGGTTTAAGGTGACCAGGCTCTCACCACTGGGCTCCCACCTTGCCTGCCCTCTTCCCGACCCTATCATCTTCCAGGCTTCCTTTGTGTCTCACTAAGCCAGAACCTGGTGGCCTTGCCATGAATCCAGTTCTCTGATGGCAACTGAGTCTATGCTTCACCTTTCAGATTAGATAAGTGTGGGCACGTGCCCCTTCTCCAAAGCTCTTTCTCAGAGGCCCCCATCCTCCCTCTTGGGGAGAACTCTGCCTTACCTACTTCCACTGAACCAGGTCCTAACTCTCTGCCTCACTTTAGTGGCTCATTTTCTGTCCATAGGGGAACCCTGTTGGTGGACAGCCATGGTCCTTTTCAGCAGGACCATTCTCAATGTTTTCAATCTGAAAACATTCTGAGACTCAGAATCCTGGAATTCCTGTCCAGTTTGGATCTCTCTTGCAGCCTACCAGAACCCCTTCTTTCCATCCATTCTCTGACGGTGTGTATGCACTCATAGCCCCAACAGTGGCTAAGGGGCAGACGTCTGTGGGGGATACGGTCAAAGCACATACGTTTGGGCTGCATATCCTCATGTGTACTCAGGACCCCTCACAATGTGGGGCAGAGCCAAGCACTGGAAGAGAAGGGTGAGGTCAGCTCTCCCTGTGACATTCATGCTCAGTAAAGAACGTCAATATGTCCAAGAATTCCACATCTGAACTTGCCTTCCAGGTCTATTGGAAGGTCCATTTCTCAATATGGGGGTTTGAACATGTTCTACTTAGCTCTTCATTAGACAGGCTTATAATTTTGGACATTTTGATATAGGTGTGTGACTGCCCTCCATTTGTGCTCGTGTTTTGGGGTTTATCCCAGTTGGGGTGAACTACTCCTGGCTCCTGAGGACAAATTCATCCCTGTACACATGCACCACAGGTTGGAAATCTAATGCCATCCATGCCATACTTGAGCTGGGTCATTGTGCCCCATGCTTGTGCTTGGCCTTCTGAGTGGACATGAGAGATTGTGCTGGTCTGTCCACTCCAAACCAGTTTCTGCTCAGGTTCCAAACTTAGTTGGGGTTTCCAGAAGGCAGATCCTCTGTGCTCTTCTTTGAGATAATTGAGCAGGTCCTTTAGTCAGTTGGTGCCTACTGTTTAGCACTGGCAAGCTCCCTCTTACCACCATCTTAATCTCCTGGGCTTGTTGTGCTGGGGTGACAAGGACACATCATGACCAGGTGTGAATGGAGTCAGGGAGCCAAGAACTTCCTTCTGAAGAAGTTACCAAGGTAGAAGTGCTGTTCCTATTCTAGACCCTGCCGCCCATCTCTGGACTTGGATGCATAGTTAGACTGTTCACTTAGTGTGAGGCTCAGGAATCAGAAGATGAATAAGAGACCATCCTGGCTCCTAATGAATTCATAGTTTAGTGGGTGGCATATATGCAAAATAATTACCATCCACTGTAGTAAGTACTGTTATAAGGGCTTGAGATGCAGAAGAAACTTGCAAAAGGGGTGACACACTGAGGATAAAGTTTAAAATACAAATTTTCCATATAATAACAGTATCAGGATTCTCTTGGTTGCTAGAAATAGAAACTTGAGCCAGCTTAAGCCAAAAGGTGACTGTGTTGACTAGGAATGTAGTGGAAATCATGCAACTCAAGCACATCATGAATCACAGGCAAGGACACAGTTGGGCTTCATAGAAAGACCAGAGCACTGTAGAAACCCACGGTGTTCTTCCTTACAAATTCTTCTCACTTTCATACCTTCTTCTCACCGTTGTCCAGTTCTCTTTGTTTTCCAAGTCACATGAAGAAAACCTGATCACTAGTAGTAGTTCCAGAATATATCACCAGACACAGAGCAGCCAGAGTGATATTTCAATTTTTCAATGCAAATTTGAAATATATCAGAAAGGACTTTAACTCAGTCAGAATCAGATACAGCTTGAGATAGGTAGCGAGGAGATGGGACCCTATTATAGAAGCATGACTCCTTTTAAGTAAACATCAAAGAGGAAAGAGAGCAACATCCTGCCTACCCCACACAAGAAGCCTATTTCCAGAAAGAAAATATAATAAAATACAAGGTGGACGAATCAAGCTGCAGATGTTCAGTACACTCCACCCCTTGACCAACCAACACATATGCATGCATGTGAGTGTTCGCCTGTGTGCACATGCACATAGACTCTTTTCTTCTATACACTCAAGTAGTCCTCTGCCCAGTGAGATTCACCAAATTCCTTACCTTCATTGGGAAAAAAACCTGAAGTCACATCTGGTGATACATTCCTCCTGGTGTCATGGAGCCTTTCATTCCTAAGCTCACATCTGGGGAGAGTACCTATTCTTCCACCCTCTTTCTTCTGAAGGTGCTTGGAAAGAATGAAGGGATCAGAGGAAATTCTCAGGTTCCCAGACTTATCCTGATTGCCATAACCCCCAGTTTTCTGATCAGGACACCACATTTAGCTTTAACTTTAACTTCCACTTTATAAAGAGGATGCAGTGGCAAATTTGACAGCCGCGTTTGACAGAGTATATAATCATATGACCTTCAGCCGCCTCAGATTTCTGTTGGCATCTGTAAAGGAACTTGCTGGACAGAGGCTTATGTTTTCTGTGCTATTTTCTATCAGTTTTTAGGATGACTGTCTTGAACTGGAGCTTGTTTCTTTCATCTTGTACCATAAGGCAGCAGGAAATAACTGAAGCCACGCCTGGTGGCACGTGTTTACAATCCCAGTGACTCAGAGGCTCAGGCAGGAGAATTGCAAGTTCGAGGCCAGCCTGAGCAGCTTAGAACCTGTTTTAAAATGCAAAAATGAAGACAGGGGATGCAGGTCAATTGGGAGGACAACCCTGTGTTCAATCCTCAGTACCTAAAAAAAAAAAAATCAGTAATTGAAATATGCTGTAATCTAGCAATCTTACTATTAAGTTAAATGCCAAGAAAATATAGGCAATAATTTTACTAATCATGTCACCACTACATGACACGGATTGCCATCTTTCCAGACATGAACAGGCAGCTGAGCATATTCTTGCTTCTATTCTCTCCTCACCAGGCTCATTTTCTCTGACATTCTGGTGATTGAAATTTTTCATTCCTAGCAGTAACTTCTTCATTATTTAGGTTTCATTTGGTCGATAATAACAGAAATGGTCCATGGACAACTTAGCTTTAAAAGGAAACTTATGAATATAGGCAACTAGGTAAAGACATGGAGTCCAAGGAAAAATGGAATAACCATGCTTTGAGATGGGCAGGGATGAGGGTGGACCCAGGGATCTTGGTCAGGGGCATCCATGAGCCTTGGCTTTCCAGGAATCCAAGATGGCTCAGGAAGTGGCACTCTGGTGCTCTGTGTCTACATTCAAGATTCCTGGTAGAGATGATCTGATAGCTTAGCTTGAGTCACATACCCACCTGGCAGCCAGGAAAACAGAATCACATAACACAGACATAGCTGTAGGGTCTTCCCATGTATATCAAGTACAGCTCCTGGGGCCCAGGCTATTGTGGTGCACTAGGAAGCCACCCTAAGCACTCTGTGCAGACTTGAGTTAGATGAGCTTTCCTGGCCTTTGTCATTTTCACTTCTCTCCTAAGTCTTCATAAGAAATTGCTTGAATTTTCCCTTCACTTTTATAACAATAATGTGTTTACAAAAATATGGTAGAATGTGCTCTATCATTAAATGGACTTCCAAATTCATTCTAGTTTCTTTTAAACTTAAGCTTCTCCACTCACTTACTTATTGATCTATTCATTCAGAGGATATTTCTGAGTAGTTTTTGCAAGAAAGGTATCTGAGTGGTGTGACATATGACCGTGTGTTCATCTACAATGTAATTCCTTGCCTTCTCATGTTAAAAATTTAATGGATTTAGAGGCCTTTTACTGCAAAATTTTTTTCATTATTTTTTGGTATTTAATGCTGTAAAAGAAAAGCCTGAGTCAAGGAAACTTTTCTTTATTGTTTTGTCTGGATACTACTTTGACTTTTAAAATTATCTTTGTGGTTAATTTTGTTGCTGTTAAGAGAGAGCTGAGACAGCATTAGGCTTCCCTTCTAAAATTCTACCAGAAGTACCTACATTGAAAAGATACCAAAATAAATGAAAAATTCAACAACACAGCTTTTAAAATACTACACACCAAGAGGTTTAGTATAACTACTTGCCCAATGAACTGTGTGTAAAAATGTGTGTGTGCATGCTGGAAGGAAGAGGAGGAGATCAGGGTGCAGGGGGACTCTCCTCTCCACTCTGGGTGGGCCCTCTTGTTCTCTCAGCTGGTTGCAGTGGTGGAAGCAAGAACCATGTGCCTGCCTGCTTGGTCAAATGGAGCTGCCATCTCTGACCTCTGCAAGCTATGGTGACCTTGGCCTTGGTGGCTTTCAGCTTCAACCCACAGTCTGGTCAGAGAGGACTTCAAAAATAGAACAGTATAAAATGAATCAAAATGCAGTCTGTAAAAATAAAAATAAATAAAATTTTTAAGAAATTAAAATTCATTGATATTTTATAGAAAAAATAAAATAAAACTTTAAGAAAAGAACAAGACAGGAAAAAAAATCTTTGAGAAGAGCAGAATCTATTTTACAATAAAGTGTATTTGAAATGTTAAAAAAAAAAAAATACAACAGCAGCCGGGCACGGTGGTGCACTTCTGTAATCCCAGCCGCTCAGGAGGCTGAGACAGGAGGATTGTGAGTTCAAAGCCAGCCTCGCAAACAATGAAGCACTAAGCAACTCAGTGAGACCCTGTCTCTAATAAAATAACAAAAAATAAATAAATAAGGCAGGGGATGTGACTCAGTGGTTGGATTCCCCTGAGTTCAATCCCCAGTTCCATAAAAACCCCAACAGCACCTTCCCTTGACCTTGCCAGTTGTCTGCAACTGCTTTAGTGTCTCCCAATTTCAGAGAGACTTTCTCTTGATGCTTTTACTCTAAAGATGGGGGAACATTAAGACACTAAAGACACAGACTTTCAAATGTTTTTCATGTCCCTTTATATCTCACTCAAGACAATGGCAAAGCAGTGTGCAGTGACCCTTACCCTATTTTCAGCCCCCTGTTAAGGTAGGATGTCTCCATGTATCTAAGCATTCTGGACCTCAGGCCAGTCACTCCTAAGTCGCCTCACTCTGGGACCCTGGGGCTCTATACTGGGAGGAGTGGGATCTCAGTAGCACATTCTGCCCTGTGGGGTGGGGGATGAAGAAGTGAGTATGAGTGCCATCTACTTGAGAAGGCTCCCTAGGGAAAGAATTGAGTTTCTCAGATGAGCAGGAGACTCATCCTGGGATTTGTAAAAAAAAAAAAAATACCTGAAATTCTAAAGGGCACAAAAGAGGGCGCTGGGAAACTGGATCAGGGAGAAACACAGGGAGCAGTGTGAGGCTGAGACTCAAGCAGGGCAGACCAGAGGGTCCAGTACATTGAAGGAGTGACTAAATCAGAATGGTAAACTGGGCTACAGAATTTCCAGAGGAGTCAGTCAGTAACTCCCTGGTGTGTGGCACAGAGGTGGAGTGGAGGCAGAGGGAGCAGCACTTGTGGCTTCTGGAGATGCTAGAAGCCATGGATGAAATTAGCATATTTTTGAGGGAACCCAAATGTCTGGGACAGCTGCAGCCCCAGGCAGATGCAGACCAGGTCCTCGCTGGACGACCTCAGCGGAGCCATGGATGCTTTTTCACTCCAACCCAGTGATGCTGCAGCCACAATCGCTCCCCTGGATTCTGGCATATGGTTGGTTATTATCCATAATGTCCCTGCTGTTGTGCATTTTCTCCTTTTCATCTTTTTTATGAGCATTTTAATGGGAAATTGGGGGGAGGGTGCAGCAGGCTGAATCTGAAGATGGGTAATTTTAAGAAGCATTCCCTGGAGGAGGTGAGCTGTGTGGGCATGAGCAGCGGCTCTCCATACCTCACAGCCGTCCTGGCTGTTGGAATCGGAAACCGAGTCACAGGCTTGAAAATGCGGAGAGCGGCCACCAAATTCTGACCAGATGGGGGCACAGAGAGGGTGACTGACTTACTTGTTCATAGTCTCACTCCTGGTAAGAGAGAATTGACACTAGAACTGAAATTTACTTCATCGCTTACATACACACAGAGGACCCACTTCTGGCGTAATGCTCGGCAGCTGTCATCTTGAAACCCATAATAATTTTTTAACAAGGGGCCCCAAATTTTCACTTTGGAGTCCTAAGAAATTATGTAGCCAGTGTTACAGATAAGGGCTGATGTACCGGAAAATGTTTATCTTTGATTGATATTTTATTGATCATGTCTGCATGTCAGTGTGTACTTAAACCCTGAAGATCCATTCACAGGGGTAGTTGTGATTTCTTTGGGAGATTCCATGTCCAGGTTCTCCCAAGACCCAGAATGAGGAAATGATCAGAGTTTCCTCCTAGTTGGCTCCTGGGTGCTCTGCCACAATCCAGATGGGTTCTGTCGGCCAGTCTGCCAGAACAGTTGTATTTCACAAACATATCAATTAATTTTAAACATGTTATTGCACAAATATTAAAAGACTGTACAGTGAAAAATTTGTTCCAATTACTAGTCACTTGCTTTCTTCTGTTTTCTTTCTACTCCATGTCCAGATATGAAAATAAATGGTACATACTTGTAATCAGAATGTAAGAGCAATGTCGTGTACCCTTCTAGTTTGGGTTTTCCCCCTGACTCCCCAAGAGAAGCATTCTTCCACTCTGCAATATTGTTCTCATTGTTCTTATTTTTAGTGACAACATCCTCTCCCATTGAGATAATCTTACATAATTAATTCTGAAAGTATCCACTTGTGTTCATGCATTTTCACTTACTATTTTAACAAACTTTAAAGTGCAGACCCTGTGTCATGCTTGATGGAGGACACAAGGATCAAATATGACCCTGGCTGTCACAATTCTTTAGTAGAAATTAGAACTCAGTAAGTATCTTTATTTCTCTTTTTTTGTCCATCTGGTTCCTAAGAAAATTTCTTAAAGGAGGTTGCTGGGTCAAAAAATGCCAAGCACTCAGATGGCTTTAATCACATATTGTAAAATTGCTTTTCAATTCATAGTCCTTCTCACGATGTACAGATGTACCTGTTTCACCAAAACCTTGCCCAAATTGACTGTTACTATTTTTTTAAAAAAAGCTCTTCCTAACTTAATAGGCATAAATATAGGGTTGTTTTAATTTGCATGCTGTTCTTTTAAAGCCCCGCCCCTAACTCTCAGAGATTGCTTATTTTACTCCTGACACCTTGTCTCCTCATAGCTCCTTTTTTTTCTTCTTGTAATGGGGTTAGAAGACATGTCCATCCTTTCTTTCAAGGAAAATACTGTGTGACCTCATGAGCTTTCTATAATGTGTGAAACCATTCCCTTCAATAGGAATCTCCCTCCCCCACCTAAAATTTATAGCTTTCCAAGATATAGTTCCTCCTCCCCACTCTGAAGTGGGAGGATCATTCTGAATAGAATCTGCTTTTATGAACATCGTCAAACATTCAGGTAGTGTAGCTCTCACTTTGGGACAAGCCTCACCTGCACATCTAAATTGAGGCCAGATGCAAGCAATATTCTGTTCTTCCAGTTCAGTCACAAATCCCCCCCGGTGTACTCGCGGGGGCTGCTATGGTTCTTGCAGAGATTGCCTTACCTGCTGCTCAGGGCTCATGTGGTGACAGAAGCTGAGCCAATCATTTCCCCACTCCGTGAGCAAATGATCCAGTAGGTGGACACGTGGCTTGAGGTGAGCCAATTAGTCTTTCCTTGATATTTTCCCAATTTTAGCTGGATGATAATAAGTCCCTTTTCTTCCGTAGTGGTGTGTCTGTGAAGATGTGAATGCGAGCTCCACCCCTCTGTAAAAGAGTAGAGACCCCCTTATAGGAAGAAAAAGGCAGAGACTCTCTGACATAAAACAAATACAAAATAAGTGTAAATAAAATCTTTGAATTGTGCTGACTGTAAATACAAGGACAGTACTTGAGATAAAATAATGTGGCCATGAGTTAAGGGCACTGTGACCATTTCAATGAAACAACCCATCCCTTCCGAGTCCCCAGAAGCTGCCGGTTTCAGACATGGGTAGTCTGGCTCCCCTGCCTAGCTGGCCCTGCTAACCCACCAGGTGCAGCCTGAAGTAGATAAGCTGGAGCTGGCTGCTTGCATTCCCCTTGAAAAGAGGGGATAAAAAGTAAAAAGGCCACTATTGTAAGCTTGCCAGGATATTTTTTTTTATGATTTTCACTTTAAAAACCAGCTTGCTGAAGTCACTCACCACCACTGCTTCCCTTCTTCAGAGTAGTGGTCCTGATGTGTCAGTCTGTTGTTTTTTTTTTTCTTTTTCCTCTCTTTCCCCAAAATAAATTTCTTTTTCTACTCTAGTGTCTGGTGGTCTTACTATGCGTCAATAACTGGACCCCACAGCACTTCTCCCTGCTCCCCAGTCCACAAACCAGCAGGAGAGTAGAGGGGAAGGGTGGGGAGATGGGTGCCTGACAGCTATCCCCAAGGGCAGCTCCCCTGCACCCTTCCCACTTTTAACTGTATGAATTTTAAAAGAAAGAGGAGGAGGAGGAGGAGGAGGAGGAGGAGGAGGAGCAAGAATTATTCTATTTGCTTTCTTTGCTAATTCCTGTTAATTTTTTTTTTCACTTTCAAGTAAGAGTTGGTATTTACAGTGAATCCTTTGGATTCACTTTCCATGGTTTCAATTGTCTGATGTCAGCCGCAGCCTGAAAATATATAATGGATATTTCCAGAAATAAAAAAAGTCATAAATTTTAAATTGTGTACCATTCTGAGTAACGGGGAAATCTCATGCCACTCTGTCTGGACTTCAATCATCCTTTTGTGCAGCACATCCATGCTCTGTATGCTACCTGCCCTTTAGTTCCTTAGTAGTCCCTATATGCAGAACTGAGTAGAATCTGATCCAAAAGTTGAGGCAACACAGGAGACAGATGTAAAATGAATATAGAGATGCCAAGCATTTCCATCCCATTCCAGTCACCCATGGGACACCTGCAGGCCCAAGTGAAGAGTCAGTGTGGTCAGCAAAAGTGGCCTTCAGGATCCTGAAGAGTAACGTAGGCAACTGTTACCATCATAATCCCCATGTCAGAGGTGTGATCTACAGCAAAGCCAGTGGGAGACTAATGAGATATTTCCCAGTTGTGTGACCTCCAAAATTAATGGGATTTTTTTGTTTTTGTTTGTTTTTGGCCCCAGGGATTGAATCCAGAGGTGCTTAACCACTAAGTCACATCCCCTAGCCCTTTTTATTATTATCTTGTATTTCAAGACAGGGTCTCACTAAGTTGTCGAGGGCCTGGCTGAGTTGCTGAGGCTGGCTTTGAACATGATCCTCAGCCTCCCGAGCCTCTGGGATTACAGGCATGTGCCAATCCACCTGGCCAAAATGAATGATTGTTAAGCCAAGTAAGAACAAATGAAGCTAGAGGGTTTGTTTAGGTTTTTTCCCTTGGTAACACTCTTGAGTTATTAGATTGACTCTTATGGTATTTCAGTGCTTATATATAAGTTACCCTTATTTTACTTAATAAGGGTCCCAAAGGACAAGAGCAATTATGATTAATTATAATTGCTCTACTTTATTGTTATAGTTGATTGTTCAGTTGTTATAATTGATCAATCTTGATTGTTATAATTGTTGTTTTATGATTATTGATATTAATCTCTTACTGTGCCTAATTTATAAATTAAACTTTATCATATATATATGTATATATATATATATACGAAAAACATAGTACATATAGGGTTTAGTGCTACTCACTGTTTAAGGCGTTCACTGGGGATCTTGGAACATAACCCCTGGGTAAGGAGAGGCCACTGATGTGGTCAGGTGGACTTTCCCGTGTCTAGGAGCATTGTTGCCCTCAGACTGTGTGGATGCAGCTCCATAGTTATTAAAATTCAAGTTGAATGGTTTGGTGGATGAAGTCATTCATCTAACACGTATTATGTGTCTGCTGCAAGCAATTCTAAGCGCAACTTCTGGAAATGGAAACTCTATGTTCCCGTCCAGGCCATCAACCACCCAAATGATTTCTTAGATTCATCAAGTGTCAAACTGGAATTACCTCCACTTTATCCCCTTTCCCTTCCTTTATTTTACCAGTAAAGTGAATCCAGTACAGCCAGGAGCTTGCGCTAGAACCACGTGCTACCTCTATAGCATTATGCTGGAAAATTGAGAAGTTCACTGTCAGAGGATAAACACCTGAGTCAGAAAGATAGCTGGGAAATGACTTTAGTAGCAGAACAGTTCTCATATCAGGAACGAGCATTTGGTGTTGGGGATATATTTTTAGCAGAGGCATTGGGTTTCACATAAATAGTCCATGCCTTTGTCAGGGGCCTCCTTTCTCTTTCTCTGGAGTCATCTGCTACTGTTTCTACACCCTCGCCTTCACACATTGTTCAGATGTGTAAATATCAGCTGCCAGGTTGGAATAGATTCTTTCTGCCCCCAGGCAGTATGAAGCAGGGACTTGGCCTACGCTCTAGTGTCTTTTGGTAGTGATAACCTGAGCACTACAAGCACTATGCTGCAGCCCACGCTGCAAGACCTCTGGTCCCCTGTCTGTTGGAGAAGCAGCATGGAGGGGTCACCCATCAGGGCCGAGGTTTGCATGGAGAACAAGTGAGCAAGGAAAGAAAGGTGTTCTTAGAAAGCAAAGCCCACTAACCATTGTCTTCTCTAAGCAGGCTCCTTCTCTCTGAGAGAAGCCAGGCTCTGTGAGAAGGTGCTCAGGGCATGGGGTGTGGGATGGCTGACCAGGAGATGCCCAGACAACATGTCTTTTGGTCATTTGCCTCTGTCCTGGCTTACTTGCAGGCTGACTCCCTGGAGAGGGGGCTTGGCATGAGAATACAACGGAAAGTGAGGCCCCAGCCTCAGAAACCCAGAGAACTCAGGACCAGTCCCAGAGGACTTGGTGAATGTGCCAGGGCCCTTGTTTCCTTCACAGGGCACTTTCCACTGCCCCTTGTTATTCAATAAGGTGTTGGCAATGAGAGGGCCTGGGAACTTGTTTTGGAGGATGGTAGAGGAGAAGGGTTCAGGGAGGAGACCACTCCCCTTCTGAGGAAAGATCCAGCAATAAGGAACAGCACGTAAATGACACTGTGGCAACCTACAGCAACCAGGAAAATGCTGGCCAGAGCCAAGAGAAGGGTCGAGATGCATTTTTTCTTTTCTTTTTTTTTTTTTGGAACTAGGGATTGAACTCAGGGGCACTCGGCCACTGAGCCACATCCCCAGCCCTATTTTGTATTTTATTTAGAGACAGGGTCTCACTGAGTTGCTTAGGGCCTCGCTAAGTTGCTGAGGCTGGCTTTGAACTTGCAATCCTCCTGACTCAGCCTCCCAAGTCGCTTGGATTACAGGCATGCGCCACCACGCCTGGCTGCATTTTTTATTAAGACCATGTAGAAAGGAATAGTAATAAATGGCTACAGCTGAGCAGGAAGATTATAGTCTACTTATTTCTGTTCGTTTTATTACTTTTCCAACTGCCCCCCTTTTGCTTGCCAACTTCGACAGTGGTCTTTGCACCTGTTCTCTCCAAGACACTCTCCCCAGTAGTGGTCAGTTTCTCTTGTCCTCGAAAGATGCCTTCTCAGAGAGCCTACTCTGAACACCAGCTGACAGCTTATCTTCTGCATCCAATACAGTCATTTTCATCTACAAACAAACTGGACTAAAATTGGACTAAAATTAATTTTAAAGTAGGCATTTAGGAGAGTATATCCCCACTTTCCGCTGAGAATCTCTGTGCACAGATGCATACGTTCAGCACAGGAATGTAGACTAGATATCAGGATACCTAATCTTGTTTTTTGACAAGCAGTGATAATTTTTAGACCAGGACAACCTAGGGAGAGTGGATATTATCCTTCGGATGGTTGGAGTAAAGCATCATGACTCTGAATTATTGGGGCTTACTGTACTCCGATGATTCATTAATTCCCATTCATTTAAGAACCCATCACCTGTCTTGACTAATTTATTTGCCTAGGTCATGATCAGAAATGGGAAATGGATGTTCCTTTTCTGGTGACCAAACCCAAGGTGTGCAAGAGATGAGTTGTTAATACACTGGGTCTCATTCTTTCTGTAAATGATTATCAAGTGTTTATTCTTGAATAAAAGAAACAGAGGGGAATCTATTGTACTAGAGGAAAAGACAGGAAAGTATGAAGGTTAACTACAGTAATGAAATTCATCGAGATACTAGTTTTAGAAAACCATGTAGAAATTGATGGGGTCCTGGAAGGACATCAATAGAATCAAAGAAACTCTTTGTTCTCCAGATTTCAAGAGTAAGAATACAATGGAAGTTTGACCAAGTGGAGCCAAGCTTTTGGTAAATGCTGAAATGGGCATACATTATTCTTAGTTGCCCTGGCAAAGAGCTCCTGGCCTTTACTCTCTAGTTAGGTGCTGGAAGATCCTTCTCAAGGGATGTGATTAACTAAGCATAATGACAGGAAGATACAGGGCAGTGGATTATTATAAGGTAAATCCCACCTGAGCAATGTGCTCAGAGCTTCTGTCAAATTTTGATTGCCCCACTTCTTAGTAGAAATGGCAGCCATGAAATACTGGACACCAGAGGAAGCTTTCTAACATGATATATGGAGGCCAAAATGCACAAAGAAAAGGAAGAATAGAAGAAAACTAGAGGAAACGGAAGACTGCCACTCTCTAACGTTAACATCTTCAGAGAAGAAGAGAAGACACTATAGCTGGATGATGAGGAGATGTAGGAATGCCAAGAAGTAGGAGGACCTGGAATTCAAGTGCCACACAAGGAAAGAGGTAAGAGATTCCTGGGACTATGGTGAAGAGCAATCCCTGGAAACAGCGATGGCCCAGGTCAGGAAGTCCATCAGCCCAGAGTCCAGACTGTCACAGAGATTGATGTTGAGGAGATGAAACTGATAAACTTGGAATATCTAAATGTACTGGCATTTTTAAACATTTGGGGGATTGCTTTAGTGATAAATACAGATTAAAAAGAGGAAAAAGGTAAAGATGAACTTCAGGCAAGACAAACATTTTGTGGGAAAGTCTGAACAACACTTACATAATCATAATTAAGTAAATGTAAATAGTGTTTAGTGTTTAGACTAAACTTAGCTAAATTGCTAAAGCCATATTGCAGAGTGGGCAGCCAGGAAGAGGGGTGTGGGATGGCATAGACAAGCCTGGAATTGAGAAATTAAGAGTGAGTATACTGTTTAGAGACATAGACACAAAGACAAAAAATAAGCTAATAGAATTAAACTGTAAGCTATTAGAATTAAAACAGCTTGCTGAAGGCAGTGGGAAATTGTGGTAGAAAGTGGACCAAGCACAGTTATTTTCCTTACAAGTAATTTATCCATTTGGTTCTTTCAACCTATGTGCATGTACAACCAGAAGACACTAGAGGAAAAAGAGCAAAAGGACAAGGAAGTGTGGGAAGAGGTTGCAGTGAAGGACAATGATACTGGGAGAGAGGGCTTTGGGGTACAGGCAGACAGCCTGGAGAGAAGTCCAACAACCTCTGATGCTGCTCAAGTCCATTTTCTTTCTATATGACTATTCTAGGTGATTCCCTCACCCTAGGGAGTTTCTCAGATAGTGAGATTTAGGGTTAGGATGTTGGGAACCAACCTCAGCCAACACCTCCAGTGAAGGCCATGGACGGTGAGGTCCCGGAAGACCTCTTGTAATGACATAGAGATGCTCAGGGTTCTGACCTCTGTGGTTTGGTACTCTAGGCTAAACCACATTTTAATTCACTTTCTTCTTGATTTCTAGCTAGTGTGGTTAGATGGGAGTTTCCTGCAAGACCTGGAGGCCTGAGGGGAGCAGCAGGCATTCTGCATTCACACTCTTGTGATGAGCTGTGGATTCACCCACAGGTATGAAGGAGCAGCTGGGTGTGCAACTGTGGTGCCTTCCCCTGGATCCTTCTTCAGCTTCTCCAAGTCCTGGGTTGGCAATGTGTATATTTATCTCTAATCAAAGGCCCCAACCTCTGCAGAGATCAGGGATAGTTCTACTCTGTTCTTGTGGGTTCCAGTTCCTGGCCTCAGATTCCAGTCTGCTCGTGGTCTTCCCTTCCTGATTGCCTATCCTGCGGGCTTCCAACATGAGCATCCAATGTAGAGACTACTTAACCAGCTCCCTAGAGATAATTAAGGGTTGAATACTTATGTCCTCCCAAATTCATATGTTGAAACCTTAACCTCCAATGTGGCTGCATTTGGAAACAGGTACTTTAAGAAAGTAACTAAAGTTAAATGAGGTCATGAGATTTGGGCCATGATTTGGTAGATTTTTTATACTTAAAAGAAGAGACACCAGGGAGCTGGCAAGCACAGGTGTCCTCTTGGTCAGTCTCTCCTTCTCTCTCCACACTCACAAGCATAGCAACAAGGTCATGTGAGAACCCAGTGGGCATTTACAAGCCAGGACGAGGGCCCTCACCAGAAACAGTTTGTCAGCACCTTGATCATGGACTTCTACTCTCTAGAACTCTGAGAAATAAGTCACCTAATTTGTGTTATTCTGTGATGACAGTCCAAGGCAATACTCTCCCTTTTTGTGTAAGTTGATCCCCCATGCAAAGCTATTATGCATTTGTGTATATATGTATGTATGTATGTATGTATCTATCTATCTATCTATCTATCTATCTATCTACTATCTATAATCCATCATGTATTTCTATCTATTCATCCATCCATTCATATATCATGTCTACATATCAGTGACTCTTCTACTCTGCTTGAATTCTTACTGGCACACCTTCTGTGGTCGGATAATTTTATAGATAAAAGGTTGAGGAGAACTGTTCTTTCCCATTCTGCATTCCTAGAAATGTCTACTTTACAGTGCCTGAGGGAACATTAGAGATGAGATGAGAAAACAGTGAAAATAGAGAATTTAGAAGATTGGAATAATCTAGGAAGTTCAAATAGAAATGATTTTATTAAGCAGCTTGGCCAATAGGTAAAAAGAAACAAATTCTAACAGTAGAAAAAAAAACGATTAGGGAGTTGAAGTTCCAATTTTAATATTCAGGGAGAGTACTGATGAGGAATCAAGGGTAAGAATAGAGTGAAACACAATATTAAATCAGCACAGACGCTTTACATTCCACCCCTTGTACTCTCTTGCTGCCAAAGCCGACAGTGCTAATCAGTCACCACATTCTTTCCTGCCAATCAGTTGAGGCTGCAGTTCCTCCACTTCCTCTTCCTTCCCTGGTCTGGATGACCTGAGCAGAGCTGGCCCTGAGGGCCAGGAGAACGGAAATCGGGAATGAAGTAGCACTTGGAATCAGAAAATTTGCTACCTCATCTTTCAAATGTCATTTTTTTCCTTTCATGTTCCAGTTTATTTCCTTGTGAAAGCAACAAGACACCAGGTTAACAGACACAGCAATTAGCAAAAATTAACAATGAATTAGAAAACATAATTTTAAAATCTTAGTTGTAAAAGCAGCAAAACTACAACTTATTTAAGAATAACTTCCAAAAAAGGAGCAAGAAAACTATAAAACTTTATTGAAAGATACCAAAAACTCTCTAGATGGAGAGATATATAGTATTCCATGGACTCCCTAATATTAACTCTTTCCCTATTAATCTATATTTTAAATTCATTCCCCATTAATAACAATTACATATACTTATCAATCACTTATTATACATCAGGCACTCTCAGAAGGATTTCAATTAATATGCAAAAATGATTTTAAAATTGATATGGAACATTTAATCTGCAACATCATCTCTGACAGTTTTGAGAAAGAAGAACAAGGGAAGCTTTTTTAGATTCCAAAATAAAAGTCCATAATAATGAAGCAGCATCAGGGCTTGTGCCAGAATGTACAAATAGATGAACAGAACAAAAGCCAACTTACACAGAAATGGAACTCTAAGTACAAATAAAACACCTATGACCATGCCTGGAAAGCAGAGAATAGCTTGAACATCAAATCTGCGTGTGATAAGCACCCAATTCCAGCACGGTTCCCACTGCTGTTGCAAACTTGAGCATGCAGAGAGCAAGGATGGGGGCTGGAGAGGGTCTGAGAAAGAGGAGGAGTAAGTGGAGTTGCAGGGGCGTTCGTTGCTCAGTTGCTCTCCTAGCATGCTCAGATGCAATCCACAGCACCACATAAACAAAACTAGAACAAAACCAAAAAATCACCTCCAGAGAGGGAAAGCCTGACCCCAATGCCAAGTCCTGAACACAGTCCTGGGGCTTGTTGGCTCATGGCACCAGCTGGAGGGAGAGAGCTTAAATCAAGCAGGAACAAAAAGGGAGCGTTGGGGAAGTACTGCCGCTGGAAGGATAAAGACACACCAGAGGATGATGCCCTCAGAGATGTGGCAGCAAGATGCAAGAAGGAAGAGGAGGAAATCAAAGGCCCTAGAAGAATGAAGGGGAAATGACTCAGGTTAAACCCCCCCCCCCCCCCCCCCCCCAATGTCATCAATTAAAGAGGTCGTCTTTCCTATAGGACAGAGAAGGGTCACTTGAACTAGGACTCTATCCACAAAATGTCTGGTTCCTTTTTTTTTTTAAATCAAACCAGCTCTACTCAAAACTGCTATTCAAAGAAAACAAAACCAATGTGAATCATAACATTATGACTGATGAATGTTCTTTCACAGAACCATGAAGCCAAATAACAGTTGAGAGGGAATCAAATACCTCAGAGTAGCCCTTGGAGGTACTAAAAATGCTTAGAAATAGAAATTCAAAGACTAAGAGCAGGAAAGTCAAAAGATAAAAAGTAAAGGAGAGTGAGAGAGGGAGGGGAAGAAGGAGGAAAGAAAGCAGCGAGGACACAGGAAAGAAATGGCATAAAAAGACAAAATAATCTCAGAAATTAAACAGTTGGGAGATGCCAGAGGCAGAGTAAAGTCAAATGGAGTAAGGAATACCGAAGACAGGCAGAGAAACAGCCAAGAGAATAAAACCAAGTTAACGAAGTCAGAGGAAAAAAAAAAAAAAAAAAGAAAGAAAGTGGTTGAAATGGAAGTCAGTACAATGGACATAAGATTTAAGTCCTTGAAGAAGAAAAACAAAGCAGTAAAAACAGTATTACTATTCAAAGTTGTAATGCAAGAAGGCTTCACGGATGTAAGAGGAACAAATCTGCACACTGAATGAGGTTACCGTATGCTTTGGAAAACTCACCTGGAATGATCAACTCTAAGAAAGCCTAGAAAAACTACCAGACTCAGAAGCAAAGGAAAATATCCCCAGGACTTCAAGACAAAAAGATCAAAGTACACAGAAGGATAAGAAAATTAGGCAAGTGAGAGACCAGGAACAAAGCAAGGCACTAGTGGAGAAGTATTTTCAAGAAAGACAAGACGAACAAAGACTTTAAATCCAGCCAAGCTGTCCAGGTTGTAAGAAAACAGACCTGAGTGTGCAAGAACTCAGGGGCTCCTGTGCTCAGGTGTCCTTCTTGGAGGAAGCGACACTCAATCAGAAAACTGAGAAAATTTCATCAAAAGGATCAATGAGTAGCAACAAAAAAAAAAATCAACTTGAAACCACATGGAAAAAGGGGAGTTAAATAGATGGTATTTCAAATGAAGAGCCTGGCCACATAGAGGGGGGGATGCAAACAACTCTTAACACACAACTCCTACCATGCAGACTCAGTCTAGAGAAACTGAAGAATTAAAAAAGGAATCCTGAGTTGTTCTTAGTAGATTTTTCTTTACACGATGGTATAGTGTGTGGATTTTAAAACAATTGTATATCTATTGAAGCAGCGAACAAAGGAATAATTGTATTGATTGCGTAGGGACTTAGTGTTCTCAGCATGGAAGCAGAGAGGTAGAGAATGAGCAAGGACTAAGAAGAACACCACTGGATTTCTGTAGTCTATATGTAAATATGTATCTATTTCCTAGGTTTGCTTGTGGAAAGTCCCCAGAAATAATGACTCCCTGTTATAGTGAGCACCTGAACCCAGATCCCAGTCTCCAAATGTTATCCCTCATGAAGAGCAAGTAGGCTCCTTGGAGAAAATGACTGATTCAAGGGAAGAGAAAGTACAAAATCACCCTGAATTATCTTCTTGAGCCAGAAAGTAACAAAGTGAATGAATAAATAAAGTGACAAAGTTATGTCAAAGGAAAAAGGAAAAAACTTGAAAGGGATCAAATTTGGTCAAATTTGGCATAATTTGAGCATCAAAATAAATAAGGACAGTGTGGTCTCTAAATAATGGTCTCCAAAGATGTCCAGGTCCTAATCTCTGAAACCCACAAATATTACTTTATGTGGCAAAAGGGATTTTGGAGAAGTGGTGAAATAAGGATCTTTTGATGAGGAGATCAGCCTGGATTATCTGTGGGCCCTAAAAATGATCACAAGTGTCCTTATAAGAGGGAGGCAGAGGGAGATTGAACTACACAGAAGAAGGAAGCCATGTGGCCCCTGAAGCCAGATGGGATGCTGCTGGCTTTGAACATGCAGGACCCCCAGCTCAAGAATGCAAGGGAAGTAGCTCTTAGACCTGGAAAAGACGAGGGAATGATTCTCTCCCAGATTCTCCAGAAGGAATATGGCCCAGCGATGCCATGATTCAGCCCAGTGAAACTGACTTTGGATTTCTGACTCTAAGGGAGTATGTGCTCTCTTAAGTCGTTGAGTTTGTGGTGGGTGATTTGTTACGGCAGCCAGAGCGCAAGAATACAGCTAGTAATGGATTATAACTCACGTAAGAAGTTGTAAATAAAATAGAACCCAGGGTCCATCTTAATATTAGATGAAAGATAATAAATGGGTGAATGAATGAGTAACTAACAGGTAAGAGAGAAGGAAAGAAGGTAAAAAGTATTTGACAGAAATGACAGAAAAATCACTATACCATAATAGTGAAGATTGTTTTAGGCAAGAATCATCAATGAATCCTAAATCTAGGTGGATATTTTGGTGAGACAAGAAAGACAGTAACTGTGCCTTTCAGGAACAACCTTGACCAGGTAGTTAAAACTAACACCACCAACAGGTGTGGACAGAAGTCGTATGGCTCCAGCTGTGATTTCCTTTGTGGTAATACTCTGTCTGGGGCTGCATCCAGCCATGAGAAAGCATTAGGCAAAGCCAACTTGAAGAACAGGTTATAAAACAGCTGACTTCACTGATTCAAAATGCTAATGTCATGGGCGACAAGAGGGCCTATTCAAGATTAAAGGAGACTAAAGAGAAGTGATATAAATGCAGGATGTGATTCTGGACCGGATCCTGGACTGGAGGGGAGCTCTATCAGGAATATAAAATTAATATTCTTGGGACAAGTGAATGATTGGAGTGTGGATGGTAGAGTAGGTACAAAGACAGCTCCAATGTTAGATTTCTAGATGATTCACCACTGATCATCTAGTTATGTGTAATATCCTTAGGAAATACCCACTGAAGTATTAAGGGGCAAGGGGTAGCGTGTCTGCAACCTGGGAGAAAACACGTACAACAAATACTGGGGGAAGGCTTAGCATTCCTAAAAATCAATAAGAAAAAAATAACCCAATAGAAAAAATGATTGTATAATGTGTAGTAAATTACAAAAAAAAAGACACGAAAAGATTAAAAAAGGACAGAAAACCAACGAGACACCAATTTTTGCCCATAAACTGACAAAACTGAAAGAGTTCGGGAATAGAAACATCAGCAATTAAATGGGAAATGGTGGAACTGTAAAATAATGTCACCAACTCAACTGTGACCTATATATACATGAAGAGATGGGTACAAAATTCTACATTGTAGCAGTATCTAAAGTGAACAACTGGGAAGCAGCATCAATATCTATCGTAGGAACAAGGATGGGAACTGAAATCATTTCATTAAGGGAAAAAGGTTGTCCAGTATCTGTGCAATTATTCTATGTGCAATTAAGATGTCAACAATAAATATGCTACTGAACAACATCATATACATTTTGTGACTCTATATATCTCTATCTAGAAGCATGTAAGAGCAAGGAAAATGATCTCATAGAATATGTGTTCACCAGGAGCTCAGGGCAGGGAGGGGATGGGGATTGCTCAGAGGTGTCTTCAGTTTTATCTCCAGTGCTTTATTTTTTGAAAAGGGAAATGTATTCCTATAAAGCCTGTGTAATAAGGATTCCATGTGTAATTAAGGATTTCACATATAATTAAACATAATTCAAAAATGTAGGCAGCAGTCCTTACTTTCCTGAGGCCATTTATAAATCAATTTTCCTCTCTGTCATCTAATAAATCAGCCACTGTAAGCATCATGAACGAGGGTCGCTCACTGGATGATGATGTCTCTGCCATTCTGATTTCTATTTTTACTCTTCTCTGGAACTTCTGAGCAGTTCATTTAAATCTGTAATACTGTGATTTGGAAATTAAATTCAGGTGAAGACAAAAGAAGAGTGTCTCTGAATTTCAGCATCTTAGGTCTCTACCTTCTCCTTGTTCAAATGTGTGTGTAAGAACATCTTGTGCCTGACTGTGTGTGAGCAGCTTGGTAAGAAGAATCATGAGAGCATAACTACGTGGGTAGGCAGCTTTGTTCTTGTGGGACATTGTGAACTATCTCTCTTCCAAAGCCTAACTGCTAGAAAACCCGAGCCTGACATGAGAGCATGGTCTCCTGGAGAATGTGTGTGGTGCCTATATTACTCTTGATGGACATACAGTATGCCTAGATAGCCTATCATGGATTCATGGACAGGAAATGAGAACCCAAAGAGAACTGACTAATTCTCAAGTTAAATTGACTTGAAGTGTTTGTCCTTGCTTTCAATGGAGAAACTGAGATCCAGAGAAAGGAAATGACATCTCCGGATCACAGAACATTAGAGCCCAGTTAGAGGCAGATCCCAAGACCTGATCATCCCACAACATGATGGTCGCTTTTGTATTATATCACATCAGAGCAGTCATGTTGTAAATTAGATGCTGGAGTGACTGGAAAGGAGGAGATTATCACCTCCTCTGTCATTAACCTGCCTGCTCAGGCCCCAGCACATGGCATAGCCCAGCATGGTGGGCACTCCTCCTATGGACAGTGCCTGATCCAGAGTAGCATGCAGATGGCCAGTAGTGGTGATCTGCGTTAGGACAGGACTCTTGTGAGAACTGCCAAGATTAAGACTGACTTCCATTGTGAAGAATAAAACTGAAAGTTGTGTTTTCCTGGTCCTCCGTTACTGGCACACTGTTCCCCAATCATTGGAAACTTGTTCAGGGCAAACCCACAGGGAAGGAACCAGGACTCCCCAGTCCTCTCATGCTGGTGTCTTACTGCTTTTCTACGCTTCCTGAATGACAAATGTGTGCAGATGACAAAATGGATGTGATATTAAAAAAAAAAAAAAGTGAAGTACTGGAACCAGGTTGATGAAAGTAGCTATGCAGGTGTGGATGTGGGGACTCGCGGCTGAGAGGTGGCGATTGCCAGCACCTTGAATAGAACAGTGCGAGTGGGCTTATGAGGACCCTGGCGTGGTGTGAGAATGCTGTGCAGTGTGTGTGGCTGGGAGCAAACAGCCCAGGTCCTGGAATTTGTGGACCTATCCGGCATGTTGACTCACTACTCTTGGTTTTCTGATATGTGGAGTGGTGATCATACCAAGGTCAATGCCAGTCTTTGGTGTGGTGAAACAAAGTCAGCAGGATGGAAAGAGCCCGGACTCTTCTTGCGGGACTCGTTTAGGAATCAAGTAGGATGACCTAAGTAAAGGATGTAGCATTGAAGGTGCTCATGTTACAGCTAGGATGCGTCATGGTGCAGAATCCAGCAGAAGAGCTCAGGCTTAAAATCAGACCTTTAGATTTTCATTTGTGTCATTTCCTAGTTCTGTGACTTTGAGCAAATTCCTTTCCCTCTCTGAGTTTCTGTACTGGAAAATGAGGAGTAAGTACCAGGATTGCATCCCTGCGTACATTTAATGAGACAAAGTTCAAAATGAGGGAGGAAGTCACATGCTCTCTCTACAAGAATCAGAAAACTTGGAGCAATATCTCCTATTTTTGACAGCACATTCTAGAAGGGTCATTGCCTTATGTGGGTGGGTTGAAGGAAAGTAGCCAAGAGGAGGGAAAGAGAACTGTATTAAAGAACCAATTATATATATATATGTATATAACATACAATTATATATATATATAACATACAATTATGGAGACTGAGAAGCCCCAGGATCTGCTGCAGGCAGGCTGGAGACCCAGGAGAGCTGATGGTGTTGCCCCAATCTGAATCCAAAGGCTGAGAAGTAGGAGAACTGGTGGTATAAGTTCTGGTCTGAAAGTGAGCAGGCTCAAACCCAAGCAGAGCCAGCATATCAGTTTGAGTCTGAAGGCAGGAGAAGATCCATTCTCCAGCTCAAAGTGCTCAGGCAGCAGGAGTTCCCTCTTACTTGTGGGAAGGTCAGCCCTTTTGTTTCTCCAGAACTTCAACTGATTGGATGAGGTCCGCCCACATTGAGGAGAATCATTTGCTATACTCAGTCTGTAGATTCAAATGTCAATCTCATGCAGAATCACCTTCACAGATACACCCATAATAATGTTTGAGCAAAAGTCTGGGCACCACATAGCCAAGTCAAGTTGATGTATAAATTAACCATCCCAGGAACTAAGGCCCATTTTTCCCTGAGAAATATCTAGGGGTGTTCAGCTGCTTCATTTATCAGCTATGGAACTTGTTCTGTGAGGCACTTATGTCCACATGATACAGATGGATTCTGATTCAATATAAGAAGAAAATTTCTAGTATTCAGGACAGTTAAGAATGATATGAGCTTCTTGGGGAGTATATCCTTTCTTACTGAAGATGCACAACACAAGCTAAAAAAATCCCTTTTATTGGAGACTGTCAAAATGGATCAAGTGCCCTCTGCAGGATTAAGTCTCAGTTGGACAACATACTTGACCAGAAGTTTCCTCCAAACACACGAGGCAATGGTTCTGTGACTTTGTGAAAACACTGTACAAATGTAGGTAATATTCTTATTTGTAATTGCAGAGGACCAGACACTTAAGATCTTTTTCCCAAGTAACAGCATCCCTGCCATTCTCTCCAAGAATGCTCATATAATGACAGTCTCACCCAGCAACAACTTGGTGCTCCCCATTACATAGTGAAAAACATCCAAATTCATTGGCCTAGCATACATGGACTTCTGATTATGCCCTACCTATCCTCATAACTGGATTCCCTACTAATTTCTGGATAGACACTACATAGCCCAGGACATGCCCTGAATTTTTGAAGCTCTATATTCTGTCCCTCTTGAAGGATCTTCTCTGAATCACTCAAAACCGGACTAGGTGATCTTTCTGCAAGTTCCCTGGGCTCAATGCTCTTCCACTCATGCCATCATTTGCTGCATTTCCGTGGCAATTGCCTGGTTGGTTTCTTGGGTATATCAAGACCAAGAGCAGGTGAACCAAGAGCCCTTCAAGGGCAGGAGCTCTGGCATGTTTGATGCTGTGCCTGAACATTGGCTTCAATGCCTGGTGCTCAGTAACAGTCTCACGTATCATTTGCTGACTTGAATTGTGTTTTCCACAAACTCCTTCCATTGGCAGTCTTTCCCTCTGACTTTCGGCAGCACTTTGACCCTTCTCCCATAATGCCTTTCATTCAACCACTTCTTCATCCATCTGATCCTGAATGTTTCCTAGGAGCTGAGCTCTGTGTGGTGTTTTGGAACTGCATCTGGAAATAGGACATAACCTTGACTTTCAGGATGCTTACATTCTAGGAGGCAGAGCAGTGACCGGAAGTCACGACAAGACACTCTACAGACTTAATCTCTCTCACTAGGCAGAGGGCTTCTAGAGGGCAGGGGCCATTCAAGCTTTTTCATCTCTGAATCTTCAGTACATAACCAAGGGTAAATAAATAGGATATAAGTAAATAGACTGAATAAATAAATACAGGTAATTCCATACTTGTGCTAATAATTAGGTCATCTCTTCCTAGCTAGACAAACCACTGAGATCTTAGACAATTCCAGAGCTTTGGAACTGAAAAGAACCCTAAATATAAAAGAGTCTAGTTCCTCATTTATAATTTTAATTCCTTCTCTGATATCCCTACAATTAATTTCACAAAGATAGGTATGAACTCCTAGGCATGAAAGAGTCATAGGAAAATAAGATGATATTTTTGGCTGATGTTTAGATGTGGTCAAAGTAGAAATTTTAAAGTCATACACTCTATTATGTTACAACTGGCACATCTATTGGTGTTTCACCCACTTTTTGTTACCCAGAAAATGTGACACAGGTTTGATCTTGTTGCAGCAAGCACTATGAAAGCCAGAACACTTGCCCGATGAAACAATTTTCAAGCTCCAGCCCACAGCCCACCAATTTAACACAGCAGTCACCCAACAGATGCAAATAAGAGGACTGGAGCAGTTTATCAAAATCCACCATGATCCTATTTGTCTCAGAATAAAAGCCGCATTAATTGAGTGTGTGTGACAACTCATTTGAGTTCTCTTGGATTGGTTTGCTGTGCAAATTGGTAGTAGATACAAGGGAAATATTTAACCTAATTGAACATGAATACACTCAAACAATTTCTAAGTCCTCTTCAAACCATGTTGGCAACTGTGTTATTGAGGACAAGTAATGAAAGTGCTAAACAGAAATAATTTTGTCAGTGTTTTATAAGCCCTTGTTAGTTGCTATGGTGCTACTAATAATTGTTTGTTTCCAATAGCAGCAGCAGACGCACAATAAATTAACGTACATCATGTGGCTGAATTTTAAAAGTCTTTACCATTTTTTTTACTGCCTCCTGTTCTAGGGTGCATGGGATTTTGCCATATAAGGACTGGGGAGAGCTTGAGAGGGCCTCTGTGAGCTTATGGAGTTTGTGTTTTAAATGACAACCCTCATAAGGTGAATTGTTACATTCCTATTTATAAGGACAAAGCCAAATGACAGGAAGTAGGCTTCGGGGATTCAGAGAACATCAAAACACTTTTATGCCCTGGAGAACAAACTTGTAGACATCTGGTAAGGACATGGATGGAATCCGTGGGAATCAGGGTTATCATATTAATTAGGATGCAGAAGATTCTTGTTGAAGCTTTGGAGACATAAACAGGCTCACATTGCAGGGCTGCTCCATGTGAGCCTCAGGATACAGACCTCACCTTTCTGCACCCCCATAAGATCACCTGTGAAAAGGAAGAAATCACATCTGCACAGGCTCTCCAGGAGGAGATGAGGTATGCATCCAAAGCACCCAGCCAGATGCTCAGGGGATGTGATTTTCTTTCTGCCTAAGGAGCACACATTGTAGACATGCATATGTGCCCAGTTAGTGGAAACAGTAAATTCAAGGATCCAGTTTGGGGCCCTTTAAAACAGAAGCATCCACAAGAACCATTAGGGGAGCGATCGATTAACTCTGAGTGCTACAATTCATTATGAAGGCTAGGAGAGAAATATTGCAGAGACAAATTGCTTGGCTTTCTTTTCTGTCTTTACCACATTTATCAACACAAGGGGAAGAGAGAAAAAATAAACACAAGAAGTCCCAGTGTCAAAGAGAACCTCTTCTTGACTTGGTCGTGCATGACATTCTCATTTAGAATCTGTCTGAAGATGAGGACAGCCTCATCTAAGGACAAGGGAAGAGCCAGGGGGACCTCAGGGTGTTATTCCTCCAGCCCTTGGAATCTGGACTCTTACCTTTTCCTTTTTCCTGAAATAGGGGTGACTGGAAGAAAAGAGAGAAGAAGGAAGGATAAATGAAAGTAATACTGTATACAAACAAGGGCATGAGTGTGTGCTGGTGAAGAGCCCCAGCTTCAGAGCTGAAGAGGTCTGGTTTTCAAACCAAAATCAAGACCAAGTTCAAACTTTCTAACTGTGTAACTTTAGGTGTGTTTACTAAACCCTCTGAGTCTCAGTATCTGTTTCCATTTAAAAGGGCATACCGACATCTACTTAAAGATGTGGTGTTAAGCGAGACTAATGTCACTTCTCACTGCTGGTACATTATATATTCATTGGCTTCTTTGTGTATCATGCGCATCACCACCAAATTAGGGCAGGAAAGTTGTGTGGTGTTCACCACTGCATTCACACATCTGGAACCCTGAAGTACAAAGTTGGCACCTTATTAAAAATTGGTCAGATGATTAAATGATGATGATGTAGATAAAGGGTTTGGCACAATGTCATTACTGAGAACTTTTGGGAGATTTGTGCATGGCTTTCAGAAATTCAGTGAATGGGGAATAAACTGTCTTGGGATCTCTAAAGCCAAGTTGAATTTTGCTCGAAACAACTGCATAGCAGAGCAAGCATCAGTAAGAACTTGATTCCAGTGGGACTGGGTGGAACTCCCAGCCCTCCCACTCTCTCACCTTGTTTCCTTACCTGTAAAATGGACTGGCTATAATTATAGCACCTACTGCAAAGTCCCACTCTAAGAGTTCAGCTTATTATTACTTGGGAACGGAAGGGGTGGATGCTTTCAATGGTGAGAATCGTCAAATCCCAGGTCACTGCCTGCAGACTGTGTCCCTCCCCAGGACAGAGGCTCACTGCTGCTCCACCTCTGGGGGTTAGAGGAGGGCCATCAGGGTGTTTTTCCTGTAGGTATCCCCCCAAAAGGCACAGTGTCTCACGTTGGTCTAGACACCTTGGGGGACACAAGTGATTCCCCACCCCCAAATCCTTGGAGAGCCCTTGTCTCTTACATCATTGTCCCCTCCGCCCCTGGACTAAGTTAGAGCTCATTATTATGAGATCTCAGTGTGCCTTTCCTCTCCAAATACCCTGCCACATGGATGAGGACCTGCTCAGTGTCCTTCCTGACCAACTCACACCATGAGTGTAGTGATAGTGTCTGAATATTCATCTCTCTAGCCCCAGCATCTAGCATGGTCCTTGGCATGTCTTATGGATTCAACAGTCTATAAAATGAAGGAGTAAAGGAATGCATGAAGTGTACCTGTTTTGTATCAACTAAGAGAACTCTAAGAACATGCAATGTGTTTGATGGAATTACATTTCCTGTGCCCAAATGTGTATCCTTTCTCTCTTTACTTCTCCCTCTCTCTCTGTCTCTCTCTCTCTCTGTCTCTATGTCTCTCTCCTCTCTTTCTCTCATTCAATGCCTGCCACTTTTATTTCAGTAGCCCAAAAAAATGAGGTTATAACTCTGTGTACCTGGATTCCCCAGGCAGACTCAGACATGCCCAAAGCTGTGCACTTGGAGACAAGATGCCCCACGGAAGAGTCCTGACTCTGATTGGCAGCAATTTGTGGACTCTAGAAGAAGTTAGCTCCTACTTGAAGGTGCCCTTCAGACCGACGTAGAAACTTCCTTGTGCCAGGGCTCTGGGGCCACACCAGGGATGGCCAGAGCCCAAGAGCCTCTGGAAAGTTACCACGTTGCTGGCGGCCAGCCTGACTCATGCGGTCCTCTCTGCAGACCGTGACTGAGGTCAGAGGGATCCCCTTATGTTCCAGCTGCACACCCAGGGAAAATTCCCTTCTCCCATTGGCCAAGCGCATGCATGCGCACACACGCTGCTCACATATGTACACAAACTCACACATACACATACATGCTTACATACTCACACACACCTATACAGAGACACACAACAGCATACATGTTTGCTCATGTGCATATACATATGCTGACAGCCATCCACATATGCATACAAATTCACATATACTCACACACACTCACAGACATAGGTGCATTTATACACATATAATACTCCTATATATACAAACACACACTTATGGACACACACATTGCATATTGTGTTAATCAGCTTTTCATTGCTGTGACCAAAATACCCAAGAACAATTTAGAGGAGGAAAATTTTATTTTGACTCATGGTTTTAGAACCTTAGTCCATGGTCAGCAAAATCCATTGCTCTGGGCCCAAGGTGAGGCAGAACATCATGGCGGAAAGGCAAGATAGAGGGAAGCTGATCCATTTGTAACAGCCAGAAAGCAGAGAGAGGGAAGTGGGGAAGGGGCTGCAGGGAAGATGAAGCCTTCAGGGCAGGTCTCCATTGACCCACCTCCTCCAGTCATGCCCCAGCTGCCGACAGTTACCAACCAGTGAGTCCATTCAAACTCTGATGGACCCATTAAGTCCAAGCTCTCATAATCTAACCTTTCACTCCTGAATATTCCTACAATGACAAAGGAGCTTTTGAGGGACAACTCAATCCAAACCGTAACACATATATCCACTCAGTCTCACTCATGTTTAGAACAAATTCACAAACACACATATAATCACTGACCAAAGTGGGAGAAGAGAAAAATAAGGCTCCCAGATGTCTCAGGGAGGCAGCGACTGGCCTCTCACCTCACATTGGAGTCTATGACCTCAGTTCCTATCTGGGCTCTGAGTCCATCTACTAGGCAGCCACTGGGGCCAGCATGGACCCTGCAAGCCCACCTGGTCATCAGGGCCTGGAACTCCTCCAGCTGGGCCTACCCACCTGCCACCTGCTAACTTCCTCATGACAGCTATTTTAGATCTTCCCTCTTGATTCCTTTTCTGACTCTCAGCAAATGATGAGCTCCAGCTTCCCCGTCCCTTCCACCTCCAGATCCTTGGGTTACACTCCCCTCCCTTCCCTCTTGTCCCAGCAGTAAGTGTGTAGCACATCCCACAGAAACAAAGCAGGCAAGCTGTGGGGTCAACAGATGTGGCTCTGATTCCCACCTGCCCCTTTCCCAGCTATTGATTTAGGTAGGTCTCTTACCCTTTTATGATTCAAATTTCCTCATCTGCAAAATAAACTTGTCCATATCTCAAATAGGAAAATAAAGAGAAGGAAAGGAGGTGTCCAAAGTGGGTCCTGGACTGCAGTCAGCCCTCAGTGAGTGTCCACTTCTGCATTGGTCTCTCTTTATTCTGTCCATCAACTTCTCCTTCAAACCACTAACCTTTCTCTCAACATGACTTCCATCCCTTGACCTACAACTCTGCTTCCCATAGAAAGCCTCCCTGAGCCATGCCCCTCTCCATTGCTCACCCTTTTCTCTCCATCCACAACATGAATGCAGTATTCACAATAGTAATCTGTGCTCGTCCTTCTCCTTCCTCCTCTTCTGTCCACTGCAGTCATGTTTCTATCTACCCCACCTCTGGTACTATAGATTCTTGGCTTCCTTGAGATCCTCAGTGCTCAGCTCAATCCCACCTGCTGGGCACCTCCACAGATCTTGTGCCATGGTGTGCTCCCTTCATGGGGTAGGAGTGGAGAGTGAGGGGGCTGGAGTAGACAACCTTCCTTCAAGTCCTGGCTCAGCTACTCCCAGCTGTGCAACCTGGGGTCATCCCATATGCTCTCTGAGCCTCAGTTTCATCATCTATGAAATGGGACCATGAGGAGCACTGGATTCTTGGTTTGTGTGAGGGCTGCAAGAGACAACACATGTTGAGCATTTCCATGTAACTTGTGTTGAACAATCATGACTTCTTATTTTGACACTTACACTCTTCTCCCCAGAATCCTGAACCTCTGAAGTCCTCTTGGATCCTTCCCACACATGGACGTTTTCCAGGGTTCTGTCCTCAGGCCTCAGGTATGTGCTAGAAAACCTAACTACCTCCATAGTACCCCGTCCCTTCCTCCCAGATGACTCCACTGCAATGCAGCTGGTTCAAATGCCTCTCCTGTGCCGCTGATCTGGCCTGTGGAGGGACTTCTGTGCATCTCTCTCTGGACAGGCATGCTCACTGCCGGGTTTAGATGCCATCTTTGGTCTTTGAGCAGGGCAACTGAATGACCAGGTTTTTCTTCAGTAAGAGTACTCCAGAGGAAAGAGATCCAAAACAGCCATCCAACAAGGAGATAGCTGCCTGTAAGGCAAAGGAAAGGGAGCTATCTCTGAGCACACATCTCATTAGAGCCTAAGATGGTCCTACAAGGTAAGCGCACTGACCCCATCTCAGAGTGGAGGGGAGGGAGGGGAGCCTAATGTCCACCCCACTCTGTCTCACTACACCTGAGACAGCACCTATTTTAAACAAACTTTTCTCCAGGCACTGTGGTTATTACCACACTATTTCAATCTTTCCAGTGACCTTAGCAAGAAGTTATTCCCATTTTATAGATAACTAAACTAAGTTTCTCAAGGTGTGGCTGGATTTGGTTCAGTCCAGCTGATGATGTGAGCTACTGTATTTGATGGCTAAGCTCCCTCTCTTCCGGCTCCCTCTTCTCTCTGCACCTGCACCTATGTAGATCCATGTGTAAATCCTGAAGAGACCAGTTTCTGGAGATCAGCCAGAGACAATCCTCCTTAGATGGCCCTGCTGAAAAGTCTGATGGAGTCAAGCCCCAGTGTGCAGTTCATGCAGAGGTGCCTTTGAACACACAGCCTGTGGAGGAAACTAGATTTTCAGATGGGGTTGTTTTCAGGCCAGTACAAGAACTCTGTCACCCAAAAGGCAGCTGCCTGTTTCATAATCTAGTGACATTTCATGGTTTAGAGCAATCCTCCACAGGTAGCAAAAATAAGTTCAAAGAAAATGTTCTTAGTTCATGAATCAAATATTACCTTCACTTTCCCCAAGGAAGCAGACTTTCAGTTTCATAGAGGTAACGTAGAGGATGCAGCAGGTGACTTAGTGAACCCAACGATCTATTCTCTTTTACCCTTTTACCTTTGTATAAACAGCAACACACTAGCCACAATTTTCTGCACTTGGCTTTGTCAGCAATATGACTGCTAAAACTTTCAAATGGTGCGAAAATGTAAGGAGTCACTATTATAATGTCACAATATTTTAATGATGTGAAATGGTAATCATGAAGATCAAATTAATTTTTCTTAGAATTTGTTGAGAGAAAAGAGGTAAAACTCTGATATAGCATTTGGATATTTTATTTTATTTTATTTTTATTTTTTTGCGGTGCTGGGGTTTGAACTCAGGACCTTGTGTTTGCAAGGCAAGCACTCTGCCAACTGAACTCTATCCCCAGCCCCATAGCATTTGATATTTTAATGGAAAAATGCTACATATTCCAAGTTTCTCTAAATTTAATTTAAACACTCCAGGATTCATGAATAATTATTAGCACATACATTTTATAAACAAAGGGTGGTTTGCCCTCCACTGGGCTGTTGAACAAAGCCGTCTGGTGTTAACAGCACCACCCAGAGGCAGATGAGAATCCTCACGATCCCCACTCCCAACTTCACTTCTTCATGTTTACATCTTTGGAAATCCACACACATTCCTCACATACACACATTTGTGACTTCTTTTGGTTCCCTTGCTGCTTTGAAAACTATTGAATCCTAAGAAAATACATTCATTTCCTTTTTCTGCATTTTAATTTCCATGACAAATTGAACCTAAGTAGGCAAAGCTAATTTCATATCTGGATTGATGAAAAAATATATTACCTTTATTAACTTTCAAGTGTCATCATATAGAATGAGAAACAAGAACCGGAAAGCCTTCTGAGGTGAACAAAGCTCTCCTCAGAACCTCTGGCCTGCTGGTTTTCAATCTAGAGTGGGCAGCACCAGGAAGAAGACACAAAGTTCAGAGAGATTATTGTTGTTATGTTGCACTTTTTGGATAGAAGAAACCAGAGCATGTTTTCCTATTAAAGAGGGTAACCGAGGAGAAAATGAAAAATCGATAACAAAGGAGAGAGAAGGAATGACATAGGCATCAAAATCCTTGAATAAAAGAGAGGTCTAAGATCCAGGGCTCAAAAGCAGGGGCTGAGTCTTTAATAAGAACTAGGAAACTTCAGCCT
This sequence comes from Glaucomys volans, assembly GCA_020662805.1. Taxonomy (NCBI): domain Eukaryota; kingdom Metazoa; phylum Chordata; class Mammalia; order Rodentia; family Sciuridae; genus Glaucomys; species Glaucomys volans. Next base: position 133,643 of record JAJEJO010004510.1, on the reverse strand, counting down.
CTGAAATGGGAGAAAGGCAAGGAATATTGGTATAAAAGTTCAGTAAACCAACACACATAATTATTATTAACTGAAATCCATAGTTTATTTACATTCTTTAATTTTCACCTACTATTTCTTTTCCGGATCCCATCCATGATACCACATTCCATCATTATGTCTTTAGGATCCTCTTACTGTGGCAGTTTCTCAGACTTTCCTAATTTATGATTCTGACAATTTTGAAGAGTATGGGTCAGGTACACTGTAGGATGCTCCTCTTTTGAAGCTTTCTCATGATAAAATTGGGGTCTAAGTTACTAAGAGAGAGATCACAGAGGTAAAGTGCTTTTCTCATCACAACATTTAAGTTTCCTTCATGTATTTTCCTGGCTTTATAGTTTACTTTTTTCCCTGTGGAATAATATTTCATTGCATAGATGCAACAGTTATTTTATCCAATCACCTGGGGTAATTACAAATGAAGTTTCTATAGACATTTGTGTGCTGATTTTTATCTGCATGTGAGTTTTCAACTCAATTGAGTAAATACCTAGAAGTATGACAAATGGGTCACACATTAAGATATATTTGGCTATTGAAGAGACTACCAAAGTGGCTGTATCTAAAGTGGCTGTATTCTAAAGTGGCTGTATCATTTTGAATTCCTACTAGCAACGAAGAGTCCCTGTTGCTCTGGCTTTTGTCATTACCTGATATTGTCATTGTTTTGGATTTTAGCCATTCTAACCAGTATGTCTTGTTTGTTTAAATTGCAATTTTATGATGACAAATGATGATTAGAATCTTTTAAATTTTTTAATGGTGCCTTCTAATTACACATGTTGGTGGGATTTGTTGTTACATATTTATATATGCACACAACAAAATTTGGTCAATTGGATTCCTTAGTACCTCCCCTGTCCCTCCCCTCCTGAGTTGTTATACAGTACTTTTCATAACATCACTATTTGTAATAGCTCCAAATTAGAAATTAGCCACATGCCCATAAACAGCAGAAGAGTTAAATAGGAATATATTCACAAAGAAGACTACAAAACAACAATGAAAATAAGAACCAGACCCATTAAAAGGTGAATGCTGTATGACTCCATTTAAATAAATTTCAAGAAATAAGTTTCAAAAAGTAACGTCCAGGTGACAATAATATTTGAAGAGTCAATACCACTTAAAAAGTTAAGACTGAGCATGAAGGAGTTTCTAGCAATGGCTGACTAGGCTGTTTCTAGTACGACATTGAAAAATCAGAAATGTGGATCTGAAGTGTTTTTTAAAAATGTCTTTGAAGATATCAGAACGCTACCAACAGAGAACTTGCTGGGATAACAAAGAAAAAGAAAGAATCCAAGAGAGGCAAGCCTAGCATTTGAGATCAATTTTATAACCAAAGCAATTTAAAAAATGTAATTATCTTAAGAGATACCAGGAAGACAAGCAAGGTTTCCAGAAGTCTCACAAGACAGAAAGGACTAAAACTGGACTTCAGAACTCATCAAGCAGGACAGATCACATAGTCACTTTACATTCTCTAGAGGGTGGATGAAAGGCCATCTTAAGGAGTGTGAACTGGGAAAGGACCAGTTTTCACAAGCTGGAAGATCAGCTGTGACTAAAATCCACTTTTATTAGTTTACAGGGATCCTTCCCTATCCTAGCCAACCAACAGAAGAATGAGAAAACTTGAGGAAGACATCTAAAGCTTATAGTCCCCACTATAATTTTACCTATACGATAACCAAAACTCATAAATAAACAGACTGTACAGAGTTAAGAATTTCTAAAAATCCATGAGGGAAAGAGTTAGTGGAAGAAAATTAATGGAATATCCAGATAGATTTATCAATTATAGACTAAAATAATCATAATTAATATGGTGAGAAAATGAAATGATGTGGTAAAGGATTCCAGTAAAGTAATGGAAAATATTGAAAAGAAATCAGATGGAAATTATAGGGCCAAAGATACACTAATTAAAATTAGGAATGCAATGTATGAGCTCAAAATGAGGTTAGATATAACAGAAAAGAGAATAAGTAATGTGAAAAAGAGGTCAGAAGAAAATGTACAGACAAAAAAAGAAAATACAAAGAATGATAAAATGTGTAGAAATTTATGGGACATGGTGAAAATTGGAATTTCAGGAAAGGAGATAATGAAGCAGAAATAATGTTTACTGAGTCAGTGTTCAAGAATTTTCTGATGAAGAAAGTCATAAAAACACATAATAAAGAATCACTATAAATTCCAAGCAGAATAAATACAAAGAAAACCTTTGTATTAGTCATCATTGCTTCATTAAAAACTACCAAAATCTTTGTAGTTTAACACAACAAAAGTATTGAAGTGGTCAAGTGGTGACAGGATGTCTCCTTCTAGGATGGCATAGTCTCATTACCTCCTTCCCTTCTCTACCAAGGCTTATGTTCTATTTGCCTATGGGTGGTCGACCTTTCTGCTTCATTTCCTCCTCTGATGAAGTACCTCTGATTGCCATTAAAGGAAGATAGGTGAATCAAATGGACCACAATACAGTAACACCAGGTGACTGTCTCTCACCAGCAGGTAGATCATCCGAACATAAACTAAGTAAAGAGTCTACAGAACTAAAAAATACAATTAATAATGTGGGTATCTAACAGATATCTATAGAATATTTCATCCATCAATGACTGAATTCACTTTTTTCTCAGCAGCACATGGAACATTTTCTAAAATAGATCACATTTTAGGGCACAGAGGAAATCTTAGAAAACACACACAAAAATAGAGATAATACCTTGCATTGTATCAGATTATATGGAATTAATTAGAAATCAATGATAAGATTTTAAAAATGGAAACCACTCTAACACCTGGAGATTAAATAATAATACACTTTTGAATGATGAATGAACAGCAGAAGAAATTGGGAGAAAAATTTCTTAGAAGTAAATGAGAATAGTGATTCAACACATCAAAATCTCTGGATCAGTATGGAGATTCTGAGAGTAAAGTTCACAGCATTGAGCTCATACATTAAAAGAATAGAAAGATACCAAATAAATACTCTAACATCACATCTTTAGGCCCTAGAAAAAGAACAGACGAACACCCAAATCAGTAGACGACAGGAAGCAATAAAAATCAGAGAAGAAATCAATGAAACAGAGAATATAAAAATACAAAAGATCTATGAAACAAAGAATTGATTTTTTTGAAAGGATAAAAAAATTGATAAACCCTTAGTCAAACTAACCAAAAGATGGGGAGGGGGACTCAAATTAACAACACTCAAGATGAAAAAGGAAATATCACCACACAAACTACTGAAATCAGAAACTATTTGGAAAATCTATACTCCAATAAGCTAGACAATTTTGAAAATATTGACAAATTCCTAGAGATATACGACCTACCCAAAATGAACCATGAGGATATAGAAAACTTAAACAAATCAATATCAAGAATAAAATGAAGCAGCTAGCAAAAGCCTTTCAACAGAGAAAAGCGAGGACCTGATGGAATCTCAGTTGAGATATACCAGACCTTTAAAGAAGAATTAAAACCAGTACTCCTCAATTTATTCCATGAAATGCTAAATCCACTCTATGAAGCCAGTATTGTCTTGATGTCAAAACCAGACAAAGACACATCAAGGAAAGAAAACTTCAGACCAATTTCCTTAATGAAAATAGACACAAAAATTCTTAATAAACAACTGGCAAATCACATTCAAAAACACATTGAAAAGAGTGGAGCATGATCAAGTAGGTTTTGTCCCAGGAATGCAAGGTAGGTTAAACATACAAAACTCAATAAATGAAATTCACCACATAAATAGACTTAAGGACAAGAATCAAATGATAAACTCAATAGATGCAGAAAAAGCATCTGACAAAGTACCCATACATGTTTAAAACACTAGAAAAACTAGAAGTATAAGAAAATTATCTCAACATTATAAAGACTATATATGACCAATCCAAGGCTGACATTATTCTGGATAGAGAAAAACTGAAAGTATTTCTTCTTAAAATAGGAACAAGACAAGGAGGCCCATTTTTACCACTCCTCTTCAACACAGAGTGCTTGAAACTCTAGGCCAAGCGATCAGGCAAGAGAAGGAAATCAAAGGAATACAAATAGAAAAGAAGACCTCAAATGATATGTTTGCTGATGACAGGCTCCTATATTTAGAGGACCCCAAAAACTCCACCAGAAGACTTCTAGAGCTCACAAATGAAGTCAGCAAAGTAGCAGGATATATAATCAGCGCTCATAAATCAATCATATTCCTATATTCCAAGGATTAATCTCTGGAAACAGAAATTATAAAACTACCCCACTCACAAAAACAAAAACCAAAAACAAAGACAGAAATGCAAACAAAACAAAGCAAAACAAAACAAAAACCCCTGAGAATCAATGTAACAAAAGAGGTGAAGGACCTCTACAATGAAAACTATAGAACACTAAAGAAAGAAATTGAAGAAAACATTTGAAGATGGAAAGACCTTCCATATTCTTGGATAGGCAAAAATAATGGTGTCAAATGGCCATACTATGAAAAGTGCTCTGCAGATTCAGTTCAATTCCCATCAAAATTCCAATGATGTTCTTCCCAGAACTAGAAAAAGCAGTTATAAAATTCATTTGGAAAAATGAGAGACCCAGAATAGCCAAATAAATCCTTACTGAAAAAGAAGAAGCAGGAAGCATCATGATACCAGACCTCAAATTATACTACAGAGCTATAGTAACAAAAATGGCATGGCATGAAGACAAATGGAATAGAATAGAAAACAGAGACAAACCCACATAAATACAGTTACCTCATACTAGGCAAAGGTGAAAAAACACATACTGGGGAGAAGAGAGCCTTTTTAACAAATGGTGCTACATCCAAATGTAGTAGAATGAAATTTAACCCCTCCCCCTGCACAAAAGTCAACTCAAACTGGATCAAAGACCTAGGAATTTGACCCGAAACCCTGCAGCTGCTAGAAGAAAATGTAGGCCCAATACTTCAAATATGTCAGCACAGGAATTGACTTCCTTAACAGAACTCCTAAAGCACAAGAAGTCAAATAGAAAATCAATAAATAGAATGGCATCAAATTAAAAAGCCTCTTCACAAAAAGGAAACAAGAGAGTGAAGAGAGAGCCTACAGAATGGGAGAAAATCTTCACCACTTGCTACTCAGATAGGGCATTAATAACCAGGGCATACAAAGAACTCAAAAAACTTAACACCAAAATAAATAAAATAATAATGATGATGATGATGATAATAATAATAATAACCCAATTAGTAAATGGGCAAAAGAACTAAATGGACACTCAAAATAAGAAATAGGAATGATCAAAAAATGTATGAAGAAATATTCAACACCTCTAGCAATTAAAGAAATGCAAATTAAAACTACACTGAGATTTTATCTCACTCCAGTCAGAATGTCAATTATCAACAATACAAGCAACAACAAATGTTGGTGAGGATGTGGGGGGAAATGTACATTCATACATTGTTGGTGGGACTGCAAATTAGGGCAACCACTTTGGAAAGCAGTATGGAGATTTCTCAAAAAACTAGAAATTGAACCACCATATAATTCAGCTATTCCACTCCTCAATATAGATCTTTAAAGAATTAAAATCAACATACTGCAATGATGCCGCCACATCAGTGTTTACAGCAGCACAATTCATAATAGACAAGCTGTGGAGCCAAACTAGGTGCCCTTCAACAGATAAATGGATAAAGAAAATGTGGTATATACACATGTTGTGGGTCAGACTATATGTGCCTTGACCAGACAAACTCCATTTTACCCCAAGACTCCATTTCATTCAAGAAATGTTTCTCCTATGTGAAAACCCCACCTCTGTAACCCACATCCTACTAAGCACACCCTGTTTGACAACACATAACAGCTAAAAAATGTTTCTTTTATTCCTGTTCAATGTATTCTTGTACAATGTACTGTGACCTGGGTTATTTTGACCTACTTCCTACTTTGCTTGAAGTTTTGGGCCATAAAATATGTGCTCTAACCCCTGTTGGGGGTCAAAGGATGCACAGTCAACTTGGTCACTGCCCTTCAGCCCACTGGTGAATAAAGTTCCCTGCCCTGCTTCAAGACTGACCCAGTGATTTATTTCAAATACACCACAACATACACAATGGAATATTACTCAGTCATGAAAAAGAATGACATTATAGCATTTGGATGGAACATTGGACATTATAGAATGGATGGAACTGGAGACCATCATGTTAAGTGAAATAAGCCAGTCCCTCAAACTCAAAGGTCAAATGTTTTGTCTGATATGTGGAGGCTAATCCAAAATGGTGGTGGTAAACAGTAGAAGAAAGCTCTGTGGAGTAGATGAAGGAGTATGAAGATAAGGGAGGAGAAATGGGATAGGGGAAGAGAGTGGAATGAATCAGACCTAACTTTCCTATGTATGTATATGAATATGCCATAGTGAGTCTTACCATCATGTATAATCTACAAGACACTAATTTTAAAAAATTAAGAGAATAGCAGAAAGATCAGTAGAGTAGAGGGAAGGGAACAGGGGGAGGAAGAAAGGAGTAAAATGGGAAGTACTGGGGACTGAATCAGAACAAATTATATTCTATGCTCTTATAATTATGTCAAAATGAATCCTAATGTGTATAACTAAAAAGAACCAATAAAAATCCAGATGTGGTGGCTCACACCTGTAGTCCAAGGAGCTTGGGAGGCTGAGGCAGGAGGATTGAGGGTCCAAAGCCAGCCTTAGCAAAAGTGAAGCACTAAGCAACTTAGTGGGGCTCTGTCTCTAAATAAAATACAAAATAGGGCTGGGGATGTGGCTCAGTGGTTGAGTGCCCTGAGTTCAATCCCTGGCACCCCCCAAAAAAATAATAAAAAAGAATTATTATTATAGTGCTGAGAAGCAGGATTAGCCGTACCAGAGAGGGTATCCAGTACTTTATCTGTTCCCATACTTCTTCAGATAATTTGTGCTGGAGGACTTGGTCCCTTAGCCACTGGCTTATTGTAAGATCATCTGGGCTCATGTCTCCACCCTGCTGGTGACATTTATATACACAGGAGAAGGAGAAGAAGAAGTTGGCAATAGTAGAGACTCCACCTTCCTGGAGGTTAGGAAAATTTGTAGGTCTTGATTTGACTTATATCAAACTAGTGACTCTGGTAGCATCTTTTGTAACCTTTTCTTTATAACTTCCCAGTTTTACTTGCTTGTGGGAGGATTGACATAAGTGTACATCTCAAGTTTCATAAAAAGAGGAACATTTCCATTTCCAATGATCCTCCCCTTTGTAGAATGTACACTGGTTGGTTCTTGTTCTCCAAGGTCCTCAAAACCCCCCTGATCAAGAGACCTGTGACTCACTGGATTTGCAGGACCCTTAGAGGAGGGGTTCCATTTTTCCCCAAGTTCTGGATGACCTTAGAGGGCAAGGGACAAAATATTGGCTGCTTTTTCCTTGGTCCTTTTACTTTCTTGGCTCTGGTCTCCAAGTTTTGGTTCTAAACATCCAGCAGACTGGTTTTATCATTCTTGAAGTGGGTGAAATGGGTTTTCATTTTAATGTCTGCAATTTGACAATTACCCCTTTGTTTGATTAGGGTTAGCATCAGTACTGGAAGTTTGCATTTTATCTTGTTTGTCCTGGAGGTGGGGCTTTATTGTCTTAACTCAGGCTCTTTTGGTTTTGCTCCCCCCAAGGTGAGGGAAGGGGAGATGGAGAAGAGCAAAGAAAAAAATCCTGTTAGTTTTAAAATAAGTTGTAGTGGTAGGGCAGCAAGGGCTGTGTTCAAATATGAAGTGGGCCCTTGTTATAATAAGAGCAGTTCAACATTTTAAGGAACACTTGTTGTTTTTAAACATAGAGAATTAGCCTTTGTTGCATATCAGTATATTAAAAGTTGACCTTTTGGAAGAAATCCTTAAATAACTTAAGCTGATTGTGCTGACTACAGCCAACTTAATCACACACACAAACATTTTGAGATTTACCTTTCACAAATCTTCTGTAACTTTCTTAGATATTCTATAACTTGCATACATTCTTAGTTTTGTCTTTTTTTATCATGGGCTTCAGGGCATCAATATAACTTTACAAGATACTTTATTTTTCAGAAACATTTCTTCCTTTTAATTTTCCTGAAGAAAAAATACTTTTAGATCTATAATATTTTTTATTTCCCATTTTCCATTGTTGACCTTAATTTTTTAATTATATTCTGAAACAATCCTTATGAAATTTCTGAATTTAGACAAATTACTTTTTAATAACATGAAATACTTTTTTTCCAGTACTTCAATTGACAGCTAAAACTTTCTGTACTTTTTACATATAGAATAACACACGTAAGTGGAATTCGATTAGTCACCTTGCTTTTAGTGAAGACCCAGGAACAGAATAATCTTAAACTGTTTTCCATTTACCAATGACTTATAAAATCATATTTCATAGACCCCAAAATATGTTGTCTTACAGGATTCAAAGAAGCCAAGATACTTGGATTTGTATTCAGCAATTCATACTTAAGTCCTTTAACTTTGCAAATTAATCAGATGTCTCCTCTAACAAACACATTTATAAATGTTTATTTCATTTGTGTTAAATCTGATTTCCCCATTTTAGCTGTTAATTGTAGGTTACCTGTGAAAACCTAAATGTTAGACAAGCCTACCTAACATTTTAAATCATCTTTATTCTTGTATATTTAACCAATTTAAGTCACATGAACTGAAAAGCACATGGACCCATTCCTTGTAAATTTATGAGTGCTCCTTTATCTCTATGCCAATTTTGTTACCATGAACATGATTTATAGACACAAGCACATATGTAGACACAAAATACAATAAATACACAGATGTTCACATATATACATAAAAACTGACAGGAAACAAAGATTTTATGCCTTTATGCCAGGTATTAGATTCCCATAGGTAGGAGACAAAAGAGCTACAGATGTTTATTATATGGACTATTGGATTTAACCCTTTAGAAACTAAAATGGAGCCTGTCACAGCATTTTTATAGACATGGGAAGGTCCATGCAGTTCAATGCTGGAATAAGAGACATTCTAATTGGGGTGAGATGATATCTTAGGGTAGTTTTGATTTGCATTTCTCTTATTACTAGAGATGTTGAACATTTTTTGATATATCTGTTGATCACTTTGTGGATCCTCTTCTGTGAAGTGTCTGCTCATTTCCTTGGCCCATTTATTGATTGGGTTATTTGTATTCTTGGTGTAAAGTTTTTTGAGTTCTTTATGTATTCTGGAGATTAGTGCTCTATCTGAAGTGTGTGTGGCAAAGATTTTCTCCCACTCTGTAGGCTCTCTCTTCAAATTGCTGTTTGTTTCTTTTGCTGAGAAAAAGCTTTTTAGTTTTAAACTATCCCAATTATTGATTACTGCTTGTATTTCTTGTGCTTTGGGAGTCATGTTGAGGAAGTCTGGTCCTAGGCCAACATGATGAAGATTTGGACCCTAAGATATCATCTCACCTCAATTTGAATGTCTATTATCAAGAATGCAAGCAACAACAGGTGTTGGCGAGGATGTGGGGGAAAGGTACACTCATACATTGCTGGTGGGGTTATATTTGCAGCCACTCTGGAAAGCAATATGGAGATTCCTTTGAAAGCTCAGAATGGAACCACCATTTGACCCAGCTATCTCACTCCTTGGCCTGTACCCAAAGGACTTAAAATCAGCATACTACAGTGATGCAGCCACATCAATGTTTATAGCAGCCCAATTCACTATAGCTAGATTGTGGAACCAACCTAGATGCCCTTCAACAGATGAATGAACAAAGAAACTGTGGTAAATATACACAATGGAATATTATTCAGCCATAAAGAAGAATAAATTATGACATTTGCAGGTAAATGGATGGAATTGGAGAAGATCATGTCAAGTGAAATAAGCCAATCCCCAAAAAACCAAAGGCCAAATGATTTCTCTTATGAGTGGTTGATGACACATAGCAGGAGTGGGGGAAGGTATGGGAAGAATGGAGAAAGGATGGATTGTATAGAGGAAAATGAGGGGTGGGGAGAGAGCGGGGAAGGAAAGATAATAGAATGAGACAAACATCTTTACCCTATGTATATGTATGAATATGCAAATTGTATGATTCTACTTAGTGTACAACCAGAAAAATGATAGTTGTGCTCCATTTGTGTGCAATGAACTAAAATAAAAAACAAATGAATTAAAAAAAAGAATAAACATAATATTTTCATGACATTTAAAAAGCAAAACAAAATAAGACAAAACAAAACAAAAAAAAACACTGAAATAAAAGTTTCAGGTGGCCACTCCTCCTCCACGGGGGCAGATTTATTCCCACCATCACTCACCACTACTTATTCTCCCTCCTTCGGACTCTCCATAGGATAAGATATCTCAAGCTTCCCTCTGTCCCATGCACCAATTTTCTCCCACAGAAAGGAAACTGAAGCAATTTAGGACTGACATTCCCAATGCCTAGGCAACAGGGAATTGGCACCGCCTGCCCAGCAAGCCTGTTACCTGAGTCCTAAGGCTGGTAGTCATGCTAGTCACTTTTAACTGACTGACAGGTGCCCATGTTTAAAGACAGTTTGTCCACTAAGGAAAGAGCACAGAGAAGAGAAATGAGAGTCTCCTGCCCATATTACTCCAGCTTGCCACCTTGAGAAAGTTTCTCAAGGAGAACTCTGGGGAACCCAGAAGAATCTCTAAGCTCAGAGATGTAACTGAGAATCCCAGGAAACCAAATTAGAAGGGAGTTGCTCAAAGAAAGAAACCAGAGATATGCAGAGAGTCCCCCTTGAGCAATAAGGCTGGGGAAAGAACAATCCAAAAGGATTAGAAGGAACAGCATTCATCTCTCAACAGAGCCAGGTACGGCACCTGCCGCCTGAAAGAGTGCTCTCATTTAATTGGGGGAATAAAGAATCCTTTTAAATATCTTGAGGGAAAAAGAAATCAAAAGCTAACACTGGAAGTATTTTGAACTGAAAAAAAATGAAAGCACAACATATCACCATATGTAGAATGTTGAAAAAGCAGTACTTAGAAATTTACAGCACTGAACTACCAACATTAGGAAATAAGAGAGGTCTCAAATAGATGACCTTAGATTCTGCCTCAAAAACAAGAAAAAAGAGGAGTAAATTAATTCAAAGTATAAGAAAGGAAATGATAAAAATCAGAGTGGGAATCACTGAAATAAGAAGCAGAGAAACAATAGAGAAGTTCAATAAAACCAAAATCTGATTTGTTAAAGAAGACAAAATTGAAAAACAAAACAAAACAAAACTCAGCTGGGCACAGTGGCACATGCCTTTAAAACCCTAGGGACTAGGGAGTCTCAGGAAGGAGGATTCCAAGTTTGATGCCAGCCTTCCAACTTAGTGAGACTATGTCTCAAAAATAAATAAATAAATAAATAAATAAATAAATAAATAAATAAATAAAAAGTCTGGGGTGTAGCTCAGTAGTAAAGTGCCCCTGGGTTCAAGCTCCAGTACCAAAAAAATTAGATAAAAATAGAAATTAAAAAATATGTAGCCAGAACAATCAGGAAGAAGAAGGCAGTATGAATATTAGCAAGGAGAGAGGTAACACCACTACGGATTATGGCTATCAAAGCATAAAGAGAAAATGTTACGAACAGCTTTAAATTATTTTTAATCTCTTGGAACATATTTAAATACTAAAAATATTTGCATTTGTTATTTCCATAATCTCAGTCATTTCTGGCCCATATCTGTTGGATTATTTTTCTTGTTCTGGGTCACACTTTCTTGCTTACGTTCTCCTGCTTCTTCACACATCTAGACATTTTAAATTTTGTGTTTGACACTGGGAATGTCACGTCATGCAGCATGTAGACGGGATTGATCTCTTTTAAAGAGTGCTGAAGTTTTTGCTTTGGTGGGTAACTGAGCAGCTGTGGAGGAGCGTGGGTTTTTGGAGTCTCATTTCATAAGATATTTTAGGACATTTCTAGGGTGGTCTTTCTCTACGGTTGTGTTAGCCCTATTGCTAAAGCATGACCCTTATGTTGTCCCTCCTGAAAGTTCTGGGAGTTGAGTGAGATAATCCTACCAGGGCTGATCTGAATCCGAATATCTCCCATGTCTCCGGGCGCTCAGAGATCTGTTTGGTTTACAGTCACCTGGTAGTGGTTTCTTCTCCAGCCTCCCTAAGTATGGCTGAAGCATGTGTTAAAGTATTCAACCAAAGACTCCAGGGGATGTGTGTGCACATGTATGGCGCGCCTTTGACTGTGTAGCTCTGTTTTCCAGTATTCTTCCAATAGTGAGCTAAGTCTCCACAAACTCAGATCTTCTTGATTCCAGAATAAGGTGCTCTGCTGAGTTCCCCCTTCCTGCCTCCCAGTCCTGAATGTGCCTCTAGGCAGAAACTCAGGTGACAGAGGGCTTGTTTTGTTTGTTACTCTATGTTGGGATATCTCAGCCCTGTGCTGCCTATTGTATAATGTCTGAAAACAATTATCTCATATATTTTGTCAAGTATTCTAGTACCATGAGAGAACAAGTCTGGCACCAGTTTTTCTCACATAGCTAGAAGCCAGTGTGGATTAATTTATATTTTGTAGCCATATTTATCAAAGCTTTCTTTATAATTTCCTTGGTGTCATGCTTAGAAAAATCCTTTATATTTACTTATATTTTGTGCCAGCACCCTCATGGTTTCATATTTTTTAACATTAAATTCTTTATTCCATATAGGATTTATTTTTGTGAAAAATGCAGGGCATTAGTCTAGCATTTCACAAATGGTTAGCCAATTGTGCTAACCCAATTTACTAAATAATCCATCCTTTCCTTAGAGGTATAAAAAGCCTCCTTTATAGACTTAAATTTACATGTAATTGCATCTATATCTTGACTCTATTTTGTTCAAATAAATTGTCCATTGCTGAGGCAGTATAGGAAAATCACTCTAAGTTGCAAAGTACTGACTTACTTATTAATTGTTAAAGCAAACTCCATGGAAAAATTGTGTGCTAGAATAGAAGCGATGGAGGGTTGATTGGCCCTGTCCTTTTGGGCCTGCGGCGAGGGAGCACACCGTGGCTGGAGGACATGGTGATGTGGTTCACCTCATGGCCAGGACATGAAAGAGAAGGGTCAAGGGGCTGGGTCCCAACCTCTCCTCATCTCCAAGTTCCAACCTCCAGTGATCTAACTTCCTCCCATGAGGAAGGAACCTCTTAAAGGTTCAACCATCTCCCAGTGGTGCCACAAGCTGGCACCCAAACCTTTACCATGGGGTACCTTGGGGGACTCATAAAAACCACAGGGAATAGATTTCTGCTGGGAATAGATTTCTTATCTTCTCATGGTGACTCTTGCACATCCTGAGAGGGATAGATATTAATGTCATCTCTTCTTGGATGTTTTTCTGGATTCCCCAGTGTAATGTGACCCTCCCAACACCCTGAGTCCACATCTCATTTTGCCATAATTATTTATTTACTAATCCATCTCCTGAAGGTGAATTTAAGCTCCCTGGGAATAAAAACTGTGCTTTGTTTTACTCTCAGATCACCATAATTAACACTTAGCAGGTGCTTGGCAGACGTTGGTTGAATGAACAGGTGGAGGATTGGCATATAGAAGCAGGGCTAGTGCATGGTCCAGTAAATTGGCCATCCCATCCTGCTCTTGGTAGGCACACCCAGACAACATTTTGCCACCCTAGAGCAAAACTGAGTTGCAAAGGGCAGATCTCCTGGTTTTGTATTTTCTATGTCTTTTATTTTCTGTGTTCTGATACTTTGACATTCATGGCCTTGCTAACTCCTCCAGAATCAGTGATGGCCTTTTTTAAAAAATGCGAACCAACCAATCCAGAACCCACATGCCAGCCAACCATCCCCTTTATCAGGCTCTCACACTCCGGGCCACTATGCCTTTATTTGTAACTAGGGACAGCCCCTCTGAAATTATTTGAGCTAACCAATCCTAAGCTGGCTTACCCTGCCTTGCCCATTTCTTCCCCTGGTAACCACAGTAAAGGCTCTTTCCTGAGGTTCCCTCTGTCTCCCTGTCCAACCCCAGTGCTCCCTCATGTGACCCCCTCTCCCCATGGCATAGCTTGCCCCTTCCCTTGGGAACTGCCGTTCAAGTGGCAATCACCTCCTGATCTGTTGATCTTATTATATCTCCAATTTTCTATCAGTATTCTCTATTTTAAAATAGGCTTTGAATCTAAGATTTGAGATACCAGTTGTATAATCTCAGACACAAGTCTTTGAGTCTCTACTTTCTCAACTGCAAAATGGGGACAGCAGTTTCTTCTACTTAAGGAGGTTGTGAGGATTAAGAAATAGATTGCCTGACACATACTGAGTGCCCATCAAGGGGTAACTGCTACTAGTGTGATCCTCACCACTGTGTACTTTGTACTAAGTACCCACTAAGGTACAATGTACAAGCCAGGGATAGACAGGGAACAACCTTGATTTGGACAATGCCAAGCAGTTAAGACCCCCTTCATATATTTTCCAGTTATCCAAACACATATTAGGGCCCCTAGAACTCTGAAGGGTTATGGATGGATGTGTTTGGGAGAAATTGGAAGTGGAACTTGACCGGCCTAAGGACCCAAAGGAGCAGTTGTGCTAGACAGTTCACAATGCCAGAGTGTGGCTGGCCATGTGGATCACTAGGGCATGGTGGGCAAGTGGACAGCACTGCTAACTTGGTGTCAGAATAGAGGCCAAGTAAGGACACAACAGTAAGCCAGAGTTGCCAAAGGAATGACTATAACCAAAGGCAAAAAGTCAATGGCCAGGAGTCAGAAGAGGGTAGTTGGTCAAATCTAAATTATAAGAGCATAGACTATGCAGACCATGTTACTTAGACCATTCTTTCTCAACCTGAGTGTGTTGCAGGAACTGGACTCAGATTGGCAGATGGAGCAATGGCTGGGGTATAAGTGTATAAATAGAGGGCAGAGACTTCTAGGAATCCAGATGCCCCTTGGTGCTTCCCAAAACAGAGGTCCAAGAGTGTTACAGAGCCAGGGTTAGGTTGGCAATGCTGCATTGTACCTTATAGCTCAGTTTTGTAGTTGTACCTGTTTTTACTGTGTGTCTACTATGTGCTTGGTGTTGAAAAGTCTTCGTCTTCCAATACAGTGTGGTCCCAACAGTGATGGAATGTGACTGCAATGAGGAAACACCCTTGACCTCATTGGCAGAAGAAAAGGGTTAAAAAGGCACAAAAAGTCAGTGGTTCTCAAACTAGAGCAAGCATTATAATCACTTGGTGGATTGGGTAAAACAGATTACTGGGTCTCCAGCCACACCCCCAGGGACCTCAGGATGGATTTGGTCTAGGATGAGACCTGAAAATTTGTATATCTAACATGCTCTTTTGCAAACTGGCACTCTGTCCTTTATTACAATAATTAAACTGTAACTGTTGGCCATCCCTGCCAGGATGCCCCCTCCAAAGATCTCCCTAAGGAAGGAATCCATTTTTATACCCAGCAGACCTCAGGTTTGGCCAGCTTGCAATGAAATATGAATGCAAGGATGGTGTGCCAAGACCAATGTGTACTTTTGCCATCTCTCTTTTACCCTCTGTCAGGAGACCAGCATGTTCCAGGCATGGGATTCCCATTTGGCTTGGCTTCTATAATGAAAAAGAGATGAAATTGAGTTGCATTTGACCAGGATGAAAATGCCTCATGGGAAATAAATAAACTTTCATTGTTATAAGCAACCAAGATTTTGGGATTGCTTGTTAAGGAAGCATATCATGGCTTATACTGACTGATACAGAAGGTTTCCTAGGGAAAATGATAAACTGAGGGGAATTTTGAAGGTGAATTAGCTAGGCACAGTGTGCTACACCTTTGGTACACAAAATATTCTTCAGTGCAGGGAGTGGCAAGAGAGGTGAACAGGAACCAAATATTGAGTCTTACACAGTAGGGCAAACATGTTAAATAATAATGCATTGTGTGTCTCAAAACAAGAGGATTTTGAAAGTACTTGCCATAAAGAAGTGAAAAAGTTTAAGGTGATGGATATGATAATTTGATTTGATCATAACACAATGTGTACATGAATCAAAAAACATCACATTGCACCCAATGTGCATTAACATATATTATTATCATGTATCAATCAAAGAATAATAATAAAGACAAGAAAGCCCACTTCATCCTTCAGGGGCCAGTTGAAGGAAAACTCAAATGTGATGTGTCCCAAGCACACATCACATTTGTGTCTTAGGTACCATTCTCCATATCCCAAACTGTTCCTTCCAAATTCTTCTCCAGAGAATGAAATATTGTCTCTTATCTTGTTCCTCAAACCAAAAATTAGCAAAGCATCCTTAATTAATTTGTCCAATTCCCTCACTGCCCTCAGGTCCAGGTCCAGTGGGCTACACCTATAAGCACTGGTCCAGCTCCACAACCTCACCCTGGTCCTGATTGTCACAACCACCTCCTGACTGGTCTCCCTGTTTCCAGCCTTGCTTCCTGTCACTCCATCCTCCACATTGCAGACAGAGTGGTCTGCTAAAAATATAAACCAGATTATGGATCACATCATGTTTTTGCTTACAACCTTCCAGAGGCTTCCAGTTAGATTTAAAATAAGATCTTCTTTACTGTGGTCTGCAAGGCCCTATATAATCTGGTCTCTCCCTGCTTCTCTGGTCTCTCCTCACATCACATTTCCTAGTCCAGTTCACTGAGTTCAAGCCACACTGGACTTCTCCCTGGTTTTCATTCTTGTCTCAGGACTGCAAGTTCTCTGCCAGAAATGCTCTTCCTCAGGTGTCCACATACCACCTCTTCCAAGAAGTCTTCCAGGGCTACTCCAATTCAAACAGTGCTTCTGCTCCTTTCCAAGCTGATCTCTACCTTCTTTTCATTGCATTCATTGTTGATTGAAATGATTTCACTTACTTGATTAAGTAAGTAAGCTAGTTAGCTTGCACATACATTAGAGTGCAAGTTCCAAAACAGTGGTTTAAGACTTTTATTCACTTATCTGTCCACTCATTCACTCAACATACACTCACCTAGTATGTACAGGACATTGCTGCTTCTGGGGACACACTAGTCAACAATATTTCAACACTGAACTTCTGCCTTGAATATTCAGGTTGCTTAATACATATCAGCTGATGAAATAAATAAATTAATAAAC
Source organism: Glaucomys volans (assembly GCA_020662805.1). Classification (NCBI taxonomy): domain Eukaryota; kingdom Metazoa; phylum Chordata; class Mammalia; order Rodentia; family Sciuridae; genus Glaucomys; species Glaucomys volans. The sequence continues at coordinate 116,431 of JAJEJO010004510.1, read as the reverse complement.
CAAAGAGTAGGGAAAAGGTTGAATCAGAAAGAAGTATATAGGTCACATGTATATTGCTCATGGTAAAATTGAACTTTAATAAGAAAGCAACAAAATGCTAATGTAGACTATCTAAGACATCTAGATCAAACAGGACTGGCCTAGGGAAAATGGACTGGGAAAAGCTCCCTCTCTGGGACTTCTGAAATCGTGCAAGAATCATTAAAATGTAGAACATGACTATGAGTAACCAGCATGAAAATACCATGTACATTTCTTCTATTAGCAGGGCGACTACTCAGTGACTTATTAGGCATAATTTATTAAGTGCTTTCCCTGACAAATGAAAGGAAACTGTATTTGCAATTAACCAGACTTGCGCTAACGATAATTTTATGTGCAGGATTTAATGAATCTTTCAGGAATTTTCATAAACTGTTATGAGCCAAAGTCAATTTTAAGGCGCAAGGAGACAGTGTTTGCAAGGTGTACCATTCCAAGGGTTGAAATGCAGTATCTGGTTCTGGCCAGAAGCTCAGATATTATCATCCTCTTCTGGGAGACTAGTTTTATTTTTCACATAATGTAATAGCTCTTCTGTATGAAGTCATGTGTACCTTGTCCCCTTCCTTTCCATCAAAAGGATTAATGAAGCTATAAACAAAGTCTAGGTACAGCAACATCTCAATAATTCAGATTCACTGTGGAGAAAGCCAGTGGGAGCTATTGCAAAGCATGAATTCTAGAGCACTAGGAAATGGTGTGTGCTTTTTTAAAACAGAAGTACATTCAATAATGTAAAGTAAGTTAACCAAGTATTGACTTTTGTTAGCACTTGGGGGGAGGAAGCTAAATTAATGATAGATTAAAATGCCTTACAATAGTATATTACATATTGATTTGTCCTCTCAGGGAGGATAAACATTTTTTCCTTACAAGATAACTTGTACATTATTTTCTTAATTCACATTTCCAGAGCACTTAGGCAGAGTTCAATCTAGGTTTGGTCCAGCTAAATGCAAACTTTGGATTTGTGGGTCCAATTAATATTTTATTGCAAAACTAAAAAGCATTTTCGTACCCACCAGTGTTACTCTAACATTCTCCAAGACCTTGTCAGAGATTTCTTTCTGAGTTTAGATGTCATGATACTAATTGCTTTTTGCAATGTACTGTGACTCAGGCTTAAAGTAATCACTTTTCTTCAATGACTCAAGCAGGAAAGCCAGTGACATTTGTGAATGGTAAAAGGTATGAAAGGAGCTGGACACATTCTCTCTTCACCATCCTCCAGGATATGATTTCACAAGCGAGAAATGCACCAAGGTTACTGCCCAAGTCAGTTATTGTTCATTTGCTTCATAGTTCTGGAATTAAGCCTTTGTGATGAAAAAATCATGTTGATATTGTGCTTATGCAAGAAAAGATGACTAGACCAAGGGAGTAAGATGAAGAGCCCCCAAACGATACAGATATTCAACAGCTTTACATCAAAGGGGAAAGATGATCTTACTAGTAAATGGTGATGATCAAGGGGCAACCAAATGGGGGAAAAACCCATGTCTTAACCTGCCTCAAACCAGGTGCAAATATCAACTCCAGGAGTTCAGCTCTAACTGTGAAAAGTAAAGCAATAAAACTTCTAGAAGAAAACAGAGCATCTTTAGGAGCTTAGAGTATGTAAAGATCAGGACCAAGTTGCCAACTACAATGGGGAAAAATGATAAACTTCTATACTGAATTCAAGAATTTCAATTTATCAAAAAGTTACCCTCTAGACAGTAAAAACTACAGCTCACAAAATGGAAACTAATGCTTGCAATATATATCTGACAAAGAATTCGTTTCCATAACATATAAAGAATTTCTATAATCAATAAGAAAAAGGCACACAATCCAGTAGGAAGCTAGATATTCAACACTATAGGAAACTGGATAAAAACATAAACATATATGTATTATAAATATATATGTATTATACATACATAGAATGAGTATAATTTGCTCCAGTTAGGATCCCATTATTGTGGTTGTACATGATGTGGAGTTATATTGGTCCTGTATTTAATACGAGGATAGGAAAGATGTGTCCGATTCATTCTATTATCTTTCCTATTACCTTCCCCCTCCTATCTTCATTCCCCTTTGTCTAGTCCAATGAACTTCTAATCTTCCCCCCCCCCTTGATGTGGGTTAGTACCCACATATTAGAGAGAACATTCTGCTTTTGGTTTTTTGAGGACTGGCTTATTTCACTTAGCATGATATTTTACATTTTAAAAAAAAGTGTTAGCCTTGCCTTAAGAGAAATTAAAATGAAAACTATTACAAGCACATGTATTCAAAATTCCATACTCTTAAGAAACTTCTTCCCATTGAGTTTACCATCTGGCTCTTCTGACTCTGCTTGGCACACTACAGGGCCTCACAGAATATGATTTCTGTTTCTTTGCATGTTAACAAGGGTTTTAATAAAGTGATGATAAAGCATTGAAGACCCTGCAGTACTGTTCAGGATCTTCACAAAACAGAACAGTGTTCACCATAGTTTTGGGGTTAACTATTTTTCTGTGTTGTATTTTCTAATTGCATAGAAGTTGGCAGACTTGAGAGGCTGGATCTGTGGCTCAGTGTTGGAGCACTTGCCTAGTACGTGTGAGGCACTAGGGTTTGATCCTCAGAACTACATAAAAATAAATAAATAAAATAAAGGTATTATGTCCATCCACAACTACAACATAAAAGTAAAAAAAGAAGTTGGCAGACTTTGTAGATGGGAATTCTTGATTAAGCACTCAATTCTCTTATTGTGCTAAATGAAAGAGGGTTCTGCATATTCTTATACATATTCACAACAATATTTTGCATGTGGAAGAGTTTAATAGTTTTCCCACTTTCTAGGTTTTCATATTATCAAATTACTTATTAAAAATTCCCATTAGCAAAATATAAAAATAAAAAACCAAAAATTAAAGGTAGAATGGAGAAATAAATCATGTTGTATTCACAATGAGTTGGTGAAATGAGAGTGAGAAAAGAACAACCTCACACAGCACGGATGTCTCTCCACACATCAGGGCAGGTGACGAAAGACAGACACAGAGGATTCCATGCTGCACAACTGAATTGACATAAAGCTCAGAAACAGGCAAAGGTAACCTGCCTTTCTGGAAGACAGGGTAGAGTTCTTTCTTTGCAGGATTTTAACTGGAGGGGGGCCTGTTCTGAGAGCTGACTACGTGGCATTGCAAAACAGCAGCAAGCTGGACACTTATGGTGTGTGCATAAAATTGTAAACACTTAAATTTATGCATAGAATAAAACCTGACTGCAAGATATTTAATATTTTTGTTTATTTTTTATTATATTTGGAGAGGCAGATTTTACATGATAGCTTCAAACCAACCATTGTACATTAACCAAATTTTACACAAGCCATTTGAAAAAAGATCTAAAAATGTGCTTAGTTATTGGTATTATATAACATTTATCAAGCACCAAGAGTGTGCTGAGAGCTGTACAGAACAAACATAGAAAAGACACAGTCCCTGCCTTCAAGGGTACCCACTGCTGTAGGGTCTTGCACAGAAAACTCCACCTCATATTCACACTCTTTTGTTCATAAGGCATAAATAAGGAAGTTTGTTGCATTTCTCATTGTTACTTAATAAATATCTAATACCCTTTTCCCCAGGTATACCATCGTATCTTTGCCTTTAAATACAAATTTCCATAATACAATATACAGTATATATTGATTTGGTATTCACACGATTGACCACAATGTTCTTGAAGGTTGGTTATAATACGAAGCATGTTGAATTTCAACATTCACAAAGTTTCATACTGCTTATCAGAATCTTTTACTGTTGGCAGAGGTTTTCTTGTTTAAAAACAAACAAAGGAAGTGCCACTGTGAACAAATAACACACTGCCTTGATTCCAATAAGGGTATCAGAACTATGGTGCAGATATTCCTAACAGTGATTTGTAGCACATCTATTAAATTAGCCTTGCAGATGTCAATCACATAGCTGCATGCCCTAAAATACTAACAATTTATGATCAGCTAGTAATGGATGATGTAAGAATGATTGGCTTTATTGTATTCGCCTTTAACAAAGGGGCTATTGGTATAAAACATCTGAAATCTAAGAGGTGGGTACTCTTTGTTTTTTTTCTTCTCTGCAAGGCTATGTTCAAAACAAATTCAGATTAGAAAAAAGGATGAAATGTTTCTGAATTTAATCATTGGTTAAGGACATTTGATTTCAAAATAATCCCTTCAATAATAACATCTGATTGTTTATTTTTTTTAATACAAGAAAACAAAGTGAATTTTAGTCATGTTGTGATTTTAGAGTCTGATACAAGAAATTGTACTCTATGTAAAAGTGCCAGAGTGTGATAGAAAATGACACCCAGTAAAAGATAGGTCAGTCTACCTGTCACCAGTGGGGAGGTGACACATATTAAAGGGATGGGTAGACGTTTCCCTCTCAGCCAGACTCTGTCTTGCTTCACTCTGCATACTGAGGGACTGGAGGAGCTAGGGAGAGTCTGGGGTCCTGAGAAAGAAAGCTGGAACAAGCTTGGGGCCAATAGAGAAAGGATCCAACTGTGAACTTCACCTTCGATGGATCCCAAGACCCCCAAGCACCGATTAGCTTCAAGACATGGCAAAGGCCCATCACTTCAACAGTAGACTTGGTACCATCAGGCGGAGGATGACCCCACCCCTGAGAAACCTTCATTATCTGATTTCCTGGGTTAACACCAGGTCTGAATGTTTCATTATATAACAATGTTGAGTTGAACTTTAAATTTACACTGGACTTCGGGCAAGACAATTTCTCTGGCTACCTCCCTAGAAATGAAGAAAAAACATAGAAAAAGATTCCACAGGGTCCTTCTACTTCCATGCTTGGGGTGAAGTGCACAGTTATGCCCTCCCTCAGTAGCTAGGCACATGACCCAGAGAGGGCCCATTAGTAACAGGTTCACCCAACGGCAGTGGCAAAGTGGTTTGGCCCAACCACCATAATCCTATCTACCTAATGGAGGAGTCAGGATGGGATTTAACAAGGCTTTTCTTATCCTGGGTAAGTGCATCTCCACTTTTCTGCAAATCACAGAGAGAGAAGATGGGAGCTACTATCTCTGATGTTCTGGCAGCTTAATCTGTGATGTTCTGGCAGAATGGTGGGATCAGAATGTGGTACAGAATCTTACTGGTTGGAGGGGAGAAGGCAGGACAGCAACTTCCAAGGGTATAATCTAGGACCTCTTTGGGGTGAAAGAAATAATCTTATTTAAAGTGCCCAATTTAAAATGGAGCACCGAAAGACTAAAACTCTGACAATAGACAATGATATATAGTTTTTGTTTTCATTTTCAATTATAAACCCTCCATTCTAAGGCTTAAGTTTCAGTCACCTAATTGAAAATCCATACATAAACATGACAATAGAAATAGATAACATGAAGACCTCTAAAAATAAGGTTCACTACAGATGAGTGCATCCATTCCTCATTTGTTAACATCATAAATGCACGGACTACCCCTTAACAGTGAACAGTAGAATTAGACACAGCAAGCTAAATATTATTTGGAATCATTTAGGATGAATGCTGGACTTCTATTGCTTTAAAAATTGAGAAGCTTCCCAAGCCCCACTTGCAGGAATTTATCACACCATCCAGGGTGATTATTCTTACAACCAAAATTTATGCATATACCACCTCATGAAGAAAAGAATTTAAGGTTGCTCATTGGCAAAAAAAAAAAAAATTAACTCATAACAAGACATTAGAAGCAGATGTGGATAAGGATTCTTTCTGTCCAGTCATTGGCAAAGCACCATTCAGCAGGTGGAAACTTGAGATCAAACTCTAATGAACTCACAACAGCTTCGTACAGTGGAGAAAAACTTGCTCTCAAGTTACTTAAAAGAGAAGACAGCAAATGAAAATTAGGTATTTAGATAGACATGTAGATAGATAAAAGGTTAAATAGATACTATATTTTTTGCACTGCTGACAAGTATTCAAAACTCTGGAGTAGGTGTTAGGGTAGTTGAGAAGACCTCAGTGCCTTTATTATAGTATTGAACAAGCTTTCAAAATCTTTTTAAAGCCATTGAAAATAGCTGATATTGGTGGTGCGTGGAAACCATGGTATAGAATTAGAACGTCAAAGTGTTGCCATTGTCTCTACTCTTCAAGGCACAAGGACAAGTTCCAAACTCTTCAGAGCAGAGTGTCTGGTATCACCAGGAGAGAGAGAGTCAAGGAGAGGAACCACTCGCCAGAGCAAAAGTGGGAGATCCTTTGGGGTGGCCACAATTTTCAAATACTGACCTTATACCATGAGCAAGCAGACACCCACACCACAGGCTGGGGACAACAAGGTCTCCTGACTTGAAAACCTTGGCCGTTATGTAGAAAGGGCACACTTGGTGCCATGCTGGCTCTGCAGGCAGCTCCTTCCTACCATGGGCACAAGGAAGAAGGTCTAGAATGTTCCCACGAGGATCTGCAATGCTGCAGATGTTCTCTCATGATGACCATAGTAGGGCAAGAATGCAAAGTCAGTAGCCCTTGATAAAAGTCAGCAGAGAAGTAAGATCCTGTGGGGACACACACCCTGTACTTCACCAGCAATGGGCTCAGAGCATTAAGGAAAAATAGAGCCCGCCCCCTTTTTCTTTTCACTTTGCTGTCACCCTTAGCTTCCCCTAAGAGGCATGTAGAACTTATTCCCCGCCAAAAAACATCATCAAAATGGAAAGAATCCAATTCATCTTCCTTTTTAAATTTTTGCTTGGAATATTCTATTTGCATTCACTGATAGTCCATTACATTCTTTTGGTAGGAAAAGATATTGCACTTCTAAAAATGCATCAGAGTGTAATTAAGTCAAAGCTAATAGGTAGGTCGATTTCTCTCTAGCATACTCTCTGAAGACCCCCTTCAGCATTTGCAGAAAAGCCTTCACGATTTCACCCGTTTCAGCAAACTGTTGCCACACCGCTGCAAGCTCTTCAAACGCAGAGGAAGCCATCGGTAGTCCTAAGCCGCCTGAATGCAGGGTCCACAGGCTCATGATTTCATTGTACAGATGGGCACAACGATGACGAGGATGACCGTGCACGCGGCAGCCGCGATCAGAGCGGCGATCTTGCAGACCTTGGCGCGTCTGAATTCAGCTTCTTTCCGTTTTAGTAATGAATCGTAGCCTGGAGTATAAATATCTTCCATCCAATACTCTAAGTTGTTCGGGTTTAAAGATTCTTGTGTCTAAGAGTGAACAGAAGATGTTAGAAAGAGTATGAATACTTAATACCAGGTCAAAGACATTCTAATAGTTGTCATTCCTAAACACTTGATGTCTCTGCGGCTGGCAACTAGCCGTGACTGTCGGACACTCTCCTCGGCCCTGGCCTGCCACCAGGGACTCATCCTTCACATCACAGATTGCACCAGCCCCTCCCTTACTGAAAATGCATGTAGTTTTGACACCAGGAAGCCCAAGGATCCTCTCTCTCTAAGCAAGCAAAATAGGGTCAGGACAGACAAAACTCTAAACTTCAAGGGCGTACAACCAAGAGCAGGCTGGAAAAAGGAAAGTCACTGAAAAATATTCTCTACCAACAGGCTCTAGGAACAGATCTACCTGGAGCAAGACCCTCCTATTACTCCAAGTCAGTTCTCAATTCTTGGAAGAGCTTTTATTGAAAATCAAAGGCACCTCCAAGATAAGCAGTTCAAAGAAAATATTTCAGTTCCAAACATTTGTCTGAGCAGGTCAGGCCACTGCTCAAAGTCAAGTTCTATAGACCGTCCCCAACCCAGGCCTGTCTTGGTGACAATTCTGGACTTGGTGCAGCTTCCCCAAAGAGACATCCCCCACTGACATCTGTCTCCTAGTCTCCCTGAGATTAATGAATTGTCTGCAGGAGAAATATCATATTTAACTTATATTGTCCATGAATCCTATTCTGTGTTGATGGTTATAATCTACTTCTGTGAAGACAAGCAGTGTTCTCATTTTATGGCAAGCATTTAATAATGTGGGGTGTCACACAAAGGCAACAATACATTGCAATTCCAAGTGAGGTCACCTAAATCTCTGAAACACCCACGACGTATCCATTTTAAAGATTTTTCTTGGATTGTTTAATGTTCATAAATATGGGTACATTATAAGTCACACACACACAGTGGATTGAAAAACAAACCTTTCAACACTTTAACAAACTCAGTCCAACCATGTTGTCGTTGATGGTATATTGATGATTCTAATGTGTGCCAGTAATTTTCTGCCTGCCCTTCTGATCTGTTCTTCATCTTTGGCTCCTTGATCTGTGCTCCCAGGAGACTGTCCCATATCAATGCATGATGGGGCCTCCTTTGCCCTTCAACTCCCATGTGGGTTCAGTCAGAGGCCACAGGAGAGAACAAGGTGGAGATGGGGGCATTTATTCCCCAACTCCCTCCCTACTGGGCTGCAGTTTGGCAGCAGCTCAGCAACTACCAGCTCCAGCTCCCAGAGCTGTGGGTCTTGGTGGATTTCAGAAATAGCTTCCTTCCCCTTGGCCTTCAGACTCAACAGTGGCAACAGCTTCTCCTGGGTACTGGTCCCTAGGTGCTTTACTGCACCTCAGTGGCCCCTAGACCTGCTCACACCACTGTGGCGCCCTCTCCGTACCAGCCTCCCCTCGCCCCTTGGAGCATGCCATCTGCTCTCTGCTGGGATGCTGGCAGCCGCTGCCATGCACTCCTCAAGCTCCTCACTCTCCTGTTGCTACTCACCTTCTAACACAGTAGACTGGCCTGAGGGCCAGATCCAACCCACCACCTGTCTTTATACAGCCCTCAAACTCAGAATGCATCTTCTGTATTGAAATGCTTGCCAAAAAATCAGAAGAAGTATGTTTCACAATAAGTGAAAATTATATGAAATGCATATCTCAATACGCAAAAATAAAGTTTTGTCAGCACCCAGCTGGGCCCATGCATTTACAAACTGTCTCTAGCTGCTTCTGAGCTGCAGTGGCAGAAGTGAGCAGTTGTTCAGCAACAGTAGGGCCCTAAGCATTTACTCTCTGGTCTCTGTTCTAGTATATACTGTACAACGTCACACAACAGAAAGAGAACGGTCTCCCTCCTCAGTTGGGCATAATGTTTAAACACTATTGTTGAATTTTTCCAGTTATCTGGAGGGTAGAAGACAGTGCTAGCCACCCAGGGCACCCATTATAAAAACCAGGACATTCTCAATGCGGGAAATGCCTTGAAGTGCAGGTGCTGTGTCCAACCCTTTGCAAGAAACTCATGCAACAGTGTCTTTGCTGGGATCCAGGAGCCTCTAATGGCCCCGCAGCTCTGGCCAGTAGAATGCACGTCCTTGTGCTTCAGCCAACCCCCTCCACATTCACACATCTGCTCTCTGCAGACACTTGGGACAAGTCTGCTCTCCTTGGTATAAAAGTCCTTCAGTTGTTGGGCAGAAACTCTAGAAGAAAGAGATGAACCCAAGTTGGGGTGATTTTGCTGGAAGACTGGTGCCCATGAAGGTTGGTGTGGTGGAGGGCTGGACCCACAGCCATCCCTGCCTTGGCACCTTGAAGACAGGCTCAGGCCATTACCGTTGAGACAACCTGCTCTTCTTCCAATCTTCCCAGGGCTGGCCTGGAAGGTAAACAGTGTATACAGGACACATCAGATTGTGTGCCTTGTTTCCTTCAGCTCCAATAGAAGGAAACTGGCTTCCTTTCATGGCTGTCTACACTTTATTATGGGCTAGGATCCTGCCTGTGAAATAAACTATTTTTAATTAGTTTTTTCAATAACTGCAAGCTGTAATGGCACTAAGTAGCAGAGAAGTAATACTGAGGTTCCCAGGGACGCAGGTGAGTGTCCTCAATTGTTAATTAGGCTGCCAAACACTGGAAATAAAAGCAGGTTCACTCACTATGCCTTTGCCTATATCTGCAAGTGGGCACTGCTGGACAACAAGGGACCCCAAGAAGATTGTCCAGATGTTAAAGCTGACCGAGGACAGTACCTGCATCTCTGCAAAGTGATGAAAACAAATCAGGTGATGCCTTTAACCTCTAACATGCTCCCGATGCTTGCTTGGCTTGGCTGCAAACATCCCTGCAGAGCACTGAGCTCTTTCTTCAACCTGTGACTGTATACTCTATCCTTTGCATTACACAACGTCACCTAAAGCACTGCAACCTGAACATCTATTTCATTTTTTTATAATTTTTTTACACTTATAAACATCGGCACTTTTTTCTGGGCTTGGTGGCATATGCCTGTAAATCCAGCAACTCGGGAGGTGGAACCAGGAAGATTGTGGGTTCAAGGCCAGCCTCAGCAACTCAGTAAGACCCTGCCTCTAAATTTTAAAAAATTATTTTTAAATACTGGAGATGCAGCTCAGTGGTAAAACACCCTGGGTTCAATCCCCAGTACCCAAAATAAATTAATTAGCACTGACACATTAAAATTGCACATATCTGTAAGGGGTCTATCTCCTCACTCCCTAACCCTAAACTTAAAAGAGAAGTTTCTCAGTCTCATTCAGTTCATCTGACTCTTTCAAGATCATCTCCATGGCACTGGTAAAATGTGGATTACTCTGATGGTTGAGCCATTCACTCCTCTGGGTTCCTTCAGAGAGGTGGCTTATCGATATCCACCCACAGATTGAGGTGTAGCACCCATGGCAAAGCTGCACGGGGACCCACCTGCAGGAGAATGAACTCCTTGTCTGGCCTGCTTGTCAGCAGGAAGATGACAGGCGAGGGACTGGCCCAGAGGGACAGGTGACATGTGGTACACATGGGGTCATAACACGCATGAAGTAAGAAGGGTGAGGAGGTGCTTGGGGGATGCTCCTCTGCCCACTAACCTCAATTTCAGGATCTGGTCAGAACTTCCCCTTCCCATAATTACTGATGGTCAGGGACCCAGATACACAAACGTCATTGCAATCAGTGTTTGTGACATGAAGATTCAGTAAACTCTAATCAACAGGAAAATGAAATGGTGACAAACTAAGAGAAGAGAAGACGTGAGACTTATTGCTGGATGGTCCAGTGTGATTCAGATTCATCTGACCCAGGGCAAGTTGCCGTGCTTCCTGGCACCTCTTTTTCCTCACGTGTAAACTGGAGATGGTCTTACCAACTCCTGCCTCGCAGGCCACTAAGCCTGGACTGAGAGACCAGTGTGAAAATCACCATGCAAAGTTGATGGATTGCAGCCTCCTTTCCCTCAATGCTGAAGCTTCTAATGCTTTCCTTCTCAGCGCCTACTTAATTCTGTGTACTTTAAGCATATTATTTTCAGTTCACTGTAAGTTGGATATTATTATGCCCATTTCATAGATAAAAGGACCAACACTGAAGCAGGTGAAGTGAAGGCTCCGGGCGCCCTGGCTTAGAACCCAGTGCTGCTGGAATCCGAGTCTTCTCTCCACCATGCTGTCCCTCCTGCAGCCCTCTTTGATTTAGAGCAAGACCACTGCAGGAGAGCCTTGTCATACTGGCCCCATAAGCAGCTGTTGCCAACGGTGCTCCAAGTGCATGGTCATACTGATATGACCTCACTGCTCACAAAGCTAAGCCCACATTGTTTCCTTTGCCTCATGGTGATGTAGAGACACAGATAGATGTGGCGTGAATGAAACTAGGTGGAGCTGTTCCCCAAAATGAAAGTGTGGCCAAAACCCAGCCCTGCCTGGGGGTGAACAAAAAACATGCCCTCTAGCCACAATGGCATTCACAGAGCTTCTGGGGATGGCTCTTACCTGGGGCTGCTCCATATGGAAACATAATCCATAGCTTGGCTCCCACAAATATGCTTATCCCACGTGCTACATGTGGAAGGAGAAATCAGCTTGTATTTCATTAAACAGTTTGGCTCAGGTCTTGTGAGTAAAGATTAGAATCTGCACTTGGTCTTAAAGGCATTGTTAGCAAATCGGATGGCCAACAAATAAAAATAAAGCAAGCATCCCCACTGTTAAACGTTTAAAAACCACTACACAAAAGAACAATCCCCTTGTTTAAAAAAAGATATCCTTTACTCTCTGATTTATTAGAGTTCAGAATTTCATGATGGGGACCCAGGGAGTTGAAGGGTGAGGGAGTAGGGGGGTCTAAGCCAACCGTGATCCATTCCTGCATCTGCCTGGCAACAGCGGGGCTCCCCCCGCCCGGGAACGTGAAAGGCTCACCTGCAGGTCCAGGGCTGTCAGCTTGCCCTTGTCGCCTGTGTTCCGTGCATACTCCTCGATGGTCCAAGAGGGCTGACCCCGCTTTACCTCGGCCAGCTCTGTCAGCCGCATGTCCGTGTACAGGGGGTTGCTCTTCATGTGAGCCTTGAGTGAGGTGGGGTAGGGGTGAGGGCTGAACACCTGCTCCACCAGGAAGCCATCTTTGGGCTGCTTGGGCAGCCGGTGCTGCGGGGGGATGTCGTACTGCCTGTCAGCCTGCAGAGGGGCACAGAGAATTCCAGAAAAGCAGCATAGGTGCCATCAGATCTCACGGTGCAGCTTCATATCCCATCCAGGTATCAACGTATAGTTATTTGGGAACATATAGAAAGCATACCTATATTGGAGACATTTCCTAGGAAAAGCTTCTGATTTTAATAGTATGAATACGAGCTAATGGTTCCATGGCCAAGTTCTTCAATCTGATCCTTTCACCATCACTACATATGAGCTCCCATTGCACAGATAAGACAATGGAGCCCAGACTCAATCACTTGCTCCAGGGCACACAGCTGGTATGGGTTAGACATGGGATTGACACCTAACCACCTGGCCCCACAGAGCCTTTGTTGACTGCTGCACTGTAATGCCTCATCTTTCTTTGACCATTTTATACCTGGAGTGAAAGATACAGGTCCTTCCTTCAAGGGCGTCGCTGAAACCAGAAACATCACACTACTTCTCAGGAAAGGAAAAACCAGGCAAGAAAGCACGTGTTGACTGCCTCTCCAGTGACTGTCCCTGATGACAGGTGGTCCCCTTCAGAGGCATCTGCAGGCATTGGGGATACCAGGACAGTCTGGGCAACAGGGTAAAGGTGGGAAGGTGCCTAACACAGCTCACCATCATTTACGTCGTCAGTCCAGGAAACATGCTCTTGGACTGTTCTCAGTGAACCTGTTATGATGGGGGACTTCTGATACTTTCTATTTCTACTTTCAAGCCACAAGAGCGCACTTCCTGACCCACCAAGACTGTGAGAGTAGCTACACATGTGACCTCATAGGACTGTGCATAGACCTCTCAGCCATCATTTGTCACATTGAACAGTAACTGCCTGTTTGTCCATCTGTCTCCACTGGACCGTCAGCTCCTTGAAGGCAGGCAATTGTCTCGTTCACCTCCTAATCCTGGATCCAGCAAAACAGACACTGAGTAGAAGGCAGTCCACCACTATCATGGAAGGGAGAGAAACCAATGACATGAAGTTGGGTGAGCAGTGTTAGGCATGTGATTAATAGAAAGAGAAAAATAAAAAAGACTGGAGTAGAGGAGTGTATACAGAAGTAAGAGAAAGGGAATCAGGTCAGTTGTCATGAGGACGACACATCAGGTGTGACATGTGACATGTGATGAGCAAATGCACATGAATGCATGGCCCACATGCAGGGGGACTGACTGCCCACCCATCAGCAAATTCAGCCCATTGGCTCTTGCTCAAACACAGCATAGCACTTAGCTACTCCAACCCACCACGCTGTTGCGCTGACATGAAGAACGCAGGACAAACTTTGCTAAACCAAACAAGGAAGTAGGATTCCCTCTTGTTTTCTAAATCATCAAAGCCAAGACTTCTAAGAGTCTTCACAGATTTTATTTATTCTTCTCATAACCACTACTCAACATTCATAGAGCTCCTACTGCATGCAGGGCCCACACCAAGCTGAGGACTGGGGAAAATGGCACTAAGTACAACAGCAGCCACTGCACCCATAACTACAATTAATCAAGGGCTATGTGTCCACCACTCTGCCCAATGCTAATAGTGCATTATCTCATTCCATCTTCTCATTATCATTCTGAGGCTGTAACTATAAATATCCCCATTATGGATGTGGAATCTCAGGTCAGAGGGGTTAAGAGACTGACCCAATGCTGCACAACTAGTAAGTGGTAGAACCAGAATTTGTACCTGTTGGCACTCCTAAGACAGAATGCTTAATTACCATGTCTGTTCCTACCACTGGGGAGTTTGTGTTTTATCTTGGCAGTAGGTATATATACATTATATATATATTTTAATAAATGTTTTTGCCTATTACATCTGAACAAAGACTAAGGGCTAGAGATCAGAAACCAGCAATAATCTAGGGAAGCTTCCAGAGACTATGAATTAAGATGTCATGAAGGGTGTGCAGGACTTAGATCAAAACAGAGGGGGTTAGACATTTGTGATGGAGGAATCATATGGAGAGAGGTTTGATGTTAGAACAGGGCCTGGCCATTATAGATGCTCAATTAGTATTTACTGAATGGGTGACTGGATGATGGGGCATGGCAGTTTTGAGGAAAACTAGGTAGACTCATGGAGGTAGAACAGGCCCCAGGATGTAATAGAGCCTTCTATTATGTGTGTGCATCAGGGAAGAGGGGTATGTGGAATCCACAGGCTTCAAAAACCTAAGAAGTTTGAAACTTTGTGCTGAAGCAAAGGGGGGCCAAGGAGTAGTTGGGAATAGGAAGCACCATGTGACCAAAGAGCAGAGTTTTGGAAAGTGTACACAACAGTGGTCCATGAGGTGGGATGGAAGGCTGGGAGTGGGCCCCCAAGTCCCAGGTGGGATGTGCTAAGAGCCTGGGCTGCATGGGGGTGGGTACATGGAAAGGAAGGAAGAGATGCAGGAGATATCACAAAAGATCAATCCACAGGACCTAGTGCCTGCCTGGATATGAGTGAGGCCAAGAGAGAAGTCCAAGGTGAGCAGGGTCCTTCCAGCTTAGAGAATTGCAGGAATGGTGGCCCAACGCCCCCAGGGGGGAACCAGCAAGAAGGAACACTGCCTTTGAAGGAACATCAAAGTCTGATTTCAGACCTGTAGGTTTTGACATGGGGGCAAGACACATTGGGGAAATGGCCTGCAGCAATTTGAGACACGGGACCAAAGCTCAGACGGTGAACCCAACCAGTCAGCACCATCCTCAGCCCAGCATCCACCTCAGCTGGATGGTGAGAGCCAGCAGGGATAAAGTAGGGTCACAGAGGCAACAAAATCCCAAAAGAGGGCTTTAGTGTGAGATACATTTCACAGGGCTCTTCCTCGAGCTTGTAGCCATTCCTGTTGGTCTAGTGAAGCCTTGACATTTAATGAATTGCAGCATAGCTAGTTCAGTTTGAATTAGCATTCCTACAGAAGTCCCTAACCATTCGAGTCCTCTAAATGGCCACTTCTCAATGATATCCAAGACCCAGAGTTCCATAAACCTGGCTTAGCTAAGAGACAACGGCATAGGAACCAGAGGACAAGAACATGTATGGGCATCTTGTCTGAGTAGCGTCATGGATCATCCTCCGGCCCTTCTCCAACACCATTCATGGTAAATGAATACAGAAGATCAGAGTGGTGGTGACCAGTACTGATACCCAAGGCTTGGGGTCAGAAAAAATGGCTTAAATTTTTTCTTTCCCCCCGTTTTGGACCCTGAGAACCTCCTTAGGACCCAGTTTTCCAAGCTTCTCCTTCTTTGTTCAAATGGAACAAAGGCTCAGGCTCCTCCTCTGGCTTAGCAATCTGCAGCCCACACCATCCTCACTTCCTGCCCCTGGCAATCCAGTTCTCAGGGACCTCAGCAGTCCCCCTGGTCTGTCTACTGACCTTTAGAAGGAGGGAAGACAAGAGCAAACTGAAACTTTATCACTGTGACCAGAAAGGGTTCTCTGGAACCCACTCAGAATGAACAGGAGTAGCCACAGCTCCCACTGAAACAAGTCCTCCTTACCACGGGGAATGGGAAAAAGAAAGCATTGGAGTATATGTGTGTGCAGATTCCAGAGCTGATGGGGTGAAGACTGAGATAAGTGTGCAAAAATACTCAATCTCACATTGAAAGGACAGAACACACAACCACGTAGGAAACACAAACTGAAAAGGAGACACCATATTAAGAGTTGCTATTTTTGCAAGGGGAACAATGAATCATTTTCTTATTTATCCTCTTACTAAATACCTATCTTACAAGGAAAGAACTCATGCTTTTGAAAAGGAACTTCACACATGCAACTAAGTCCATGAGAAGGATATATCAGCAAGCATACCCGCAAGTTGTTTTCCCTGCTAGCCTGGCATGGGCCCGACTGCTTAGGAAAGGACAGAAAGACATCCTTGGTGATGCCTATCTGCCTTGACACACCCCCATTCTGTGGAAATCTGTTCTCACACCACCTGTCCAATATCCCAGCCACACTGTCTGCTGTAAGCAGCATCCCAGCGTGAGCTCCACCTCGCTGACTGACAATCTGCAGAACAAACAGCCTGCCTCCCTGTCCTCTGTTCTAATGCACCACGCCTGCCAAACCTGGAAGGGTAACTAGCACACAGCGGTGAGGCCTTTTCCTTGCTGAACCGAATGCTCAAAGCTTTGAAATACAACCAGGGCTACGATAAAGCTGGTGCCAGTTACGAGAACTTAAATTTCAGTTACCTCTTTAGATTTTCGATGCCACTCCTTATTATCTCCCGGGCCTGCATCTTTTATCTCCTCCTCATCGAGGCCCATGCGGTTAGCGTAGGTGATGGTACGCCAGTCTCTGGGCGAGTTGGAGATGCTGGCGATTTTGGACTCCGTGGCGCTGTTCTCCTCGGTCAGGGACCTGGAGGACGGCCTGGTGAAGAGGCTTTTTTTTAAGGCCTTGACGCGCAGGCTTTCGCTGTTGCTTCCGCTGGCGTCGGAGCAGCACCAGTCCGCGCTGCTCTCCAGCTTGGGTCCGTGCGAGCCGTTGTGTGCACGGAACACCCGGGGAGAGGCACTGTCATCCGAGGGAGCCTCGCTGGTCAAGGAGTTCAGGTCGATCTGCACGTTCACCTTCTCTGGCTGCTGCATCTTCTGATCCAGTTTATTTAGTTTGCCCAGGACCTGGGAGATCTCCTCGCGGACACCCGACAGTGATTCAAGTTTCCGTTCAATTTCTCCAATCCTGAGCACCAGTTTGCACACACTGGTCTTCAACTCTTCTTCTGAGTGGTGGATGTTTTCAGGCCGGTTGCCCTTGTCTCCCTTGCTGTTGGGGACCCCATTGGGAATTTTGGTGAGGTTGTGCTCTGGGGAACTGTCACAGTCCGACTTATGAAGCTGAGACAAGGACCCGGTGCTGTTGTAGCAGGACGATTGTATCACCCCTGTGGAGCCACTGATGCTCATGTCGTCAAGAAACCGGAAAATGTCGCTGATGTCGTCACTGACGATTTCGGAGTCGTCGTCGGAGTGCTTCAGGTGCCTGTCGCTGTACTTGCCCTGACTGGAAGCACACAAGTCTTTGCACTTCTTGGATTCTAGGACGTGCTGCTCCGTCTGGGTGCCCACGCTACTGGTGTCTGAGCTGAGCTGTCCACTGGTGCAGCTAATACTCTTGTCTTTAAACTTCTTGACCGCTTCGTGCTTCTCCAGGTCAACAGGGGAGGAGATCTCTTTAGATTTGAGCCCATTTTGTTTCACCGCATAGCTAATGGGGAGAATCTGTGGCTGATCCTTCGGTACCAAGTAAGTGGGGCGCCTGTCTGGGGCTGAAAAATTGGGGGTCTGGCTGCCAGGATTTGGGTAGCGGAGCTTTTCCTCAGAGGGATTTCTATTGAAAAAGGACCGTTCAAAGTCGGGGACTTCCTCGGTGTTTAAGCTCCAACTTTTGGCTGGCCACGGGGTCTGCTTACTGGGCCTCCCTGGACAGCGCTTGGTGTCCTGGGTTCCCATCACAGGAGTGGGTCCAAAATACGTAGATGCTTGAAGGTCATCTAGGCTTTCATGCTTTACCCGCCTTTTGTCAGGGACGGGGGAATACACTGGATTCAGGTACTGGCTGTGGTAGGGCATCTCGAAGCTATGATTAAAGAAGGGTGGCTTGTGGGACTCCTTTTGACTCTGGGGTTCCCTGTGCTCACCCTCTGCTTTGTTGGTAGGATCAACCAAACTGGGGGACACGGGCATGAGATTGTGAAAATCCTCTTTGAAGATGTTTCTTTTCTGGACACAGGACTGAACCACAAAGGGCTCCTCATTGGAGATGAAGGTCTCCTTGATACTCTGACCGATGGGCAGGGAGTCCTGGTCTGAAATGGACTCATTCTCGATGTTCATGGGGAAGTAGGTCCTTTGCATCTCACAGGGCTGAGGGCTGGCCACAGAGTATGGGGCCAGAGCCTGCAGCCTGTCCAGGGAAGCAGCCCGGTTTTTCACCTCTTTGCTGACACCCAACAAGAAGTTGGGCTCCGAGGCAGGGACGAACTGTGGGCAGTCCTTGCAATCCATCTTCCGGCACTTGGATGACTGCCTGGTGGGGTAACCCCGGCTGAAGGGTCTCTCGCTCAGCTCACAGTTCAGGGGCTCACACTCGGCAGCATTGCAGATCTCTGTGTCTGACCTGCAGGATTCGAAGGATGCTTCCTTCTTGCGTCCCTTTTGGCGGCCGGTAGGTAGCTTCTCCTTGGCAGCTCCTCCATTCATTTGGATCAGGTTGAATATGGTCACGATGTCTGCTGCCACCATGATTTTCTTCGATTGTTGGTTATTCACAGTGCATTTCATCTTGTCTTTGAATAATGTGGCTGGAAAATTGGGGTCGAGGCAAGCAGTGTAGAAGAGCACGCTTCTCAGTTTGGCAAGTTGCGACAGATCAAACCGAGCGCACAGTGATTTGCACAAGTCCTGATAGGAAACGGTATTTTGCTTGCTGTCCAGTTCCTCCAAAATCTTCACCAAGAAGAGGGAAGTCTCCTGATTGACCTCCATGATTTAGAATTTTGAAACCTCACTGATGACCGGGAAGCTTCAGGTCAGTTCTGCAGGGACAATATCGAAAAAGAGAGGGAAGGAAAGAGGGTTATAAACAGCAGTGGAGCTGTAAGTCCAACTTGTTATGAACCACTTAAAGAAATACAAGGGAAAACATTTTAACAACTGAACAATGTACCAAGGGCTTTAAAACTATTCATAGTTAATTCCCTTCCCAGGAATCTACCTTAAAGAAATGATCCATGACAACACTTACATAAAAAAATGTTCCCTACCATGGTGAAAAAATAAAATATCCTAAATATGCAAATAATAGGATATACATGAATACAACAGGTTATGATACACAATGAAATTTTACAAACACTGAAATTATAGCATTGTACACCCTTATAATGGAACAGTACTCATTAGTAGGAAAAGAACACACTACTAGTACATGCAGTGACATGGATGATTCATGGAATGAAAGAAGCCAGTCAAAAGGCCACATACTTTATCATACCATATGGTTTCATTTTAATGACACTCTGGAAAATAGATCAGTGGTTGCCAGAGGCTGGATGTGAGGGGAGGGGTTGACCTTGAAGACACATGGAGAAATTTTCCAGAATGATGGACCTGTTCTACATCTTGGTGGTGGTGGTGGTGTGGCTGTATGCATTTGTCAAAACTCATGGTACTACACACTGAAAAGTATGCATATTATTATATGCAAATGATACCTTAATTTAAAAATGACATAAAACTGAGTGACAAAAGAAAACTGTATTGAGTAAAAAATATGGAAATAAATATGTACATAGAAAGATCTTAATGATATAAAGTTATGTGTTCTTAAAAATGACAATGTGCATTGTCAAAATGACAATGAATGTGCATTTAAATGTTAATAGTCATTACATTTGAATTTTAAATATGGACTTTTTTCTAAAATTAGTAATATCTTTTCTCCAATATTTTATTATGCAAGTTTCCAAACATACAGCAAAGTTGAAAGAATTTTAGAGTGAACACTCATATAACCACCATCTGGATTCTACCATTAACATTTTAATATATTTGCTCGATCACATATCTACGCATCTATCCATCATCAAGCCACCTTCTATTTTGATGCACTTCAAAGCAAATTGCAGACATCTGTACACTTCCCCTAAATACTTCGTCATGCACATCATTAACTCAAGTTCAATAATTGTTTAGTTTTCCTTTGCATATAAAATTTACATACAATGAAGAGCACAAATATCAAGTGTGAATCAGCTGAAATTTTGACAGATATATATGCATGTGCACTAACCAACACCCCCAGAAAGAAGATGTAGAATGTTCTTATTACCCTAAAAAAGTAGCCTCATGCCCTTTCCTATTCAGTCACTATTCATTATTTATAGGTGATATTTTATTTCCTCTTTATAATTTCCCATCTTTTCTAAAATTCTTACAATAAACACATGTTATTTTGCAATTGCCAAACAATAATGAACCTTAGTTTGATATGGAATGGAAAAGTCACATGAACTGATGTGGGATGAGAAAATGAAAAACATCAAACCAAATGTTTAACAAAATTTCATAGGAGAGAGTGAAACTCCTCATTCATAAACATGGACACAGCTTCTGAGATTCCTGAGGACGCAACAAATTACACAATGCATTTACTTGCCTGATCACACGCTCGTTAGAAAAGGTTTGACAACTGACTTATTGATTTTAAAGCTGATTCAGTCTGTGGGGTCCAGTCCATTTTCATGGGGAACAGTGTATTTTCCTTAGATTAAATTTTAGCAGCTTGAGGGCTCTCTCTCTCCATCTCAAAGGCAGCTCCTCTCAACAGGTTTGTATAAACAATTGCTTAGTCTCACCCATGAATGTTGAAGGATATGCACAGATCTGTGGCTTGCCTTTTCCAGTGTAGAAAAGGAAATGAAACCCTGACAAGTTCTGCTCCTGCCCAGAATAAGTCACTGGGAAACCCACTTCTCCCACTCAGTGCCTCAGACCTGGCCCTTCAACTGCATCTAATTAAAGCATTTTGGTCAGGATGTTCTGGCTTGCTAAAGATGGGGACAACCTGTCATGCTTGAGCTTTGAGTAAATAAATAGATTTAGATATCAGAGCAGAGGACAAAGGACTGCAATTTAGGAAACAGCAATAGCAACACATGCATATCATATTTTATGGTTTTGGTCACACAAAGCATTTTCCTAGCTACCCTTTTATTTAATCCCTGTAACCACCTTCAGAGGCCCCTTCATTTTTGCTATTACTCTTTGACAGATGAGGAGACAGGCTTGGGGAACTTAAGGGTCTGGCAGCATCTGGAAGCAAGGTCTGCCAGCTAACCCCAGGCCTGCCCCCACCCTGCACCTCCCAGGAAAGCTCAGGACTTTGCTTTCCTTGGGGGCCATCTCAAATTTCATTCTTGCTTTGCATGTCTACAAAGAATTACTGATCCCAGATCAAAAAAAAAAAAAAAAAAAATTGGAAAACCAAGGCCCAGAGTCTCCGGAAGTGAATAATGGAAATATAAACACTGTGTGAGGCCTAAGTCACTTTTGTCAAAAGTGAAGGTAGGGATCAATGGATGAAAACAGGTGCATGCACACAGGTACTGCACAGGTGCACATAATGGATCCACCATCAGAGAAACTCACACAGATTTGCTACATGAGACCAATATATGCAGGGAGGAATAGAAGCAAAGATAGAATGCATTGAAAAATAAACTTCCAGTAAAATCCATTACTTTAGCAGAGTAGTGGATCCAGCCTGTGGCATGCAGCCATGGGCAGCTACCTCATTTGAGCACAAAAACACCTCTCTCCAAATAGGAAGAGCACCCTATTTAAAGATGAGGAAACTGAGGAACTGGATGATCCGGGGTCCAACACTGGATCAGGGACATGAGGCCTTCTGGTACTGTTCAAAGGAGCACCAGGCTCAACCTTATGCCAGGAGAAGGTAAAGTGTCCACCACCAAAGGACAGACGTGAATGGGGGAGGCCCCTATGGACTGACCTGCTATGTGAGATCAGCTTTGGAAAATGACTCCATTCTATCCAGAGAGCTTGCCTAAAACACAATATTTTACATTTTACATTTTCAACTTCTTTAATCACATGCTTCCAGGGACCCTCATTAGACCCGTGAGTTACTGCCGGTGTCTGGCTTATGCACCACCTCAGAGGGAAAATAACAAGTTGGCTATGGGACTCATTATCCAGCTTTTTATTAAATAAGAAGAAAGTTCATGAACCAATTCCAGGGGGAAGTTCTGAAGATGGCCAGGGGTTGAAATTGCCCACTTAACACACATGACTCCAAACCCAGCCTGGCTTCCCCCATAATTTTTGGCATCCACCCTGTGCACCTGTCTCAGGTCTCCTTGAAGGTTCTGCAGACATTCAGCCCTACAAAATCTTTTCTGCACACCCACCCAGTATGGGCAAGGCACTATGGTAGGCACAGCTGAAGAAAAGTAAGCAAACTGCCTTTGTGGAGCTCACAATCTCAGGGAAGAAAACCATCTTTATGATCAGGGCTGATGATAGGCGTCTAGCCCCCAGAACTGTGAGAAATAAACTTTTGTTCTTTAGAAATAATCCAGTCTCAGGTATTCTGTTATAGCAGCACAAACAGAGTAATGAATTCTGGATGAGAAGTTTGGACTCAATTTTATAGGCAACTGAAGTCAGGGTAGGGGCCTGAGGTGAAGCTGAGTAACCCAGTCTACAGGACAAACTGGGACCCACATTCTCTTCCCCTTTTCAAAGCCTCTGCACGTGCACAGCCAAGGTGAGAAATTCAGGCTGTTCTAACTCCTGAGCCACGGATATTTCCACAAACCATGGTCTGTAGCTTTGGGTAGGGCAGGAGCTGAATGTCTTCCCATTACCCTGTGGCACCTTGCTCATTTCTCATGCCACACCCCCGCCATGATAAATGGCATTGCTGACCAGTTTACTAGGCTAAAATGAATGTCCACCCTTTCATCACCTTTTGCATTTTTAACTGCTCAAACTGTTGACATTTGATGTTAGAGAAGAAGAAAGAAAGAGATGCTCAAGGGATATAATTTGTAGGATTGCTGTTTGAATCTTTGGACATAAGCTCCTTGAATTTCATTTCTACCAACTTCCTTAAAAGTTTAATCTTCCTTTCTGCCACTAGCAACCCAGGAATCTGATGAGAATGAATGAAATAAACCTCAAACTGGATTAGCAAAACTCAGTTATGCAGTATTCTTATTAAAGCTTGTCCGTACGCCACAATACATGGATTTTTTGAAAACCAAAATTAAGTGCTGAGACATAATGTGGCCACAGTGTTCTCACTTCACACTAGCGCAGTGCGAGAGAATTTATCTGTAGCAGTTGTCTAATTCCTGGAGTGGTTGGCCTGCTTATTGTTCAGAATTTTGTGGTCTTTTTTTTCCAGGATGGGGGATGTTACTGTGATTTAATGAAACCACGGATTTAGTGAAACTGTAAAAGGATGACATCATTTTAGGAATCTGAATTTGTGATCAGGAATTTCTACATTCTTTATGTCATCTGGAATAAGATCTCATACTGAAAGGGGAGTTCTTCTGCCCCAGAGGTGGCCTTTTCCTCCACAAAAACTGCTAAGGAGGACATCAAGGAGTTGGGAAGGGGACTACATTCCTTTTTGCCAAGGGTGTCCCTGCAGAGCTCAAAGCTGGGGGAAAGCCCTTTATTAAGAAACAAAGAAATTACAAGGCAATTTCCAGATCTGACAAGGAGTTATGCTTAGAAAATGTGGTAGGGAAAAAAACCTCCTATTACAAACACCTAGAATTGCTGGATAAAGTGCTTTATTTTTTTCTTAACATGCATAACTAAGCTTGCAAGAGGGCAAAATAAATGTCCAGGTGTCAAAACCAGAGAAGGGACAGAAAATCACAAAAATGGGCAGGAGAACTGGTATTGAGCTACCCTGGAGGGAGAGGGAGGGTCTTACTAAGAAGAAGTTGAGAGTCTCTGCTCCATGAGAAGGAGGGTGGGAACACAGATTCTGCATAAAGTTGGGACCCTGGAAGGACTATTCTCTAATTCTAACTGAAAGAATGAAATAGAATAAAATCTGCATATCAGCACCAGAAACAAGGACAATGGTCAGCCTCTGCCTGAGCTTTACAGTCAAAAAAGTAAAAAGTTACTCCTTGCAAATATAAAGTGAGAGCCATGTCTTCAATACAACCCAGCCCACAGTTTTGTTATCACAGGGTAAAAGAACTCGTGAGCTGAGATATTAATATAAAACTTGGTTCCATGCTAATAATATCCCTGGGTGTAAGCAGAAAGAAGTGCCAATCTATGTGCACAGAAGCCCCCAGAGAAAAAATAAAAGCCCCACACTAAAGTCATCTTTCTACAAATAACAACATATAAGAGAAAATGCCCCACAATGAGTAAGAATCAGCAGACACAAAATAACCAGCAGGAATAGAAGTTTAAGAATTTCACAAAAGTGAACCACGATCTAAAAATGGTATGAATATATTTAAAATAAATAAAGACATAAGTAATAAGTCTAAATAAGACACTGAAGAAAACCAACATAGATTTGGAAAGGAACAAATAGTACCTGTGGAAAAAATGATCATCAAAATAAAAAACAGAATGCACAGATTCAATAATACATTAGATTTAAGTGAAGAGAAAATTAGTGAACTGAGAGATAGCTTTAAGGGAATTCAGCAGAATCCAGCACAAAAAAGATACAAAGATAAAAGATGAAATCAGGGTTAGGAGACATAAACACAAGTTTCCTCAAATGTCTGATAGGAATTCCAGGAAAGATAAAAGAGAATAACAGAAAGACAATAATCAAAAACATAATGTCTAAGAATGTTCCAGAATGAATCTTCAAATTCAAAGAGCAACATAAATACTATGAAGACATATAAAAATGAATTCACCCTTAGATACCTGAGCATATCACATTAAAACTGAAGAATTCAAAAACTAAAAGAAAACTTTGCCTAAAAATTTGCATTTGGGCTGGGCATGGTGGTGCATGCTTCTATTCTTAGCAACTTGGGAGGCTGAGACAGGAGGATTGCGAGTTCAAAGCTAGCCTCAGCAATGGTGAGATGCTAAGCAACTCAGTGAGACCCTGTCTCTAAATAAAATACAAAATAGGGCTGGGGATGTGGCTCAGTGGTCATGTGCCCCTGACTTCAATCCCCAGTATCCCCCCAAAAAAAATTGCATATGGAAAATATATTCTTTGAAGAATGAAAATAAAGAAAAGTAAATGCAGGGATAAAAATCTGAGTGCTAAAGAAAAGTAACCTATAGTTCATAATTTTACTCAGGAATAAAAGTTGAATTTTTTTCAGGCATAGAGGTGATTTCTCATATTCCTTACCATAAAAGCTATAAATGAGCCTGTTCAAAGAGAAGGTAAGTCAATCCAGAGAAAAGAAACTGATACGCTAATGATGTAGCTAATTCTTATGTATGATGTAGCTAATTCTTATGTATGTAGCTACTTTTATGTAGCTACTTTTATGTATGTAGCTACTGATGTAGCTAATTCTTATGTATCAACTGCATAAAACTACTGATGACTAATTTTGCAGGTAAAATGGGAGAGTAAGTGAAGAGAGTTAAATTATTTTGAAATGCCTCGTATTATCTCGAGAAAGAAAGAGATGTTAAATAAATTAAGCCAATACATCAATTAAAATGTATGTTGGAAAAAAATTATGGGCAACCTCAAGAACAGGAAGAAACTGTAACTTAATAATGGATTTTTAAACCAGCATAAATAAAAGAAGGGAATGAATAAAATCCACTCATCTAGGATGAAGTAGGAAAGAAGGGAAATAAAAGCAAAGACAAAGTAGGACTAATAAAAATCAGTAAGATGACACAAGTGTTTCCAAGTACATTTTTTTTTTTTTTTTTTGTACTAGGGATTGAACCCAGAGGCACTCCACAACTGAGCCACATCCCCAGCCCTAATTTTTTGTATTTTATTTAGAGACAGAGTCTCACTGAGTTGCTTAGGGCCTCGCTAAGTTGCTGAGGCTGGCTTTGAACCTGTGATCCTCCTGCCTCAGCTTCCCAAACTGCTGGGATTACAGGCGTGCGCCACCATGCCCGGTGACAATAGATGAAATGTATAAACATCAGTTAAAAACAATGACTTCCAAACTTAAATCTTAAAAATTAAAACAAAATATCACCAAATACTCCTATAAGAGGTGTATGTAAAAACAATATCACATAAACAGTGAAAGCAAAAAGATGAAGTGAGATGTGTCAATCAAAACCAAGTAAGAGCCAGGCACAGTGGCACATACCTGTAATCCCAGGGGCTCAAGAGGCTGAGGCAGGAGGATTGCCAGTTCAAAGCCAGCCTCAGCAACTTAGTGAGGATATAAGCAACTTAGAGAGATCTTGTCTCAAAATTAAAAAAAAAAAAATGAAAAAGAGCTGGGGATGTAGCTGGGCATGGTGGCACATGCCTGAAATTCCAGCTGCTTGGGAGGCTGAGACAGGAGGATCAAGAGTTCAAAGGCAGTCTCAGCAATGGCAAGGTGCTAAGCAACTCAATGAGACCCTGTCTCTAAATTTAAAAAATACTAAATAGGACTGGGGATGTGGCTCAGTGATTAAGTGCCCCTGGGTTCCATCCCTGGTACAAAAGTAAATAAATAAATAAGAATATAGTTAATTTGTGTTGTAGGCAGAATGGCATAGCAGTTAGAAATCATAGACTCTGAGCCAAATGCCCAAGTTTGCATCCAAGCTCTCCCACCCTTAAGATATGTGACTAAAGCAAAGTACCACTCTGAACTTCAGTTTCCTTATCTTCAAAATGGGGTGATAACAGTATCTATTTCAAGTAGTTATTTTACATATATAACAATAAGTATACAATAAGTATTCAGTGTGAGCTATAATTATTATAGAATTAACACAAATTTTAAAAGATTAAGGTAAAAAAATCATCAGGGATACAGAGAATCATTACAAAAGTGATAAAAGGAACAATTCGCCAGGAAAATAATACAATTCTGTACCTGCAGGCTCTCAGTAATATGGAATTAAAATATGTGAAGCAAAAATTGATAAAATGTATAGGAAATATATCCAATTTGTAATCGTATTTAGAAATTTCAACATACCTCTCAAAAAGATGAAGGATCAAGCAAAGAAAAAATATTGTTTGTGATAAAATATTAGAACAACCATTAACAAATGTGATCAATCACACATACAGAACTCTGGAAACCCGGCCCCAAAATAAAGTTCTTCTTTTAAATGACCACCAGCAGAGAGGAGCAAGCAGATGGGTGGAGGGCGGAGGGAAGGTACTGAGAGAAAGAGATGGATCACATTATGTATGTGCATGTTCAAAGGTGGCATGATGAATTCCACTATTATGTATAATTACAATGTGCCAATAAAAATTAAATACAAACAAGCTACTAAATTTACAATTTCCTACTTACACATTCCTGGAACATGAGTAATTTTCCTTTTTAAAACTGAATTCATTAAAATAAATGAAAAACTCCTAAAATGTAAATAGCCTTATTGTACAGGAAGGTTCTAAAGAACTAAAGTGATTTCTTTTAAAGTAAAGTTGGCCACATGTTTTGACACAGAAAATGTTTCAAAAGATACCAGTGAATTAACATCCTGTAGAGAATTTTTTACAATAAAGCAGTGAAATTAACAAATGTATTCCCCAAAATATCTCCTGAGCACATAGTCTAAATAATCTATGTCCAAAAAGAAACCAAGGTAGAAATTAGAATAAAAGTAGAATTAAATGCAATTTAAATACTATGTATCAAAACTTGTGAGACATGGCTAAAGCTGTCCTTAGGGGAAGATTGATAGTGATGAATATAGTGATATGTATAGTGATAAAACCTAAAAAAAACTAGTTCCTTTGGAATGACAAATGAAATTAGAAAACCCCTGGCAAGAATGATGGAGGAAAAAAGAACAGACACAGGAATAAACAATAACAACAGTGAAACAGGCAATGTTTAAGGATAACTTACAACATCCTCAGTACCTTATAAATTTATTTAATCCTTATAAATAGGAACTAATATGATCCTAATTTATGGTTGGGTTCACTCCAGCAGGTGAGTCACAGAGCTAGTACATGGGGTAAACCAGACCCGAACTACATCGCCTAAGTCCAGAGTCCACACCACATGCTACAGCCCTTTGCAAAATTAAGAATGAAAAATGGGATGGAGTCACAAATTCAAAACCTAGTTTTTTGAAAGTTTGAAGATGCCACATATTGGTAAAGACACAAGCAAATTCTTTCATATGCTTCTGGTGGGAGAGGACATTGGGAGAATCACTTCAGAGAGCCATTCAGCAAAATGAATAGTTCAAGCAAAGTCAATTGTACAGTCCCTCAAATCCCCTTCTAGGTATTTTCTCCAAATAAACACTCACATGGGTTCATCAGGGAGTAAAACTGTTACTAAACTCTTTTTCATAGGAAAAGAGTACCATAGAGGAATAGATAAACTAGTGAAGGAATAGATAAACTTGGGTTTACTTATACAATTGATATTTTACAGCAACTAATATGAATGAATTTATATATAATAAATTTGAGGCTAAACCCCCCAAATATAAAAATGCATGGAAAAATAAAGTTGCAAAGGAATCTAC
This sequence comes from Glaucomys volans, assembly GCA_020662805.1. Classification (NCBI taxonomy): domain Eukaryota; kingdom Metazoa; phylum Chordata; class Mammalia; order Rodentia; family Sciuridae; genus Glaucomys; species Glaucomys volans. The sequence continues at coordinate 87,750 of JAJEJO010004510.1, read as the reverse complement.
CACATCATTAAAGTAATTTGAAAAAAATAGATAATTTAGGGGTATAAATGTCAAAAAGAACATTAAAAACATGGAAAAAAGCATTCATGAAATTCATTTGGAAAAATAAAAGAACCAGAATAGTCAAAGCAATCCTTAGCAAGGAAAGTGAAGCAGGAGGCATCACAATACCAGACCTCAAACTATACTACAGAGCTATAGTAACAAAAACAGCATGGTATTGGCACCAAAACAGACACATAGACCAATGGTACAGAATAGAAGACATAGAGACAAACCCACACAAATACAGTTATCTCAGACTAGACAAAGGTGCCAAAAATATCCACTGGAGAAAAGATAGCCTCTTCAACAAATGGTGCTGGGAATAATGGAAAGGCACATGTAACAAAATGATATTAAACCTTTGCAAGAAACTCAACTCACAGTGGATCAAAGACTTAGACACTAGAACAGAGACCCTGTGACTACTAGAAGAAAAAGTAGGCCCAAATCTTCACCATGTCGACTTAGGATCTGACTTCCTTAACAAGACCCCTCAAACACAAGAAGTTTAATCTAGAATCAAAAAATGGGATGGACTCAAAAGCTTCTTTTCAGTAAAAGAAACAATCAATAATGTAAAGAGAGAGCCTACAGATTGGGAGAAAATCTATACCACATGCACCTCAGATAAAGCATTAATCTCAAGGATACACAAAGAACTCAAAAAACTTAACACCAAAAAACCAAATAACCCAATCAATAAATGGGCTAAGGAACTGCACAGACACTTCACAGAAGAAGATATACAATCAATCAACAAATACATTAAAAAATGTTCATCATCTCTAGCAACTAGAGAAATGAAAATCAAAACTACACTGAGATTCCATCTCACTCCAATCAGAATGGCAATTATCAAGATTACAAACAACAATAAATGTTGGCAAGGATGTGGGGAAAAAGTTACACTCATACATTGCTGGGAGGAATGCAAAATGGTGCAACCATTATGGAAAGCAGTATAGAGATTCCTCAGAAAACTTGGAATGGAACCACCATTTGACCCAGCTATCCCACTCCTTGGTTCATACCCAAAGGACTTAAAATCAACATACCCTGGTGACACAGCCACATCAATGTGGCTCAATTCACCATAGCTAAAATACAGAACCAACTTAGAAGCCCTTCAACAGATGAATGGATAAAGAAAATGTGATATATATATATATTCATATGTGAATATATATGATGGAATATTACTCCACTTTAAAGAAGAATGAAATTCTGGCATTTGTTGGTAAATGAATGGAATTAGAGAATATCATGCTAAGTGAAATAAGTCAAACCCCCAAAACCAAAGGCTGAATGTTTTCTCTGATATGCAGATGCTAATCACAATAAGGGGGCACTAGGGAAGAATGAAGTTACTTTATATTAAGAAGAGGGGAGTGAAGGTAGGGGAAGGGGTATGGGGGTAGGAAGGACAGTAGAGTGAAACAGACAGTATTACCTGATGTGCATGTATGACTGCATGACCAATGTGATCCTGCAACATGTATAATCAGAAAAATGAGAGACTACACTCCATTTATGTATGATCTATCAAAATGTATAAATGCATTCTACTGTCATGTACAACTAATGAGAACAAATTTTAAGATTAATTAAATAAAACAAAACAACAACAACAAAACATATGGAGATGAAATGCACCAGGTTTGGGACAGCAGTTTCCTGGAGGGAAGGAAAGATGAGTATAAGGCCTGAAATTAAAGCCCACTGTTAGGTGTTGCCTTGACAAGTGGTGGAACTGGGGGCGCTGAGAGTCCTCACCTCACGTTCCCACTCTGCTTCCACAGATAAGGTTTCCAGCTGAACCATCCTTCTTAGCGAGGGACCAGGCCCAGTTCCTACTTATCCCTGAAGAGCCCTCACTGATAATCTAACAAGCTCATCACATCCCACAGGAACCCGGGGTCACTCACCCTGTGGCCTCCCACCGTCCAGGTTTGCTCACTCTGCTGCCAAGTGAAACATCCTGTGACCCCATGGCAAGCAGTACTCCCACCAGACTGAGTTCAGGTCACTGACGAATCACTGTCGATCTTATCCACCCAGCAGCAGGGGTCATGTGTCCAGCCACCCTGCAACCAGAGGGCAGGAATCTCCCTCACAGAGGGGGTGAACTGCAGACCACTAACCCAAGGAGTGCCAGGTGGCAGGTGAACTAAAACACGATGTTTTCTTTAAAAAACAAAACCAAACAAAAACCAAAGCAAAAGTGACAATACATTCACACCTATTTATTCTCAGTTGCACATGGACATCTGTTAGTTTTTTATTTTTTTTTATTTTTTTGGTACTTGTCCAAATTTTTAGAAATATATACTAATCAAAAATAGAGTGAATTTTAAAAACTAGAAAAGCAAGTTCCCACTTATTTGCTTTTACTGAGACCTGTCAAAAGTGAAATCAGCAGAAAATTTTCATCAATAAGACTAACAGGACAGTGACCACTAAGGGCTGTTAGGGGCTGTTCTTTGCTATCATTAATGTGTTGCTGTTTTTTCTTTTCTGTCTTTCTGTGGGGAGAGGCCCTGTCTGGTAGAGGAAATGCTAAGCAGTCGTTCAAGTTAATTAGCTAACAACTCTGGTCAAAATGGCAATGTTTTTGAATAGCCAAAAATTAAAACTTACTACAAAGTTCCTATAACCAGAATTTGACAAGGAAATCCGTGAGATTGAAGGACAAGAAGCAGATGCAGATGTGGATGAGGGTTCACTAAAAGAAGGAGGATGGAATGGCAAGTCAATGAGAGAGTAATGTTTTTTTCAATACACATGAATGTTTTGATTGGTCTATTGGTTGAGTATTACTGGAACCATCAGTTCATCAATTGGTTAAAAAAAATTAAGTTGGCCCTCACTTAATGAAATCAAAAGAAGATTGGAGTCTAGATTTAGATTATCTGAAAGGTTTTTCTACACGTGATCTCAAAAGTTGAAATTGTTAAGAAAAAGATTGATCTATTTGGATCGATGAAAATGACTCACCAGGTCAATAAACATCATAAAATTTGGAAAAGACAGAAAGCAGAAACTTCTTGCATCTAACTGAAAGCTCTTAAAAATGAATAAGAAAGAAGGAGCGACTCAAAAGAAAAATGGCCAAAATGCAAAGAAAGGCAAAGGAAAGTACAGCATCATAATAAAGAAAGCAAAATAAAACAGCAATTTGTTTCATTACTTCATTATTTATAAATCTAAATAAAATGAGATTATTTTCTTTCTGAACTAGAGAAAACACTAACACTGTGAGGTTTGCACTTCATGGGTAGAGCCCCCAAGGGCCCAGGTACTAAAGGACCGATGGCCAGCCTGTGATGCTCTTTGAGTGGTAGGATCTTCAGGAGATAGGGCCTTATGGGAGAAAGTTAGATGATTGGGACACGTCACTGACAGGGACGTTGGGACCCGGGACTCTCCTTCCTCCATCTTTTTTCTTCTAGGCCACCATAAGGTGAATAGGCCCCTTTGATTATGCACCCCTGCCATGACTTACTGGGCCACCACAGAGCCAAGCAACTATGGACTGATACTCTGAAACCATAAGCAAAAAAACCTTTCTTCTTATTAATTTCAATATATCAGGTATTTTGTCACAGTAATGTAAAGCTAATATACCTACTACTATTTATAACTCATATGTAGTATACTGATTATAGCGTTTATAATCAACACTGTTGATATTGGATAAGGAGTAACCTCATACCACTGTTGGGGAAAATGGGGAAAGTAGGCACTCCCATGTATTATTGAAAAAGTAAACATGTTTAACTCTTATGGGAAGTAATCAACCATAAAACTTAAAAATATGCACATCCTTTAAATTAAGGAAAATCACATTTCTGTTTACCTAAAGGAAATAATCACTAAGTGCAAAAAATGCTACAAATACATTCTCTTCAGTGTTGCTTAATATAAGAAAAAACAGCAATAACCCTTCTATGCCACAATTGACTATATAAAACTATGCTACATTGCTATAATGGAATACCATGCAGTCATGACCAAATCATTTTGCAGAAATATATTTATTGGCATCTTTACTTTTTAATGATGAATTTTTTTAGTTTTTGTTATGCTTTTATATTTTCCCAGTGTTTTTGTTGGTGCATTATAATTAAACATAATGGTGAGATTCATTGTTACATGTTCCTTCATGCACGCAGAATAACAATATAATTTGGCCAATATTATTCCCCAGTATTTTAATGATGTATTCTTAAATGGGAAAATACACTACTAAATGATATAAAGTAAGGTGGTATAAAATCTCACATATCTATACCCTCTGTATAGTAAAATGTTAATTGTCTCTGGGCGCTTTTTTTTTTTTCCTTTTGTTTCAGATTTGCATTAATTAAATGGTCTAAATATGTGATTTTTCTAAAAAAAATGAAGAGGAAAAGATTTTCAGAAAATACTGGCATTGGGAACTTGGGGGAGTCAATTGTCATTTCTGAAATACAGTTTTCTTATCTATAGAAGGAGGATCTCAATTCCTCCTCCAGGGATTACTAACAAGGTCAAGCAAGACATAAATACCTATTTTGTAACTGGAACATGTCAAACACTGTTTGGGCTCTTAGAAATACAGCAGCGTATAAGGCAGACCAACAAAAAGCAAAACCCTTACCCTCATGAGCTTATATTCTAGTGGAGAAGACAGGTAATGAGCAAAATTAAAACATCCAGTTATAGTTTATTAAATGGCTGAGGGTGCCATAGGAAAAAAGGAAAAGGTTAGAAATCACAGGAGGAGGGAGTTACAATTCTAAATCAGAGGGTTGAAGAAGGATTTAGGGGAAAGATTACATCTGAGTGAAGTTTCCAATGAAGTCATGAAGCAAACCATGTGCCCACCTGAGTGGTGGGGAGGAAGAAAGGCAAGCACTTCTGCAGTGGCAGCGGCAAGTGCAAAGGCCCTGAGGTAGAAGCATGACTGGCATGACCAGTACACCATTACAGTACTTTTTAAAAGCTGATGGGCAAAAGAAATAGTATTTATCAGTATATTATTATGACATAATAGATCCAAATTATTACTTTATTTCTCAAAATGTCTCTATAGTAGCTTCTTAATGTTCAGCCACTGCTCATTTTCCATTTTGGAGTGAGATAATGATAAGAGATCTACAAGCACCCCCAACTTCCCCTCTTTTTACCTAAACCATTCTTAGGTCAGACTTCCTCCTACCTCTGACTTCCCAGGAGGAAGGGAGGCCTTGGACGAGATGATGGAATTTGGAATGGAGACAGAGAGAGAGAGAGAGAAAGAGAGAGAGAGAGAGAGAAAGAGAGAGAGAGAGAAAAGTACATTTTTGGTCCAGGTAAGCCAAAATGCTTCCTAACAGCAAAAAAATCCTTTTGTTAATTTTCACTTTGCAAAGTTTTCCTGACTCTTCCTTATATATAATCTCAGCAATATGCCCTTTTCATATTTTAACGATTTGTTTTTATTTGTGGGATTGATCTAAATGCATATACCAGATCTTGAAAATGCCTACCTTAGAAATGGTCATGGCTATGTAGTTTCAGTGCCTATCCATGCTTTGGGGAAAGGTGTTGAACTTTCATTGATGTGTTTTCCAAATGGGTCCATGGAAACTTCAGACTTTTGAAGAGGGTAGAGTTCCAGGACACAAGAAAACACTGACTAAAGCAAAGATCCAGCTAGATTCTCCAGACATCCACTGCCCCTAGAGGAAGACAAAATTATGCCTCTGGGGCTGCAGAGTTCTCTTGCTCTCCCAAACTTAAGGGGTTAAGACTAATCATCTCAGAGGTTGCACTGTATTAGTTTCCTATGGCTGCTGTAACAAAATACCATGAATGTCATTCAAAAGAGATGTAAACCATCTTATAGTTCTAGATATTAGAAATCCAAAATGAGTTTCAAAAATCAAGGTGGCAGAGGGCTTTGACATGTCCAGAGCTTCTAGGGGAGAATCTCTCTTTGCATTTTCCAGACCATAGAGGCTTCCCCACATTCCTTGGCTTATGACTCCTTCTTCCATTTTCAAAGCTATAATACATCATCCTGGCCTCTGTTCTGATGGTCACATCTCTTTTTCTAACTCTCTTCTCCCCTGCTTCATGAATAAACCCTTGCAATTACATTGGGCCCAATCAGATAATCCAGCATCATCTCCCATCTCCAAGACCTTAACTAAATCACATCTTCAAAATCTCACTTGCTACGTAAGGTAACATAGTCACAGGTTCTGGGAATTAGGATGTGGGCTTCTGTGGGGAGTTGTTCTGCCTAGTGAAGGGACCATGCTCAGAGACCTGGGTCACTGGCAACCTGTGCCACAGGAAAGGAAAGAAGACTTATTCTCTCCACTGCGTCATATTTGAGAGGGACACAACTGGAAGGCAGCAGTCCTCAAGGCTTTGCCCTCATTGAAGACATCAAATCAGGTTTGCCCAGCCTCATCAGTCATAAACCCTCTATTGCCTGGAAGCAGAAGATAAAGACAGCTGGTGATGTTAGTAAGGATGCTCGTGTGCTACGATCCTGAAATAATCCCTACAGGTCTGGAGCCTTGAAGGAGAATGATATGGAAGGCCACATTATCATGTCCTTCTCTTCATTCTTGGGGCTCACAGACAGCTTGACCTGTGCCTGCCTGGGCTTAATGGCAGACAGAGAAGTGTCATAATTTCCCAACATGGCCTCTTCCACATCTCCAAGAAGTTGCTCTCTACACTGATCCTATTCCTCCCCACTGGGGACATGCAGAAGTCCAACCCCCATTTAAAGGGTAGTTATTCAAAGATTGGAGGGCGGCTCTTACATCCTGGATCCTCCACCCACTCCCATCAGGACAGGGCTGCAGCTCCTGCATCCTTCCAGTTATTGACGAGGAGGCTGTGAGGTGTGGCCTCTGACTCAGAATACCAGTCAAGCCAGATCTTTCCCTTTCTTGGGTGCTTACAAAGAATGGAGGATAAACCAGGTCTCAGGCCTTGTCCCCAGAGTTTTTGTCTTGGCTGATCTGAGGCGGGGTCATGGAATCTGTGTCTATAAAGATCCTCAGAATTTCCAGTGTGGTCTATGCATCCACAGCTCTTGGGAAACTGGACTACATCAGCTCAGAGCTGATGAGCCGTGGTGCTTCTTTAAATAATTTCCAATTTGCTCAAGAGTTTCTCAGGGTGTACCTCCTTGCACTGAAGTGCATAGGAACAGGAGTCCCCTTCCCCAGTCTCAACACCATCTTTCAGCTAAGAATCTTTTTTCGTTGCTACGCCATACTGTTAACTCAGGCTGAGGTTAAAATTTTTCCTTTCTGCAGCTCCATGGACAGGCCTCCCCCATTCCTGCAGAAAGTCCTCTGAATCAGCTAATGTGTTGCTCATTTCCTATTTCACTTGGCTGCCCAAGTGAAACCATGGCCCTGCCCAACCTGTGCCAGATACGCTGCTCATCACTAGGACAAAACAATGATGAGATATCACCCCGTTCCTCCAAGGGCTCGCAGTTGGATGGGAGAGGCAGACCAGCATGCAGTCTGTTATAACCCACTGCAGGAAATGCTCTGAGCTTAGTGGGGACAAGACAAGAGCCCATGGCCAACTCATCACACCACATACCCATTACTACCTACTCACACCATGCACCCACTACCTACCCACATCCCGCACCCACAAGGAAGAAAGATATTCCATTATTTTCAACTCCAGATCCTCAGACAGGCCTTGTTTCTTCTTTCTCAAGACTGGCCTCTCACCACTGTTTGTCTATCATCTAAGTTGCATGGTGTGCTAAAGCCCTTCAATCCCTATTGGCCTCTTGATCTTTTGTATTTATTTGTGTTCTCAGCTACTTAATTGAAACCTCCTCAAATAAACATAAAACTTGAAATTTTAGCATTCTGCGTAAAACTTCTCTTTCTCAAAATCCCAGTGTTATCCCAGAGACTGCAGTGTGTTCATCCGACCACATCAGCACAGGAGGTCAAAATTGCTCACCCAAACACAAAGTAAATGGCAGGAAGAAAGGGCACAGCAGATGAAATACACACCGAGGAAGACTCTGAAGTCAGAGGGCAGTGGATAGCTCATCTATTGACAGTCTTTGCAATATGGTGTCCTTGTAGGCCAGGCTAGTAAGAAAGCCTGTCATGAAAGTTCTCACTGGCTGAGGGCATAGAAAAATTATCAGAGCACTAGAAGAATCATACAGTAGTCAGGTTGAATAAATCAAGCTCAAAGGATGGTATTAAGAGGCTTGTGTACATATGTATGTAAGTCCATTCAGAAGGTAGTTCTCTAACTTGAATAGAAAAGAATTCATCAGAACATCAAGACTTTATGATAGTATCCATCCAACTAGTTCCACAAACTTCCCTAGTTTTAATTCACAAAGCAGCTTCTGTTTTTATTTAGCTTTTAGTGGATATTTCCCCCTGATCAGTGAACACATTTATCAGATTCACATCTTCCCACCAAACTATTAAACTAGCATTTCATAGCACATACATCAGGCTTTCGATTATCATGTGCCCTCTTCTAAAAGACTAACCTCTCCAACCAGCCAAAATGACAAGCATATGTCTCAATGTCGTGTTCACACCCTGGTGCTGATTCCCATGAAGTCCTGTCTCAGCAACCACTGGCCTTCCTGGAGACAATACTGCTATCCTGGTATGTTATGATCAAAAGCCAGCATTAGCCTAAATTCTTTACATATTACATCAGTCAGGATAGGATAAGTTATGCTACAACAACAAACAATCCCCATGCCATATCCAGTGGCAAATGAGCAGGGAAATGCAATCCCACTATGTGCCCAAAAGGGAGACAGCCAAAATCTTTATGCAGAACTAATAACCAGCACATGTGTGTTGCTTTCTCCCTCTTGGAGCCATCCATTCTCAGAATTAACTTTAACTATTTTAGAGATTTTCTAATAATGGCCCCAAATCTACCTGTGCCAGTGGATCCAGAGCTGAATAAGCTATGGTCCTCCTGGAGTTCAAGTCCTAGGAGTTCAGCTAGCCATCAAGGAGAACCTGATGCAGGTGAGAGGCATATTACACATTGTTTACATAGAACCAGATGACCATGACACTTCATTTGAAAAACTCAAAGGGAGAGTATGCTTTCCAGGGGTTCTCAAACTTTCTTCTGAGGAGCTCTTTAGGGGGTCCAAAAGGATGCTTCAGATACCACATTGAGGGCAAATAGAATGCTATGTCCTTCCCTTGCTCTTTAATTGGTTTCATATACTTAACTTTTATATAGGATTTAATTTAAAGGATTTTGCTTTTCTAAAAGAGTGAGAAGGGGAAAGAGGGAATTCAATAATCTAGTCTGATGCTCTCTCACTATATTTATATGAAAATAAACATGCACAAGAAGTTAAGTAGCTTACCAAGGTGGTAAGTTAGAAGCATGCCTGAGATGGAAGCCAACTGCCTCTGCCTGCCTTCAACTCAATGGCACTCTTTTCTTTCTAATTTACACTGAGTCTGCAGGGTAAGCTCCAAAAACAAACATTTGAATGTCAGTGGGAAAAGCTAATCAGTGGGCATTAGCAACATATTCACAGAGGAATCTGGAACCTTTTCCCAGCCAGTTTGAGAATACACATTGCTGCTTGGCTAAAGCAGCAAGCAGGGCCTTCCCCTTCCTTCTCCTGGACACCAGGTCCCTGCCCAGCGGGCACAGAGCCACAGCTGCAACGCTGCTTTCTGCTCCACATTTGTCAAGATTTGAGAAAAGGCTCATTTGGGGAATCCTGAGTGAGAAAAAACCCAGCCCAATTCTGTGTGCTACGGACAAGTCAGGAGAGACAGGGGTGTGGGTGCTTCAGAGGGAACATCAGAGATTAATAAATACAAAGGCTTTTCGGAGCTGGAAAGGCACATCCATTTTGCCTCTAAGATTGGCCAGGAAAAAAGACATTCTAGAGCTAAAATTCACAAGGAACGTAACACCAACACAGAAACCTTTGTCTCTCTTCCAAGTATTAAGTGCTATACAACACTTCCTCATTAAATTCATCAGAAATGCAAATAAACTGTTTGATCTATTTTTTTCCCTGGCAACTGACATTTATTTTCACACAGTCCCAGACCTATACAGATGTCTCAGACGCACACAATAAAAATCCGACTTTATTTACCAGACATGTAAGGCTTCTCCCTCCAGGCTCCAGTAACTTAAGAAAATCTAAATTTGCTGTCTGCAGACTCGCCACTCTCTCCTGCTCTGACCTCCTCCTCGAATACACAAGAAAGCCCACTAAAGGAGATGTTAGAACTCCAGGTACCCTACTCTCTCTAACCCACTTCTCTTGTTCCAAGAATTGCTGAAATATTGCTTCCAGACTCTCAATGAGCCCCTGACCAAGAGCTCATTCCAAAAGGCATTTTGTGGCCACAGCAGGAGTCTGGCTTCTCTCTGCAGGGAAACCTCCAATGATGCTGGTGGTCACAGAAATGGAAAGGATGGGCCATTAACTGACACTGCCTGTCAGGAAGAGGTAGTAGTGGGAGTTTGTTTGCTGGAGGAGAGGGTTCTTAACTGATCACCTGCGATACCACCAAACTCGTCCTGCAAACTCTTCATGTGATGTATAAAATCACAGCAGAGTGCAGCAATGGAGCCCCCAATCACAGCCACAAGGACGGACTGCACTTTCCAATCTTCATCGTCCTATCCACAAGAGAAATCGGTGTAAAGTTTGTAAGATTAAATCTATATTGTTTATAGCAGAAACCACGGATTTCCCGGTCTGTAAGGTCTTTGCCAATGTTCCTTAATTCCCATTGAAAAGAATACCTGAATGTAACCTCCTTCCCCACAGCTTACAACCACCACCTCCCAGCCAAACAACGCAAGATTAAGTGCTATTAGAGTTGCACTACTCAAATGCCTCCAGAAGCTCCCTGCACCACCTGCAGAGGGGACAAATGATTACTTTGGTGGTTCAGCAGCCCCGAGGAGTACTCGCTTTAGGAGGCAGGGCGGCAGAGCAGGGAGGGAAGGCAAGGCTGCAGTGGCATGAGTTAGTATGTGAATGAATGCACACGCCCCGCCGGCCAGGCCTGGCGTCCGCGCTTTCTGGCAGGTGAAGTTGAATATCCTTATCTCCTCGGGAAAACGGCGCTTCCTTTCCATGTCAACGTGACTGGAAATCTTAATTTCAGAATCGGATGTACCGGTTGGTCCTTCTGGGGCTTGTCCAGCTTTCCATCTGACTTCGCGCCTCTGGTGTGTCAGGCTTTTTGCCCAGATAGCTCGACTGTTTAACCCTCAAAACACCGTTTCCTGAGGCGAATTCTTAACCAGAAAAACTTGCCCCAAACTGCATGGTCTTTCGTCGTAGTTTCTCTTCCCGAATCCCTTATCTCTCCACCAGGTGTGATCAAGCCCAGCACCCACACACACCTTTTTCATGGAAGCCCGGAGCGCAGAGGAAAGGGTCCCTGCGCCCCAGCGGCCCGCAATGCTTCCCGGCCGAGCGGAGGCAGGGAGGCGAGCGGGTAGCTTGGACTTCACACCGCGCGCGCCTGAGTACGGAGCAGTGGGCACACCGGGAACACACCTCTCCCACGCATACACAGGCACACGTGCGCTCCCATGCCCCGCCAGTCCCGGGCTCTCTGAAGTTACCTCTGAGGCGATCCGGGCGCCGGGCCCACACCGCCCCGCGGGTCTCGCGCTGCTCTCCGGCGATGGTCCGCACGGCCTCCAACGCCGCGCCTCCGGAAGGCTCCCGAGACAACCGGTCCCAGTCCCTTGGGCACCCCCGGCTTCGCACCTGGGGCGGCACCACCGAAGCTAGGGTGGCTTCAGTCTCTGCAGCCCCCAGTCGGGGTCTGCTTTCACCTGCGCGGCGCCCACCAGCCTGCAGTCTGGGTTAGGACCCGCGCACCGCGACTGAGGTGGGCGCTTGGACTCCTCTGGGGCAGCGGACAGCCAGCACCGGCTCGCATGGCGCTTGGGCTCACAGCGGCCCCGGGACTCGGCCTTTGTGTCTCGACCAGCGCCGCCACGTCACGGGCTTGGAAGCTGTGAGCAGTTCGGGCCGGGAACCCAGCAGTGGAGAACCGGGCTGGGCTTCTCCATCTCCGCCCGCCCAGGGCGCGCAGGCTGGCAGGGGGCCCCGGCAGCGACTGCGCGCTCCCCGGGGGACGAAGGGGGCGGGCCCGGGAAGGGGCGCGGCGAACGCGCCAAAGGGTGCCCTGCCAGAGGCTACCACCAGGAGAAAGGGGTAGGGACGTCGCCAGAGCCCCCGGAAGGCGGTGTCCGTACAGTCCCCGGTAGAGGCTGCAGCGCTAGGGGTGGGAATGAGATCGAGCGGAGACTGTGCGCTGGAGGGAACGGGAGCCACCCGCGGGGTTCGTTTCTCCCCTCTTCCCTACTCTGAAGGTGACTGCGGCCCCCAGTGGCGGAGCAGGGGCAAACGGTGTCCTGGCTCTTTTCTCTGGGTGCGCTCGGCTTCGCCCTTCCGGGGCCTCGGACTCTGCAGTGCTTTAGAAGGCCAGGGCAAAGTGGGCACTTCACTCATTGATTTTCCCTCTTGGTCGGTGTCGGCTTAATTGTTATCCAGATTGGAGAGACTGGTGGTCACGTGACACACCCTCTCCAAATTAACACACACACACACACACACCAACAAAACTAGGATGGATTTCCAAAAGTCCAATTGGATACATCAATCAGAGCTGGAGGCCTTCCGCAAGTCACCCTGTGTGCTGCAGTGGAACTGAAAAGCCGCCGCTGCCTCTGTTGCCACCATCTAGACAGATCCTGTCCCTGCGGTTGGGGAAGCTCTTCCTAACAGCACTTTGGGTCCCATAACAAGAACAGCACAAAAACTGGAGTCATAGTTTCAGACCCACGGAATCCTATGGAATCCCATGGAATCTCAAGTCAAAAGGAAAGCAAAGACCCTACTGAGCCATGAGTCAGAGTAGCTGATGATGGGAGAGCCATACCTCCGCAGGAAAGGGGCCCTTTCCCTGGGCCGCGGTGGGAGTGGAGCCAAAATGCCAGCTACAGTGTGGTCTGAGCGCCTACCTGGGGAAGGGAAGACATCTCCATTTGAGCCTCCCTGCGTGCGCTGCCAGGATGTGTGGAGACCACGCTCGGAAAGCAAACGGGCTAATACATGGACACTTTAAATAATGCCTCACCTGGGTGATAAGAGTTGACCAACAGATTTTCCCAGAGCTTCTCTCTACCTAGGTTTTAAAATCGATTTGCCTTTATTTTCTTGTTGTGAGAAGTTCAAACCCTTGCTAGGCACAAGGGATTCGAAAGGGTAAAGTAGAAGTGAAGTAGGTTTGATCCACTGTACTTTGCCCAGGTATTCTAAATTTGTAAATGTACTGTCTTTTAGTCCCAGTGTTTCTGACAAAGGGAGGGGAAAGTCCAAAGAGTAAAGTGTGCCCAGGGTAAGAAGCCTGTTAGGTGGCAATTAAACAGAATCTTAGATTCTGAAGGGTCCTTATTACCCTTGGAGTTTGAAGGGCAAGTTATTTAAGACCTAAGCAAAAAGTCCCCCCCCCTTCCCCCCCCCCCCCCCCCCCAAAAACCCAGAGATTAGTTGAGCCCACATGGAGTAATTAGGACAGGAAACTAGGCAGCCCCTGCTTTTCCCCTTGCTC
>JAJEJO010004510.1:0-69074 GCA_020662805.1 Glaucomys volans | reverse complement strand
TCTGTCTAATCTTGGACTGGAACATACAAAATTGAACCAAAATAACCCTTTCCTTTTATAAATTCATGACCTCAGGCAATTCTTTAAAGCGATGGAAAGCTGACACACACAGGTGCAGTGCTGCCTCAGCCTGGTATTCTCCATTGTGTGTCACTCTTTGGGAAGAGGCTAGAATTTTGAATCCCTCTACATCCTTACATACACCCCATCTTACCCATCTGGGAAGGAGTGACAGGCATTTCTCTGTACCACTCACTACCCCAGAATCATAATAAATTCTTTTTCTATGGATATTAATTTGTGGGAGGGAGTGGAAATTCATGGCACTATACCCCATGATAAGTAAAGATTTTTTTAAAGATTTTTTTTTTTTTTGGTCTGAGGAATAAAAGAAGACAGGATGGGGTGGGAGATGAGCACCAGACCATGAAAAATGAAATCAGCATCCAGAAACCACCTAGCCCCTGCTTTCCCCTCTATTTTTAGCGCTGTCCCACCCAAACCCCTACATTTCCCTTCATAATGTCATTAATGAAGGTGCAAAAATCCATCATGGCACCCAAGAAGCAGCTTTAGATGCGTATTTAATGATAAAAATACCCTATGTGATTTTGGACATATGACTTCACCTACCTGTTTTTGGTCTTCCAGCACTTGAAATGTAGGGTTGTACTTTAATTTAGCACATGAACTATGAAACATGGATGGTTTCCACCATATGGAATCTGAGGTTGAGTATGAAATCCTAATAAATCTTGGAGCCCATGTGCTCTAGTCCTACTCAATGAACTACAGATCAGTAGCCAGAAGACACTATCATCAATCAAGTTCCTAATTTGAATTTTTCTGAGACTAACATCCTCCTCCCTTTCTGGTTCTATCCTACCTCAGCTCTCTCAAAGCCTCTTTCTGCTGATCTCCTCCAAATTCTCTCTTAGTACAAAAGGACATCTTTCTGGGTATTTCCAGCCACTCTCTACTTTTCTTTATTATGTAGATCTATGCACACCCTTTTTTTTTATCTTTAGAGGAAGGAAGGGGAGGGGACCACAGAGAACCTGAAAAAAATCAGAATTCTCTTTAGTGATGAGGATAGAGGAGAAGGCTGTGACCATTCATACATTAATACTTTCTGATCTGCCATAATTAGATCTTCTTTGGGTGCATTTTAGATGTATTGAAGTATTAGAAAAGGACAGTGAATGTTGTCTCGTTAAAAAAAGAGGTTACCTCTATGCACCTGATGACTATCTAGGCAGACTCAGGCCTTTTCTCAACCTCCCCTGGGCTTCGGTTTCATCATTTGTAGCAGCAGAATAAGAGTCCTCATACATTTATTGGGAAGATTGAGTAAATGTAAATATGAGGCGCATTACAGACCCTCAGCAAATGTTTATGGTTCTTAAGATGGCAGAAGGAGGGGAGGAAAGAGAAAAGAAAGGAAGAGATGGAGGGAGGAAGAAAGGGAAGGGGGAAGGAGTGGGGAAGGGAAGGGGAAGCAGGTATTTGTGTCTTGGGCGTCTAGGCAAAAGCTTGACTGTGGAAGTGAGCAAGGGATTAGGCACAAGAAAATTGTTTGCTCCTCTGGGCTGAAAGGTGAGCTATAATCTTTTGAATCCTGAGAGATGTTGCTTTGCTGGCTGACAAAATGTCAAGTAGCACACTCAAGAGAAAAAAATCATGGCATTGGCATCGTGAGTACTTAGCAGCTCAGTCTGATTCTGCTCTGAGCAGTCCAAGAATCCTCCATCCTCATTGCTCCATGCACTCTGAAGTTGTCACTCACTAGTACAGCACTGACTAAGCCTCACCATGAACCCAGGGCTTTCTAGATTCCATTCTGTTAAACCTCACTTGTCCTGTATCATATCTAAGGACTTAAAAGGATATATATCAAGCAGAAATAAATCTCAGGGATTAAGACATTGGTTTCAAACACTAAGAGAAGAGTAGCTTCTACCCAAGGAAGACTTTTGATATAATACCTTCATCTCTGCCAGGAATTTTGGTACAGCAATAGGCTTATGAGACATAAATTTGGGGTGAGGTAGGGAGCAGAGCACTCCCCAATCCTAACTCCTTGGCTGTAAGTTAAGTGAGTAGGAGCAAGTATTAGCAAACTTAGCAATCATGAAAGCAATTAGCAATTAGCAATCATGAAAGTAAGATTCAGAAGGAGCTGTGAACTTTTGAGCCATGCTCAGAGACTAGAACTTTCTTCTGATTCCAGACCAGTGCTCACCATGGGCGTTTTCCTACCTTTTCTGAAATGCTGCCAGGGCTGGAACTCAGAGCACTTTCATGCTGTCCCAGAGCTGTGTCAAATCCATCTAGGGACTAGGGGCCTTTTCAAACCAATGAGACTATAGCAGTGTCTATGGTCACTTCTGCAAGACTGAGTCCAGGCAGCCAAGCTGGATATTCTCAACTTGATCTATGTACCCCTGGGCTCTACTCTTCTTTGCAAATGACTTCTCCAAGGAGAGGCTGCTGTGGTGGTATACTGGAAGATGCAAGGGGCATCTGTTATTATCATTACCATCATTGTAATTATTACTACTGCTAATATTATTTTGCGCTGCCCAATTTCCAAATTCTTTTCCTATTGTGCAGGAAGCAGTCATTCTGAAATTTTGATGCCTCCTCTTCTGAACCTTGGCAGCATAGGCATGGGCAGGTGGCCCAATGTCTCTTGCCTGCGGCTATGAATCTAAGCCAGTCATGATGTAAGAGAATCCAGTGATAGTTTAGAAATTGTTCTATTCCAAGTGGTAGTAATATCAAAGGTGCTCTGGATCAGCACTGGGAGCAACAGAGCTTAAATAGGCCCTTCCTGTGCCATGACCTTGGCTGTGATCTCCTCCAAATCATTTCCTTCAGTTCCTGTGCATTTTCCAATCCTCATTCTCTAGTCTTACCACTGATTCAGTCAACACCTGATATTCTTCCAATAAATTCCTTTCCTGGCAAATAGACCGGAGTCAGTGTCTGATGTTGGCAACCCAGAGTCCTGACTGGTTCTTGAGAGGTTGTCTTTCCACTCTTGGAAATTATCATGCCCTAGAAATCCCAGACAGGGAAACTGAGTTGACTTTGAGCCCAGAGTGGCCAGCCATTTGGGGCTGCAAAGACTTCCTGCTGCTTTCTTCTCCTCTGTAGTTACAGGACTATGTTGGACAATATAGTGTGGTGCAGAGTGAGGAGGCAGGAAGCCTGGTTTCCAGTTCAGCTCTCTCATCCTTGAACATGTCATCTTGGGAAGGTGTCACACTCTTTAGGATCATTTTCTCACCTGTTGCACAAGAAGGTTATACCAGGTATTCCCTGGACATGTCTGCTGCTCTGAATTCTGGTGTATGGAAGAGAGTCTCCAAACATTCTGGCTGTCAACTTTTATCTCCAGATGAGGAGGCTTCTTGGATGAGCTGCCATAAAGGAGAGATAAGGGAAGGAGACAATGGGAAGGGAAAGGGTTTTTGTCCATGACTTGAGTTATATAATTTCATCATGTGGAATGGGGGAGACATGAAATTTGCTGTCCAGATACAAGGGTTAGTGGGGGAGTCAATAAGTTTCAGGCATTGTGGTTTGGGGGACACAGTTCATTCTCATTACTTGATTTGCAGTGTCCAAATGGGATAATAGTCATATGCTTTGTTAAGGGAAAACCATGGCTCATCCTTTGAAGATTAAAATTATGCAGTAATACTTATATCATAGATACCATCACCTTTGTTGAAAGATGTAAGTTGAAACTTGAGTTCCTGAGAGCATCTACGCCTTCTTTCTATTTATTCTCAATAGCATCCAAACATCCAAGAATCTCCAAATGACTCAGAAAGCAAAATGATGAATTTTGATGAAATTTAATCACTGATATTTCCCAAACCAGAAAAAGAATACTTGAAACATACTAGGATCTCAGTGAATATTTGCCAAATGACTTAGATGTCTTTGTAAAAGTGACCTAACGTGAACCTCAACCATTTCTAAGTTCCCAGAACTAAACACAGGGCCCAACACATAAGAGGAGCTCAGCATGTTTGTAGACATCTGTTTTCCCTTGGCATTTTATCTGGGTAGTTCCCAGCCCAAGTTTGACATTCGCCTCACAATATCCTCATGATGGAGTGCGAGTTGGTTCATTTGTTTGTTTTCTTATCATGACTTGACAGATGGGAGAACAAAGCCACACACCGTGAATGAAATGACTTCACCAAGGTCGTTTAGAGAGAGGGGATTCTCGAATGCTGATCTGACATTTTCTCCACTAGACTAAACTTCAGAAGGAAATTGGATCTCAATTCAGCATACCGAAATAATATTGCCAGAAAAGGAAAGCTCAATGAAGGGAAACTCAAGAGTACTTAAGAGAAATCCATTTATGCTGCACTCGGATTGCTGGTGCGCCGGGTGCTGTTTTGTGATCAGATAAAGCCTGGCCTCTCTGTCAGGGAGGCTGGTAACTAAGCCTCATTTGGAGATTCCCATTATTTCCCCTGAGTTCTCTGGATCCCTGAGATAAACAAAAATATTTTTAGGGCTGGCACAAATGGGCATGCCTCCAGGTTTCTCCTAAAATAGCCATCTCCTTTATCATATTAGGGATGTCCAGCCACTGGACAATCTGAAGTCTCCCAGCTAAGCAGAAGAAAGACAGCTCTAAGCACTAGATCATGGGGTAGCATATACTTATGAGCATCCTGAGCACCATAAGGCACTAGGCCCTAGGCTGCACTTAGATGCTGAGGTGTCACTAAGAGCTAACAATGATTTGGAACATATTACATGCCTGACATCTGTCTTGAGACTTATTTAATCCTTACAAAAACCCTATAAGGCTGGGCACAGTGGCAAACACCTATAATCCCAACAACTTGGTAGGCTGAGGCAGGAGGACTGTAGGGTAGAATCCAGCCTGGAAAACTTAACAAGACCCTGTTTACAAATTTTTTAAAAATGCTGGTGATATAGCTCAGTGGTAGAGTGCTCCTGGATTCAACTCCCAGTACCACCTAAAATATGATAAGTAGATAATAAAATAAACTCTCTGTAAGACAGATGCTACCATTTTCCAGTGGCAAAGACAGAAACCAAAAAAGTCCCTTGTCTAACTCACGGTGATCAGTGGGTACAGAATAGTGTGGGGACTGAGGAAAGAGGGTCACACAGGGACATATAGGCATATCGCTTTATTATTAAATAATAGTTTATTGTTTTGAATATGTAATACATACAATGGTATAAAATCATACAACTTTCAATAGGTACCAACTAATCAACCTGTCCAGAGACAACTGCTTTGCCAATTATTTTATATGTCCCTCCAGAGGTCTGAGAATTAAAAGAAAAAAGATCAAAACTGTTATTTTTTATGCAGTGGTAATATCCTATACACATTATCTTACACATTGATTTTTTTAACCATCAACAGAATATTTTGAATGTCATTCTATCAGTATTTGTAGGCTGCCTGATTCTTAAGGATTATTCTGAGATGTATGATGATGCACATGCAGTTGTCTTATCACTGGGGAGGGTCTTTATTGTCTTGGGGACTTCCTTTATGCCCACACCCATATGTCCGTCACCACATCTGGAAGCCCTCACTCCTTCTCTTTCTCCTTGTTTCATCAAAGATGGAATCCGTATTATTTTTGTCCATTTGGAATGCAGGGGGCCACGAGCACCTCTGTCTACTCGAGAACTTCCAGTCCAAGAGTTGCTCCATTGGAGCATGACTGTCGTATGGAGAGAGGACGTCCACCCACCACAGGGACCTCCTCTTGCTGTGGCTAAAGGGGACGGAGAGGTATCAGGCTGACACAGTGGCAAGCTCACAGTGGGAGCAAACTTCTCTCCTGCACCTGGATGTGGGAGACAGGCTTTCTGGGCCTTCCTTACTGCTCACTTTCCTGATGGCTAGAGAGTGACTATGACTGCATTTTCTGTGACTGCATTTTCTGTAACCCAGTCCCTCAAAATATGATCCTGGGACTGCTGTGACCTCAGACTGTCACCTGCCTAGAACACGAGAAAGTCAAGAATTGGAATAAGCATTTGGAAACCTCTGTAGCCCCTTGACAGAGTGACTTTGTAACTGTTGAATTTAATAATAAATAATTCTCGCTTATATTTTCGTATCCCTTAATTTCACTGTGATCTTTGCTGTATTCATTTTTTACTTTTGAGTGCATTATAGTTATCCTTGATAATGGGGTTCATTCCGACATTCACGATTGTATATCACAGTTTTCTCCATTTCAGTCCTCAGTCCTACCCCCTTCACTGCATGACTTTCATAGTAATTTATAATTATTGTAATTACTTTTCTAGTGTCTGTTTTTATTTTACTATATGAAAGTATTGGTTCGAACAAAATTGGAAATTTGAAAACTGTAACAGTCTTTCATAACAGTTTGAGAACCACTGCTGGATAAAATACCCAACACTGACTGAGGGTGCAGGTATTCATGCCATGGGGTGTTCGTGGCAGCAGCAGAGGAGGAAATGGTCTTCCCTAACATTTGGGGAGTGAAGAAAGCTCAGAGCCAAGTGTAAAACTGGTTCCATGTGGCAAAGAGAGGGGTGTGTTAGTCTGTCAAATTGAGGGAAACTAAAGCAGATCCCAAAGTCAGGATTTGGAGCTGGGAGACCAGAGCGGCCATTTAATTGGTCAGAGCCAGTTATCAGAATAAGCAACATTGTCCAAGGGTGGCTTCTGCCGGTTTACTGTTTATCTATGGGTAGCAACCATAGTTGGTTAAATAGGTAGATTAAGGGGCCCGTACGGAAGTAGTCAATCTACCTGTGTCAGAGGGTCATTATGAACATCAGGAGAAAGAAGTTAAGCATGGAAACCATATAGCACAATAGATAGGTAGGGCATTATTTCAGTCTGACTCTCATCATCACTATTTCATTAGGCTTGGTGAATGATTCTGCCAAATATTCAGGTGCGTCAGTGGCTGCCAGTTCAGTTTTAGGATTCCCAGGCCCTCTTTAGCAAATGCATATCTAAAGGGTTCACTCCTGGCTATGCGCTGCAGCTGGTCCACAGAATAATTGTAACCTTGTATCCTCGACCAACCCAGGCTCCAAACCCTCATGAAATTAGTAGAGGAAGGTGCCACTGGAAGCTTAAAGCCTGGCTTTTTGTCCGTTTTCTTTTATATTTATTTATTTATTCATTCATTTGTTCACATATTTATTATATGCAGAGGAATAAAGATTCATGAAATGCACAAATAAGACAGACTTTGAGCTCTGTGTTTTTAAATAAAATTTTAAGAATAATTTTAGATTCACTGAAAAATTGCAAAGATAGCATAGGGTTCCCACACATATAACTCACACCCAATTTCCCCTATTAGTAGCATCTTAACTTCAATATGATCCATGTGCTATGAGCAATGAACCAATATTGATAGCCCAGTATTAGGGAAAGTAGTTCATATACAGATTTCCTTAACTTTTACTTAATGTCCTTAATTTGTTCTAGGATCCCCATGGCATAATGACTACAAAACACATTTAGTTTTTATGTCTCCCTCCTTAGGTTCCTTGTGGCTATGACAGTTTCTCCCATACTTCTTGTTTGTGGTGACCTTGACTTTGACAGTTTGAGAAACTCTGGTTAGGTGTTTCACAAGGCTCCCTTCTGTTCAGATTTGTCTGGTGTTTTCCTTATGATTCAACTGGTGTTGTAGGTTTGGGGGAGGAAGACACAGAAGTAAAGTGCCATTCTTATCACACCAGATCAGAGGTATCACTGTGGATGTTGACCTTGGTCACCTGGCTGAGGTAGCATTCGTCAGGTTTCTCCATTGTGAAGTTATTTTTTTCCCCACTTTCTACACTGTATTCTCTGGAAAGAAGTCACTGTCTGCAGATCATGTCAAAGGATGGAGAGGGAAGTTCCTCCTCTTTGTTGGGGAAGTATCCACACAAATTGTTTTGGATTCTTCCAAACAGTAGTAAGTTTGTCTATTCCCAAGTTGTCCACTTACTCAATCATTTACTTGTAGCATTATTTGCCAGAATTCATGGTGAACTGACAGCTTCAAATTTGTATTCAAAATGTTCCAGCATGACTACAGAGGGTAGGTATGTTGTCTAGACTTTAAAATAGCATCAAATTTGTGGTTGTTTCCTCTTGTATTTGTGGTTGTTTTCTTTTGATAGTTCTGATTTAATAAAAACTCTCCTAATGCTGTCTTTTAAAAATAATTTCTATTGGCACAACTAATGCACCAATATATTCTCTGTGTGTGCTTAATTCTTTGTTCTTAGTATTATCTTCTTTCCTTCTGCTGGAGTATAACCTATACCTATTCTTTCAGGACAGTCTGTTTCCTGTCCTACCAGGAGCTGCCAGCCACTCTGGGGATCTACCTACCCTTTCCAGTCTGACACCTACATCCATTTTTCCCACTAGAAGAAAAATACAACTCCTGCTAATTGGGACCAGAGAGAATGTCTATATGGGGTCACCCTACCTGGCTGTCTGCCCGCAATAACCTAGCCAGTCAGGTTGTCAGTCACCTTCAGGATCCCTCCTGCTCCCAGCTTTTGCCATCTCAGAGCAAAGAGCAACCCCAGTGCTGTCTCCACCTCTCTGTGCCAGCATTCACCCATGATGTCCCAAGCTGTCCCTTCTCCCTGCTACTGCAGGCTTTCCTCGGGAGCTCCCTGCTGCTGCCATCTTTCAGGGACCCTTCACAGGTTTGAGAGTGAAAGTACCCACTGAGATTTATTTACAAGGGGGATTCTTTTTAAAACAAATATTTTCTATCTTTTCTCTGAAATTTGCCAATGGGCAGGGTGGAGACAGGGAACAGCAGTGCCGTGGTAACCACTAAAACACTCTCCCTAAACCCTGTGCTAAAAAACACGGGGTTTTTAAAACTAATTTAAATCTAAATATCTTATTTAAATAACATCTTTCTTGGGTTCTGCTGTGTGACAAAGGATCTGGACAAGCTGATTGTTAAAAGATTCATCCACTCTGAAATTCTACGTGTCTCCTTTAAATGCAGCTGTGTGTGACCAACACGGTGAGGTTTCTGACTCCTGTATTCCCATAAATATATCTGAGCCTTTCCATCCCTTATCTCCAAGGAGAATCACGTGATTAATTCTACCCCTTCCCAGTCCCTGCATTTGCACTTGGCATTACAGTAAAACCCCATTAACTTGGATGACATTCATTTAGTATGTATGACAATTCTGTGACTGGACCAAAGTTTATCTTGGTTCAGGACAACGTGACTTCATGGGAAGTGCAGTTAAACTGCGTTGACAGCACAGCAAGCCCGTGTTCTGACTCCTTCAGAAGCAGCTATTTTTCCAGCCTCTGCGAGCATTTTCAGCATATGCCTTTGTATCTACCAGGGACCAGCTTTTAACCCAGAGCATCAAACCAAATAGCCTGATGGGCAGGACTCTGGTCTCCTGCGAGCCTGGCTTCTCGCCCTTTGGCCCTGCTGCGAGCTTGTTCCACACTTCCAGAGATAGGAAAAAAAAAAAAAAATCAGTGCCACATAAAAGAGTGAGGAACCCACATTGTAGGGGGAACGAAACGGTAAAACGGAATTTCCGTCCCGCAGCAGCAAATAGAACGCTCTGACCACAAGTGCCGCAGCCTAATGGAAAAGACACAGGAAGCCGATGGAAGACACAGGAAACCGGCCAAGGAGGAATCTCTAATTAATGAAGGAGAAGCCTTTCCAGGTGGCATTTACCAACCCAACGCAGGCACTAACAAGCCGTTTCAGCAGGAAGCCTTGCAGCTTTGGAGGAGAAGCCTGTCTTCAGGATTTATGTATTTTCCAAGTGCCACAGATGATTTCTAAGCCCACCCCTAGTGCAGAAATACTGTGCTGATTAGAAAGATTATTAACTGTGGTTAATAAGACTCCTCCTGCAGGGATGCCCGGAACTCTCTGCACTTTAATAGATAGGTGCTCATGTTAACAGTTTCCTAAACTGCGTGCTCTATGTTCTTGTGACTGTTAAGGACACATCATGAACCATGTGAACTAAACCATATTTGCCACTCAGATCCTTCTTTCTGGAGTGGGCAGGAAAGATAAGAGCAGACCCCCGCCAAGGAGTGAACTTGGACAGAGCGACTGCCTGCCACGTTGGAGTGTGTCAGCTCGCTCTGGGGTGGACAGGCCCAGCCAGCTCACTCAAAGTTACCTGAGTCGCAGACATAATGCCTGGCAGCTGTTTGCCTTAAGGAAAACTTCACAATTCCCTGGGAAGGTGGCCATTTTCCAAATTCCCTGGGGGAGGAGCTCATTGTCAACTGGTGTCACAGGCCACTCCTGTGTCCAGATGGGTCAAGAGGATGCTAAGAGAAGAGCGGGTCACACTGGACCATTAATGGCCTCTCTTACGGTATGAAGATTGGAGTAGGTGTTCTTAGAGACTGGGCATCCTTGTGAGCTAAGAAGGTAGAGCCCCAAGGTCCCAGCCTGCTGCCATGTTCCCAGTCTGTTCCACAGATGGTTGTGAACTTGTGGCAGTCAGGAGTATATCACTAAATTTATTTTCACTTTCCCCAATTTCTATTGTAACTTCTTTCAGCATTTCAAGTTATTTCCATAGTGGGTTTTCCCCTCACAACTATATTTGCCTTGAAGACCATACTCCACAAGATGTTTGGAGATCTCTATGGTAACATGAAGAAGAAGGGACTTGTCCCATCAGCGTCCATTGCCATCATTAATGAAGTGATTCTCTCCTGGTATGATAAGATTTATGACCCCTGGAAAGAGATCATAAAGCTGGTGAGCTGGAAAGTTCTCATAATAAGCAGCTGATCCTGGCCAGTCTACGTTTTTGGCCAAGATATCTGTTCCATCAGAAGTCAGCCCCTCCTTTCCAGATGTTTCAAGCAAGAAACTTGCCAGACGCTTGAAATTTCAATACCAGCTGCCAGTTCTGGGGTGAACGGAGAATTTCAAGAATGATTTATAAAAAGGTAGAGTGGGAAGCCAAGAGAGGCATTTTCCCAAAAGCTGTCCACATGATGTGTAGAGCAGTTTCAGTGGATAGAAAAAAGTTCCTAGTGCTGGGGGAAAGATTTTGGAGAGTATGGTACATTTACTTAGATAGTGTGCTCTTCAGCCACTAAGAGAAAATTAATATCTGAAGGAGAAACAAGTTTATACTATGTTATGTTAAAAATCTACAAAAGAAATCATATACATTACCATTGCAACAAAGAATATTTATGCATAAAGACAAGAATTGGGGCAGAAGGGAAAATAATACTTGCTAGATTTTTCTATGGGTTTTTTAAAAGTATTATCTTATCACAGGAAAAAAGAGGAGGAGAAGGAAGAGAAAGGAAGGAGGAGGAGGAGGGGAAGGAAGAGAAGGAAGAGGAAGAGGAGGAGGAGGAGGAGGAGGAGGAATGTGGTGGTGGTGGTGGCAAGGAAGAAGAAGAAGAGGAGGGAGAGGAAAGGAGGAAGAAGAAGAAAAAAGAGGAGAAGGAGAATTTGTTTTCCTGCCACACCCTTTGTTAAGTCCCCTGAGCTATCTCCAGGTCTCCAGTTATGTTCTCAGCATACAGGCCTATAATTAAAATTTGTGCTTTGTGTTTTTTGACCTTTTCTAGGGTGCTACTTTTATTATGGCTTTGGCATACTCAGACTGAAGCCCCCAAAACAATGTAGAGGGAAAGATCCAGCCTACCCCATGGAACCTAGTCTGAGTGCACCTGCATTGAGCTGCCTCTGATCACGTGCCGGTCAAGTAGAGCCCTTGTCCAAATGCATTCTACAATTTCCTAAAACTAGGTCCACTCTGTAAAGATTGTACCACTTCTGAATTCTTCAGAAGAATTCAGCCTCCTTTGGTAAAAAGATAATAAGAAATTAAGTCCACCCTGAAATCAGAATAACAAATGTGAGCAGGAAATTGCTAATAACTAAATTAAAAGATCTAAGTTGGGCAATCTGCAGGCTCCTTCAAGCTTTAGAGAACATTAAGAAGTTACATTTGTTGTTTTATTAAAAGTGTGATATAGTCTGATTAAACCACTGACCTGCAGCAATCCATGTCCTACCTTGGTAATGCAGGATCCTCAGCCCTGAAGTCATGACCTTCCCAGTAGGTGCCTGACGTTCTCTGTGTCTGCTTGTCTATAGCCCAGACAACTCTTGGTCCTTCACATGCCTCCTGAGCCTTCCTGACTCTGCCCTATTTGTCATGGTCCCTTCTGCTGGAGGCCTGCTATGCTTTCCTCAATGGGCCTTCAATTGGGCCTTCTCAATGCTGTGTGAGGATCCAACATGGCACCTCTGTTGATTCCCCATCCTGACACAGGCACCCTCAAACATTCAGCCTATGTTCCTTGAACATAGGCTGCAGATGAAACTTATGGCTTGTTTTTTTGTAAGCTTGCTAGAAAGCTGTACATTTTGTCATGATTAGATGTATTGGAACTCCAGATATCAGTGGGACCCCTGTGTGCTGGCTGATACCCATCTCAGAGTACTTAGAATGCATTCAACCATTTGATAATTCCTTCATCCCATTTCAATTTTACTGTGTCTTATGCATTTCTGAACTCATAGTGCCTCCATAGGCATACAAAAGCACATAGTAGGTCCTCAACCAATATTTATGAAATTGAGATGACCAGTCCAGAGAGGCCACACTATACCTCCAGCCAGTCTAGGATCCCCTCTACAGCTGTGATATCTGCATTCCTATTCCCACATCTTAACCTCCCTGTCCGCCCTACTCTGAACCATACTTATTTGCCAAAACTCTGCTCAAACTATACTTCCTGTTTAGCATCTCCTGTTTGCCTCCTACCTACACTTGTCTGTCCTCCTCCCCCACTCTCATACTCCAACCCTGAGCACACCTCATATCTTGGCACACCATCACTTTTCTGTACTGTTTACTCATTTGTTTCTCAAAAATTACTGAACATTTATTTATATGCCCAATTGATGAGAATAGAAAATCAAAGGCACGCACTTAAGAAGAAGGATGCTTGGTAGGCATGGATTTGGTTCAAATATATATTGTATGTGGTCCCAGAATCTGGATCTGGCTAGCTTTAATGAAAGAAGAATTTATTGGATGACTGTGAGGTGCTTATAGGAGAGAAAGGAAGGCAGGAGAATCCATCATGGAGCACACAGATGTATAGCAATAGCAGATGCAGGGACCCCAATTTTTCCAGTCCTTTTGCTTTTCCCCTGATAATTCAAATTCAGGAAAGTGTGTACAAATGGTTTTGTGAGTGCTTTCAACTAGGGGAGGGAAAGGTCTATTTAGACAGTTCCCCCCACACAATACCAATGAGAAAGAGGTAAATGCTGGCTGCTATTTTTAATACAAAGTGGAATAGGAGCTGAATAGCTACAAATGATTAATGTCTGTCACAATGATATGCTCAAAAGATTATAACACAAAGTTAAAACAGTCTTATGTGTCCAGTTAGGTAATTGAATTGGACCTGCCCCTTATTACAGTCATGACCAAGTTGATTTTAGGGCTTCCTTAACTCTGGATCACGTTGGGACAGTCTGACCAAGACTGACCAAGACTCACAAAGATCTCTTTATTCCAGCCAGACTGAGAGTTCCTGCTAGAACAGGAGCTGTCTGAAGACCGTTGCCACGTCCATTCCCACATCCTCCCAGACACATGATGTATGGTCCATGAACACGCTGGCACCACCGAACAGGAATCAAGTAAGGTTTCCTTATCTGATGGCAGCTTCCCCTCTTCAGATCATCCTCTATTTAGAGAATGTGATTACTCCAATCAAGATGCTCATTGAAAGAATCAACACAGACTTTTGATCAAAGCTCTTTGATTGTGTCCATGGAAAAGCAACCCCTCCGCTGGGTTCTGCAGAGCATCTGGCACATGTTACACTCCTTGATGAGTCAACAAGTGGGTCAATCACAGAGCTCCAAGGACAGCTGCCAAAGTTGCAAAATGACTGACTTGCCAAGTGCTTTGGAGGGAGCATGGGTCCACAGCTATAGCCCTCCTGCAAATCTCATAATTGTTCTAAAGGATAAAAGGATTTAAATGAAGAAATTTAGAACTGCAAACTGCCCAGGATAAAGCTTTCCATTTGCATGCTTTATTTCTACTGGCCAACCAGCCTCTTTGGGGAAGAATTTACTTTAATGGTTGCTTAAAGAATCCTCCCCTAGCCAGAAAGGTTAGTCATTCACCTGCTGTAAGTGGGAAGCTCTTGGGAACCAGAAAGTGTACTGAATTTTGCTTCATTCCTAGCTGTACTATGCTTTGCTCCTAGCTGACTGTGCGACCCTGAGTGTGTTACCCACCCTCTCTGCAACTGTTTTCTTTTTCCATGTGTTTTATATAACTAAAACAAGTTTTGAGCCCTGAAATTCTGCAAATCCTTTAGCCATTGCTAATTGTGAGTTACTCAGATGGCTCTTGTCCTCAGGTTTCAAATCTGAGAGATAAACTCAAAGAGGATACTTTGAGGTAAAGAGTCAAAAAGGCACATAAAACACAGTTGATAAGTGTGGTGTTGCCGTCAATATGTTCTCAATTAAAAAGCAAGACATGTTTCTGGAAATTTATTGTGATAGACTTGGGAAATTATAATTTAGATTGAATCTCTCGCAAATGATTGCTTCTGAGACGTTGCTGCCAACGTTCCTAATTTCATTTCTTCTGTATTACTGGGTAAAGTTGTTCATATATACACATTTTTGGACATGTGAGCTGTATGTAATATACGAATATGTATATATCTTATGTTTCCTCCACAATCCAAAGCTTAAACATGTGGGAAACCTTCTAGCAACATTTCATAGGTTCCAAATAGCAGACATTTCCTGTTAAATTAAGTTAGTGATGGAATTTATTATATTAACTAAACCAGTTTCCATTTGATTGCAATAAAAATCCTGTCTGTCATCTTGGCTCCAAAGATGCTCCCTGGCTGGGCACATCTCAGTTGCCCCTACAAGTGCTTTTGCCAATTAAAAAGATGCAACTAGATGACAGTTTCACCACCTCCCCAGTCACAGCCAGCAATGATGACCGACACTTCATTCTGATGGGCAGGATTGAGTCTTCTCACACTTATTATTGACATGAATTAGAGTGGACTGCTTCATTTGTCATTTTACTTAAGCTTGCTGTGGAGATGCACTATTTAAAGTCTTATTTGTTAAACCATGAGGGTGACAAATGAAAGGAAGATCATAAACCATTCCAAGCATATAGAATTGTGGACTAGGAATACAATAGTATGTTTTGTTTCTGGGAGAAAATATATAATCCCCCCTGTCTATAGACTTATTTCTTTTTAAACATTTATTTGTCTAGTGAATAGGTGGTATAGGTGTCTGGTAAAAAATTTACTGGGTATAAAGGTACAAAAGGCATGGGGAAAAGTACCAATCTAACTGAATATAGCTTTTACCCAAATTCAGCACAAAATAGCCTAAAAAATGGCCCCCAGGTAATTAATTCACCTTTCTAGGGGTAACTGAGGTCATCAATTTCTTATATCTGGTGTGGTTTATTGTACAGTCAAGGAAAGTTGGGCTCAGAACAGCAAAATCATTCATCCCCGGCTGTATCTCCCCAACTAGAACTTGTGGCTTGGCTATAGCCAAACTAGAACTTTGGCCTCTTCACTATGAAACATTTTTATTCATGGTATGTAACTGTCAGCAGACCCCAGCAAACTAAAAACATTCTTTTCTTACAATGCAAACCAAAACTTTCTAATAAAAACAAAAGACTGAGGAAATAACCAAAGTGCTTTTATTTAGCTGAATGCTCAAAGAGCATAGGATATGAACTTTCAAGGAGATGTCTCAGAATCTACCCCAACAACTGAGATTTAGATTGGGAAATTAATGTCGAGTGGACCCATTTGCACGAACTCTTAGCAGGGTTTTTGACTTTGCAAGCACAGTCTGGATTCTTCTCACTCCAGCCCTAATCATTAGCTCATGGTTCCCCTGCTGTATCTGGGGCACTATGGCTGAGTTATAATGGAAAATGCAGGAGCACATTGATTTCCTATAATGGTTTTATCTATAGCAACTTGTGAGGACATCCTTGGCTGGAAGACTTGGCACTGAATATCTGAAAACCTTGACCTAGGAAGGGATGTTCCCAAACGGTGCCTCCTGATTTGGAGCAAATGAGCCATTGCTTCTCAGAAAGGACTTTCTCTGCACCTGCAAACTGTAACCCTTTGCCCTGTCCTTTTCACAGGACTCGGCCTGCTAGAAATGTGTTGCTAGGCATTAGGGCTTCTTACTGCCTTCTTGGTTATGCAAGTTATAAGCTTTAGAAAAAAAACAATCACTGATTCAAGCTTTTGAGAGAAGCTATGCACTTGAATTAACAAGGAAATCTATTTTGAGTCAAATTTTCTCTTATCTTTCTAATTTACATTGTATTAGGACAATGTAATTACAGAGACCAAAAGGGAGATCACCAGCAAGATGAAAATGTAAATAGAGAAGCCGCAGCAGCCTGTTTCTCTGCCCCAGGAAAGATGCTATGCCCTTCTATGGGACTTCCCTAGACCCTTTCCCTCCCAGCAACGCTGGGAGGCAAGAATTTTCACCAATTCAGTTTTAAAGGTGAGAAAAAATCAAAGAAGAGAGGTCAAGTGATTTATGCCAAGTCTGTAGCAAAGATGGACAGGCCCAGAAATAGACCCAGGATTCTGCCACCACCTCTTCTCCCACTCCTCTCCAGCTCCCTGGTTCAGTCCTTTCCTCCTTCCATTCATAGACACTGAGGCATCCCTGAAGTGCTCCTCTGAGGCACACTTCCCTTTTCTTCCTTCAAATGATGTCCTCAAGTCCCTCTTAAAATTTCAAAGATTCCCTCTTTGTAGATACCTCATAGCTGCCAACTTTTGGGAGTCAGTGCCTTTAGCTCAAAACTGCTCCTCTGCCTCTGGGTCAGAGACCCTGTGGGTCTTTACAAAGCACCTGGGTGGCTCATGCTTCTGGTGGAATGCGCTGGGGCCAGCAGAAGCAGAAGACCAGAGGGTCCAACCCTCTGAGTGGGCAACCTAAAGAGCAACCTGCAGGAAGAAGGTCTCTGTAGGGTGACGTGGGCACGGAATGCTCCTACAAACATTCTTACATTCTATTTTGGGTTGGCAGGACATGATACTGAGAAACAAATATTTTTATAGACCTTTGCCATTTGCCAGGCAATTTTGCATTCATTGTTTACCTTGGTCTTTATGACAAGTTTGTAAAGTCAGAAGGGTAGAAACTAGTACCCAAGTCTGGGTGACTTGCCCAGTATCTTCCAGTTAGTAAAAGGCAGTGCTGGATGTATGGACAAAACAAATCCAACTCTCTCCAAGAACTTGTACCACTTCCTTGGCCAACGAATTACTATCTTCTTTGTTAAATTTTCTTAGATAGTATAAATCCTTCATGAACT
Organism: Glaucomys volans; assembly: GCA_020662805.1. Lineage (NCBI taxonomy): Eukaryota > Metazoa > Chordata > Mammalia > Rodentia > Sciuridae > Glaucomys > Glaucomys volans. The sequence goes on along the minus strand of JAJEJO010004510.1, from coordinate 51,623 downwards.
ACCCCTTAGTTCCAGTACAAACACCAGGGGTCAGCCAACTTTTTCTGTTAAGAGTCAGTAACAAATATTTTAGGCTTTGTAGACCACATCGTCTCTCTCCCAACTGTTCAATTCTGTTTTATTTAGTGTCAAAATAGCTGTAGGCAATACATACGCAAATGGACACAGATGTGTTCCAATAAAACTTTATTTACAAAAATGTATTCCAATAAAACTTTATTTACAAAACCTGATGAGCTGGATTTGGCCCATGGGCTGTCATTTGTCAACTACAAAACTTTGCAAGGTGATTCTTGTCCTCCCCAAGATCAGTCCCACTTTTCCTCATTGCCTTCAGACCAGTAACCAGAACCAGGCTGCAGCCTGGCCAGAGCAGAGATGTAGGATCCCTACACTAAAGCAATTCACATACTCAAAGAATTTTAAGAACTGGGTAATATATGCTAATAGGAGCTGGGGAGAAATGACTCAGTATCTTGAGAGTTTGGGGACTTAGGCAGGGAAAAGTGATGAGGAGAATGAAGGACTGTGTTGGTGCAGGGTTTAACTGACAGGCACTCTCCTGTGACTCAGGGTTCACTGTCTTGTTAAGATTAGATGGTTCCTCAAAGCGCTGACCCAACAATAGCCTGCAATAAATGAAGTTGAGATACTGGATCTGCTTTGGCTGCATAGAGAGGAACAGTTAAGGGAGGAGGAAGGACTAATTGCATAAGAACAGAGAGCTCACCGGGTGACAACATCCCTGAAATGGCATGGAAGTCGCCCCTTGACCAGAATAATAAAAACCCACTGAGGCATCAGCACCTCTGAGACACTCATCTCCTCCTGAGCTCTGTTGGTCTAGACCCACACTAGGAAAAGTTACCCCAGAATCAGGCAGCGCAGTGAATGGTGGTGACAGGATCCCCACACAGCAAGGATCACATAGTCAGAGGCAAGACTGCTTAGTTAACATACCAGGCAACAACTAGCAAGGGAATGAGGATGACTTTAGAGATCGGTGACAATGGCCATTAGACTACAGTGTTCCTAAGAGGTGAGATGAATGGCTAACTGAATTCCAAACCTCCAGAATGGAGATTTGATGAGCAGAGGTTAATGTCAACAGCTGCTACACAAAATCACTGTTCCTCCTCCAATTTCCTCAGTAAATCCATTTCATAGACCCAGAAAGAATTAGTATTTTTCCAGTCCTTCCCCAGAGGGATCTGTAGCTATTTTCCAGAATAACAGTGTGTGTGGACTCTTAGATATGAAGTCCAGGCTAATGCTGATACTAAGAAACCCACATGCCATCAAGGTCCCCGCTTCTCAATTACAGTGGATCAGTTGGAACCCTGGCCCAGGTTCTCTCACATGGGCCCAATGGACCAATAAACCTACCTTCTGGTTATTTCCCTGATTATCAGATATATCATTATTCTCAGCAGCTGGCAGAACCTCTCATTCATTCCCTGATTTGTGGAAGAAGAACTGATATACCAATCAAGATAGCAAATTAGGTTCCATGCCACCTTCTGGCTGGAATGGCAAACAGTGTTGTCCTCGAAGGTTGAAAGAATGCTGGGGTGGCCGCATGTGGTGATGCACACCTGTAATGCCAGCAACTCAGGAAGCTGAGGCAGGAGGACTGAGCCAACCTCTGCAGGTTAGTGAGGCACTTAGCATCTCAGCGAGACCCTGTCTCTAAATAAAATATGAAAAAGGATTTGGGGTGTGCTCAGTGGTTCAGAGCCTCTGGGTTAAATCCCCAGTATGAAAAAAAAAAAATGCAAGGGTGGTGATCTTCATGACATCTTGTTCAGTTCATCCATGTGACTTCTGTAAAAGCTAGAGAGATGTCGTAGGTGATAGTGAGCACTACAAACTAAACTGAGCAGTAGCCCTGATTCAGCTGCTGTGCTGGACTTGGTATCTTTACTGGAAGAAATAAACACACCCCTCAGGCACTAGAAGTGTGACTATGGATCTGGCAAATAAGTTCTTTACAAACCCCATCAGTAAGAAGCATAAAAAGCAGCTCACCTTTCCATGGAAGAACAGGAATACACACTCACTTCCTTGCTCTAGGGCTATGTGAATTCTCGTGCTTTCTACTTCAGGAGAGACTCCAGGCATCTAACTTGTCTTGAGATTCATAAAGCGTCCTGATAGTCCACCATATGGATGACATCATGTTCACTGCACCTCTTGAGCAGAAAATGGCAAAATTGCAGTCACCCTAGTAAGACAGACCCATGCTGCCAGAATTGAAATTCATGAAAATTCAGGGGCTGGTCACACTGGCAAAGTTTCCAGGCATTTAGTGGCTTGAGGTTTGCCAAGATATCTGCACCTTGGACCCTCTAACACTGAAAAAGAGGTTGATAGACCTTTCAGATTTGAAAGCAACATGTGAGCCCTTAGGAAGATTATTCTAACCCATTTATGAGGGCTGGTGGAAGGCTTCCAATTTTGAGCAGGACAAGAGTAAAAGAAGATTCTCTAACAGGTCCAAACTTATATTTACAAGAAGATCCTAACCACTCAGGCTATGTGACTTGAAGATCTGAGAGGGCTAGAAGAAACTGTGGGGAATAAAAAGGATGCCTTGTGGATTTTCTGACAAGTCCTGAAGCTCAGACCTCAGGAGTTCTGGACCAAGGCCATGCCATCGGAGGCGGGGAACCACATCCCATATGAAAAGCATCTTGTAGCAAGCTACTGAGCATGCCTGAGTTCCTAATCAGTAGATTGAAAGTGACTGAGATTGGAGTTGAGTGTCATAAGTTGCTATGTTTTAGATTCACTAAATTATATTGGAAATAGTGTATTCAGAATTGGGTTTAAGCAAATTCAGAGGTAGCCTCAATGGTAAATCCAAACCCTAAAGTGGGAAGAATTTTGTGCTTCACATTAATACCCACTGGACACTACACACTGCTGAGGAGACATCTCATATTTTATCTTTTCTCTTTAACTATCCCAGTGCTCAGGGCAGCCGCCCATGAATGGAGAAGCTGCAGAAGGAGGGATGGATGCAACAAATGGGCCCCATGCATGGGTTCCCTCTCACCAATGCAATCTAACCATCGTGGCAACCGAATAACTGTCCTGTTACCAGCAGGCTGAGCCTTTGCAATGATGCTAGTCCTTAGGAAGACCACCTGATGATTGTAAATTGACACAAGTACCATGGAAATCAGTATGGAAGTTCCTCAAAAAACTAGGCATGGAACTATCATATGACCCAGCTGTATCACTCCTCAGTATTTATCCTGAAGAATCGAAGTCAGCATACTATAGTGAAACATGCATGCCTGTGTTTGTAGCAGCACAATTTACAATACCTAAACTATCGAACCAGCCAAGGTGTTCATCAACAGATGAACAAATAAAGAAAACATGGTATATAAACACAATGGAGTTCTACTCAGTCATAAAGAAAAAATGAAATTAAGTCATTAAAAAATGTATGGAACTAGGAACCATTATGTTAAGCTACATAAGTCAAACACAGAAGGTCAAGAGTCATATATTTTCTCTCATATGTGGAAGCTAGAGAGAAAAAGGGAAAAAAGGGGGAGGCGGCAAGAATCTCATGAAAATCAAAGAGAGATCGGTAGAGAAAAGGGATGGGTAGGATGGGAAGTAGGGAGGGAGGAGGGAAGTGCTGGAGAGTGATATTGGTCAAATTATGCTGTCATATTGTGTGTATGTACAAATACGTAACAACAAATTCCATCATTATGTACAATTATAATGCACCAATTTAAAAATGTGGGGATAAAAGGAAGACCAGCAGCCACATGATATCAGGATGATTACAACTGACCTCTCCACTTTATGGGGCACAGTGATTCAACTTTACTGAAATTGTCACCTAATCTATATAGGCAATTGAATTACCTGCTTAATGTGCCTCCTCCAGTTCCAATGATTTACAGGGTAGCAGACTGAAAGGCATAGAATCTTTAACAATATTGCTGCAGACCAATGGATGCATTTTATGACAAAGCAGACATGTGAGTATGACTGCCATATGCCACATTACCTGGAAGATGCCAGCCTCGGAGAACAATGAAATTATTTTTTTGATTCAGTACAAGTGTCAGATCAGGAAGAAAATCTGTAGCATTGGGGTTCTTTCCTCTAGGATGCAATATATATGCAATAAGCCAAAGGCGTACCTGGTGCTGTGTTCCCAGGGTCTAGAATGTGCGTGTTCAGGAATCAAGAGGCAGAAGTGGCAGTGACCCTTTCACCATCATTCCCAACGACTTTCTTGAAAAATGTGTGCTTCCTGCCTCCATCACTTTAAATTCTTCTGGTTCATGGATTATGATTCCTGGCAAGGAAGGGCTTCTACCAGGAATATAGAAAGGTTCCACGGAGACTAACACCTGGTCATTAGGGCTTCTCATTCCAGTGTACCAGCAGGCAAGGAGGAGAGTTACCAACATTACAGGGGCAACTGTCCCTGATTGTTGCCAGAAGCTAGTGTTGCAGCTATTCAGTGGGTTATGAAAGGAGTATATATGGACCCATTCAAGAATGCTCTTGGTGCTTCTTCACCCTGGAATGATGGTTAAAGAAAAGTAAATGTGACAACTGCCAGTCTACATGTTTTTTAAAAAAAGGGTAAAGATCCAGAACTCTTTGGGATGTGGGTCTGGGTCACTCCATCAGTCAAGCAACCTAGACTAATCAAACCTCTGGACTGAGGCAAGGGGATTCTGGAAACGCTAGAAAGAGAAAGATAATGAATGTCAATAACTGAGTGAGGACCAGTTATAACAACAGGACTGTAGCTTTTCTGTTTCTCCCATCTTGCCTGGAGGCGAGGGCTGGCCACCCCAGTGAAGGCTCTACAGCACAAGCAGTGAGGTGGGGCAGCATCAGGCACCCCTCCTCTCCTACTTTGCCTCCTATCCTCTCCACCTGCCTTTGGCCCAAAAATTTCTAGGCAGTCAACTTGCACAGGTATAAACTGACAGCACCTAGCCTGACCTCTATCACAAATCTCTTTCTGCCCACCCCGGGCTTCTCTGAGGCCCCCACATGAGGTCCCAGTGGGATCCCACCCAGCAGTCTCTCACATGTGCAACCTGGAGGTGGAAAGAAGTTAGTGGCCTGAGGAGTGAGCCTTGGCCAACATGGAATGGAAGCCAGCAGACAGATTCCCTTTGCTCTCTCCTCTTCCCCTTCTCCTGATCCTTGAGACCACATCTCAAAATAAACTACCTTCCCAGAGCCCTTACTTAGCACTGGTTCTTCACTCTGAGGCACTCAGGCCAAGACAATTGCCTTCTTCCCTGGCCTCCACCTCCATCACTGCCCTGTTGCCTCGTCGAGGGCCATGGAGGTGCTCTGAATGAACAATGTTGCCTCCACAGTGACTTCCTCACTTTGTCTGAAAACCAATGATACGTTTTCAATCTATAACCTCATCTACCTGAGAATTGTATTAAATATCCATATGGGACATATCCCATTGTGAAAGCTCTTTACTGGGGGAAAAAACACAAAAAACTTTTTCTCCTCTCTTCAGCCCTCATTTCTCTTTTCTAGCTCTTCTTTTTCAGTTCTTGACACTCAGAGGCAGAAAAGTGAAGCCTCTCTTCTCACTGCCCACTTCTTCACTATTTCATCCTTCCTGACCAGGCTAGGTCAGGGTTTCTCAATCTTGGCACGATCATCATTCAAGACAGGTAATTCCTTTTGATGTTGGGCTGTCTGTCTATTGCAGGATGTTTAATAGCATCCCCGCACTCCACCAACCAGATTCCAACTCCCCAATACAACAAAAATGTCTCTAGACATCGCTCAACCTCCCCTGGGAGCAAAATCATTCTTGTTGGGAATCCGGGAAAGAAAATCTTTCTGGTCTTCCTTTCAATTCTCTGTTATCAATCCTGTTCTCCTGTAAAGAAAATACTTATCTCTCCTTCTTTTCTAAGTAAAAACACAAGCTAACAAATATTTTTCAAACAGCAGCTATATGCCAGAGCACGTACTAGATACTATGCCACTCGAAAACACTTATTGATACTTATGTGTTAAACATCACTCATTCATTCCTACATGCACGCAATTCACTCATTCAACTAGTATTTATTGAGTGTCTAATCTGTGTGAGAACATGTTCCAGGCACTGAAAATACTGAAGAAAGAAAGTAAAAATCCAAAGCACATAGCAGTTACTCCACATAGTAAGGTAAAAAGTATATGGGGCTTGGAAGTAGTGTGGACCTGGGTTTAAGGCTAATTTTTGTCTCTTTCAGGCTATTTTGGTCCAAGGAAGGCACTTGGCTTCTTTGATCCTTCATTCCTATCAGGTAAATGGATACCATAATGCTTACTGTATCAGGCTGGCTTTGCACACCACGTGCTTGTGCATAGCAGCTACTCACCCCATGGCAATGGTTATTCGTTATTTTAGTCCACTTTAATAAAAAACTTTAGTCAGTCCATTACCATAAGAAATACCTGAGAATATCAACTTACGAAGAGGAAAAGTTTATTGTGGCTCACAGCTTTGGAGGTTTCAGTCCATGATTGGATGGCCCCATTGCTTTGGGCCTATGGTGAGGCAGCATCATGGCAACAGAATGTGGCAAAACCATGCACCTCATGCCAGATGTTAAAGAGAGAAGAAGGGGCTGGAGCCTCAATATTCACTTCAAAAGCAGTATTTGCTTCTCCAATGATCAGAAGACTTCCTACTAGATCCATCTTTTAAAGGCTCCCATCACCTCCCAATAGAGCCACAGGCTGGGGACTCAGCCTTGAACACAAGGGCCTTTGAGGAGCACTTATGATTGAAACTGTAACATTAGTCATGAAAGAAGTTTAAAGGATATTTTGACATGAAATGATCCATCCCATGTCTTCTATAGAAGAATATACCCAAGCTTAAAATGGTGGCATGAGTTTCCAGATGAATTATTCATTTCTCATTAAATGAGGTAATATATGCAAAACTATATTGCAATTGTAGCATTGTCTGGTATTGTAATTATAACCCTCTCTCCCATTTTCTGGTCTCTTAGGTATGTCTAATAGTGAACATTCTAAAAGTGGCAATTAGGTGGCTCTCATCAACTCCAGACACTGGATATCATTTTTTGCAGTGCTCATTTAATCAGTAAATGTTTTTCCAATGCCTACTTTGTGTTAAGCAGTGTTCTAAGTAGTGGTGCCTTGAAGGTGAACAAAATAGTCCCTGCCTTCATGGTACCTTAGTAGGGAGATGGACAAGGGTTCATTAAATACAGACATAGGTGAAATGATTACATATTATCAAAAAATCCAGGAAGAAAACAAACAGGTATTATGATGAAGAGTAACACAACTGAGTTACTCGGATAACATGGTGTGGGACAGCTCTTTGTGAAAATGACATTGAAGCTGAGACTTAAAGGATTAGAAGGAACAAGCACTGTTAGGATTGGAGGCAGACTGGTCCAGGCAGAGGAAAGAGCAGGTGCAAAGACTGGAAATAGTATGAAAGGTTGGACAGAGAGAAAGGATGGAGGGAAAGACAGGAGCCATTCAGAGCCTTGAGGTGTTAAGAGTGTGTCCCTGGGAAGTCACAGATGTTGGGCGCAGGGGTCAAGGGTAGCGATTCTTGACCAGGTATAACTTATCAATTACTCCAGTTGCAAGAGAAGTGTTAAGGGCTATCAATGGAGCTTGAGAAGTGAAAGAAGCCCTGTACCCAAGGTGGCATGTACCAGCCTATCTGGCTTAGATTCATACCTCTTGATTTAAACAGTCACTGCAGATAACAGAAGGATTACAACTGATGATTCTCACTGATGCAATTTTTACTTAGTCTTTCCAGAGCTCATTTAGGTTGGCATTTGAGTAATGAATACCAGGAGTGTTCTGCCCAATATAGGGAAGCAGGTCAGAGACCTTTCTAAAATGCAAATCTGATTGTGGGTCTCTCTTGCATAAAACCCTTCATTATATGCTGGATAAAGGACACATTGCCTGGCATGGAATTCAAGTTCATTCAACACATGTCCCCTGCTACCATTCCCTCTCTTATCTGACACTCCCTGCTCAGCTCCTCCAACCTCCCTAACTCCTAATTCTCCTCAACACAGTATGTGACTCTGTACCTCTTCTCTTCCTCTCTCTTCTTCATCTTTTTGGACTCATGTAAGCTCATACAAACCAAAGGGCTTATGCAACCCATCCCAGGACTTTTCCAGTTTTAGCACTAAATCCCAGGTTGGAAAACCCTGGGTCCTGGGCACATCAGTTCAGTCAATGTGATGGTTAATTGTATGTGTCAACCTGACTGAGCCATGGAGAGCCAAGATGTTTGGTCAAACTTTATGTATTTCTGTTGAGGAGTTTTTGAATGAGATTAACACTTAAATGTATGAACTGAATAAAGCAGATTGTCCTCCCTAGTTTGGGTAAGACTCATCCAATTAGTTTGTGATGCTTAATTTTATATGGCAACTGAACTGGGTCATGGAATGCTCAAATATCTGTTAAGCATTATTTCTAGGTGTGTCTGTGGGAGTGTTTCTAGAGAGAGAATTAACATTTGGATTGGTAGATTGAATAAAGCAAATGGCTCACTCCAATGTGGGTGTGCATCATCCCATCTGTTAGACACCTGAATGGAACAAAAAGATAGAAGGTTGGATTCACTCTCTGCTGACTGCTTGATCTGGGACCTCAATCTTCTGTTTTCGGGGTTTCAGGTTCTTGGGTTTTCACCCTTAAACTGAAATCTATATCGTGAACTCTCTGACTTTTCAGGCCTCAAACTACACCACTGGCTTTCCTGGGCCTGCAGCTTGCAGAAAGCAGACCATGAGACTTTTCAGCCTCTGTAATTGCACAAGTCAAATCCTTATAATAAATCTCCTATGAGGAGAGAGAGAGAATCTATTGATTCTGTTCCTCTGGAGAACCATGACTAATACTCACTTGAAGGCTGAATAGAACAAAAAGGCTAACCCTTCCAAGGTAAGAGAGAAATCTTCCTGCTCAACTGCCTTCAAACTAAGCATCAGTTCTTTTCCCACCTTGAGACTCAAAGTGAAACATCAGCTCTTCCCTGGGACTTGAACCTGCCAATCTTCAGACAGGAACCACCTCATTGGCTCTCCTGGTTCTCAGACCTTCACACTTGGACCAGAACTAAACCATCATTTTATCTAAGTTCCCAATTTGCCTGCTCACCTTGCATACCTTGGGACTTGCCTACCTCCTAATCACTGAGACTGTCCCTCATGATTATTCCCTTTCCGTATATACCTAGATAGATTAGTTGATAAGTCATTTTATTTATACATACATAAAAATTTATATAGAGACTTATTTGTGTACATATAAAACTAGATAAGTCTTTACATGGATGTGTACATATATGTATAAATAATACATGCAGTTGATCCTTGAACAATGTGGGGATTAAAGGTTGTGACCTGTCTACACAGTTGAAAATTCATGATTCGCTTCTGACTCCTCCAAAACTTAATAACCTGCTATTGCCTGTAATGACTTACCACTAACAAAAATGGTGAATTCACACATATTTCATGTTATGTTTGTTACATACAGTGAAAAATACCCAAGAGCAATTAAAGATCACTTTTCACTGCAATTCACAACTTACTAGGGAGATGATTTTCTAAAATGCAAATCTGATTTGCATTTTAGAAATGGATTTGCAAAGATCCATTGCCTGGCATGGATTCAAGTGCCCTGCTACTTCCTCTCTTGTCTGTCAACACTCCCCACCCAACTGTTGCAGGTGATTAACAACACACGCTGTTCTAAGTGAATGCTCACAGAACGTGATAATGTAAGCAGAGATGAAAATTCTAAGAAATGATCAAAAAGAATGCCAGAGATTTGAAAAAACTATAATAGATGTTTTGGTGGGCTCATTAGAGACTTGATATAGCTGAGGATAGAATCGCTGAGCTTGAGGATCTATCAGTGGAAACCTTTAAAGTCTAAAAGCAAAGATGAAAAAGAAAAGAACAGGAAAAAGAAGAACACAATATCCAAACTACAGGACAACTACAAAAATCGTAAAATATGCATAATGGACATATCTGAAGGAAAAAGAGAGAGAGAAAGGAACAGAAGAAATATTTAAAGCAATAATAGATTTTTATTGAATTGTCAGACACTAAACTAAGAGTCCAGGAAGCTCAGAGAACACCAACAAGGGTAAATACTAACATACAAAGACAAAAAATTCTGCATCTAGGAACATCCTGTTCAAATTGCGTAAAATCAAATAAAAAGAGAAAAAATCTAGAGGGTGGAAAAATCATACCTCACCCACATAGGAGTAAAGCTAAGAATTATAACTGACTTCAGAAACAAGCAAAGATAAGAATTGTATCTGACTTCAGAAACTGTGTGAACAAGAAGAGAGCACAGGGAAATATTTAAACTGTTGACAGAAAAAACCACCAACTAAAAATTATGAACCCTATGAAATTATCCTTCAAAGGTGAAACAGAAAGATTTTCTCAGACAAACAAAACTCAGATACTTTGTTTCCAGAAGTTGTGCCTTGAAAAAAGTGACTTCAAAGGTCTTTAAAGAAAAGAAAATGATACAGGTCAGAAAGTTGGATCTACGTAAAGAAACAAAGAGCACTGGAGAATGAATAGGCAAAGATAAGACAAAAATATTTATTTTTCTTAATCTTAATTGATCTAACAGCTATAATATAATGTGGCGCAGACAATGTATTTGATTATGTGTATTTATGAATATGCATATGCTATATATGCCTTGTATGAAGTAAATGACAGTAATGATGAAAGCATTGGGAGAGAAGAATTAGGACTATTTTATTATAAGACACTTGCTCTACCCACGAAACTGCATATTATTAGAGAGAGGACTTGGACTCATTGTTAATGTACATTGCAAACTCTGGGACACACAGACACACACACACACACACACACACACACACTGTTTTAAAAGAAGGATAAGTGATATGCAGAAATGTGAGAAAATAGAATCACATAAAATGCTCAATTAAAAGCACAAAAGGCAGGAGGGAAACATTAGATAAAAGTAGGAACAAAGGCAGAAAACAGAAAACAGTAACAAAAAATATAGTTGGAAATTAATTTAACTCTATCAATAATCACTTGCATTGCCCAGGTCTAAAGATACCAATTAATAGACAGATATTGTCACAGAGAATCTGAAAACAAGATCAGTTTTATATTGTCTGCAAGAAACCCACACATATAGATTAAATGGAAAGAAATAGAGAGATATATCATGCAATAGTAGATGAAATTAAACAGCCTCTCTATAATCTCTTCCAAAAGACAGAGCAGAGAGAATACTTCCCAGTTCTTTCTATAAAACCAGAATTGTCTAATACTAAAACCAAATAAAGATATTGTAAGAAAAATTAAGATCAATATCTGTCATGAACATAAATGAAAAGATCCTGGATAAAATATTAGCAAATCAAATCTAACAATGTGTAAAGATGAACAAACAATACAAATGGCAAATTTATTTATGAAAAGATATCCAACATTATGTCATTAGGGAATTGCAGATTAAGACAATAATGAGATACCACTACGAACTTATAGGAAATAGTCAAAATCAGAGCTCTGAAAGCGATAAATGCTGACAAGGATGTGGAGCAACAAAAGCTCTCATTCATTGCTGGTAAGAATGCAAAATGGTACTTCCACTTTGGAAGAAAATTTGGCAATTTTACAAAGCTAAACATTTTTTTACCTTCCAGCAGTTGCACTTTTTGGTATTTACCCAAATGAACTGAAAAAATGTCCACACATAAATGTTCACAGCAGATTGATGCGTAATTGTCAAAATTTGGAATCAACCAAGGAAATCAACCAAGATGCCCTTCAGGAAGTGAATGGATAAATAAGTTGTGACACATCCAGAAAGTGGATTATTCAAGACTCAAAATAAACGAGATAAAAGTCATGAAAAGACATAAGGGAATCTTGAATGCATATTACTGAGTGAAGGAAGAAGCCAATCTGAAAAGGCAATTTACTGTGTGACTTCGACCATATGACATTCTGGAAAAGTAAAGTTATAGTGACAGTAAAGAAATCAATGGCTCACAGAAACTGGAAGGAGGAGGAGGGACCAATGGATGGAGTAAAGGATTTGGGGGGCAGTGAAAACCCATGGTGGATACATGTCATGATATATATGTCAAAACTCAGAATGCATCACACCAAGGGTGAACACTAATGTAAACCAGAGATTTGGAGTAATAATGATGCATTAGTGTAGGCTCGTCATCTGTAACAAATACACCACTCTGGTGCAGAATGTTGATAGTGAAGGAGGTTTTATCTGGAGCTATGAGGGGAGAAGACATAAGGGAAATCTGCATTTTCTGCTCAATTTTGCTGTGTGCCTAGGCCTGCTCTAAAAAAAAATAAATTCTATTAAAAACTATACTATCAATCCTGATGCAAAAAGGCTTCTGGCTAGAACTCCAAAACTGCTCTCCTGTTGCTTTATTAAAAGAGGTAAATGCAAAAATGCACATGCATACTGATATGCCTAACAGACTAACAAGAATTGGGAAGAAAAGGAGCTGAAGCAAATTGCAAAGCAAATGAACTAAGAAAAAAAATATATCTAGCTTCAACTCATGACATTCCTTGTTTAGCTACCTTTCATGAAAAAGAAACAATGATGATCAAAGATGGCCCTGCATCTTTGATAATGTTTTCACATCCCAGCTCAAAGTCCTCAGGCCAACCAGAAAATGGGCATGCAGTTCTCTATTCTTTATTGCTGTTCCATGAGGAGGGAAAGAAGCTGTTCTGATCTGTTCACCACTTTTCTATTTCCAGGTAGAAAATGCAACTCAAAGCAACCGAGCAAGTAAATGAGGGTGGACAGGCCAGTATGCATTCAGTGCTTTCTAAAAAACACGGTTCTCAAAAGAAGATTCTTTTTTCCTTCCCAAGAAACTACAGAATAGATAGCCTCTGGAAAATAGGGACAGAAAGTTCACAAAACTATAAAAGGATGAAGCAAACAGACAAGGAATGGAAATAGAAAGATGAATGAAATAAAGAAAGGAGAGAATTGAGGAATGCTGAACAGTAAGTGGAAGACAAAGTGCAGTGGTTTTAAAATATGACCACAAATTCTTTGACATGCAACTGAGTTTTTTTTTTTTTTTTCAGTCTTCAAGAAGTGAGGTCTAGGCGTAGAAGGGGTAGAGCTCAGTGGTAGAGTGCTTGTCTAAGTGCAAGACACTGGGTCCACTCCCAGCAAAGAAAGAAAGAGAGAAAAAGAGAAAGGAGAGAGGAAAGGAAGGAGGAAGGAAGAGGCAAAAGATTCAGTCTGTATTCCCCTCTCCTAAATCTGAATGGGTGCTTTGCTCAGGGTTGTCCAACATAAACATAATACAAGCCACAAGTATAATTTTAAATTTTCTAATAGCCACACCAAAATAATGAAAAGAAGCTGTTGAAATCTATATTATATTTTATTTAACTACATATATCCCAAACATTATCATTTCAAAATGTAATAAATATAAAAATGTATAACAATATATTTTATATTCTTTTCTGATTACTAAGTCTTTGAAACCCAGCACATATTTTATAGCTACAGTAGTCTCAATTTGTACTGACCACATTTCAGTGCTCACAGCCACATGTGACCGGTGTCTACCACATTGAACAGTTCAGGTTTTGGCTAATGAAGTGTTTTAGAAGAAGTGCTATGTGACTTCTGAAGATAGATCGTAAATGGCTGTGGAGCTTCTACTTTGCTTACTAGGGACACTTACATTTGGAATCCTGAGGGATAATGTAGGAAATCCAGTTACCCTGAGGACACCATGTTTGAGGAAGCCCAAGACATATGGATACAAATGTATGTTCTGATTGACATTCCACCTAGCATGGCCATGGAGTCATCCATGGTACAGACATGTGAGTGAAGAGTCTAATCCCCAGCCATTCAAGTCACCCTCAGTCATTCAGGGATGACTCAGTCATTCAGCAGTGATGGAACAAGAAATAAAACAATTGTTAAGGAGGGCAAAGTTTAGAATCTGTTCTAAAATTCAGAGGAAAAGAAAATTGAGATGAAGCAATAAAAAAGTGTTAGACATTGTGTTAGCTTCCATTACTGTAAAAAAAATCTAGTAATGAACTTATGAAGAGGAAAGGTTTATTTTGGACTTTTAGTCCACAGTTGGGCAGACACATGGTTTTGGGCCTGTGGCAAGGCAGCCCATAGTGGCAGGCATATGTGGTGGAACAAGGCCAGTCACCTCGTGGCTGAGACAGGAAAGAAGGGAAAGGAAAGGCTGAGGTTCCCGCTGTCCTCTTCAAGGCCATACCAGCAGTGACTGGAAGATCCCCCCACCTCTTTAAGTCTCCACTACCTCCCAATAGCAAGCCGAAACCCAGCCTTCAACCTCTGGGCATTTGGGGAATTCAAGGTACAAACTGCAGTAGCCATGGAAGTCAGAAGAGAGAGACAATGTACTTTGGTCTCTTTGAGGAGTTGCATGGATCAAATCAATATTGAAGGGCTGGGGATGCAGCTCAGTCGGTAGGGTGCCTGCCTCACAAGCACAAGGCCCTGGGTTCAATCCCCAGCACCACAAAAAAAAAAAAAATCAATATTGAAAGGGAGCAGAAATATTTCCCAGGCATTTCAACTGACATTTATTTGGACCAGGGTTTATAGGAACAACTGTGCCAGAAGAAAACCGGGTGATCTATTCAAACTACTCACCTAACATTTTATTCTTTGCCACAGTAACCTTTAAGACAAAGGTCAAAATAAAGACTTCTACACATTCAAAGATCAAATTTACTACACACACTTTTGCTACAAGATCTATTAAAGGATTTGTTTAAACACCAAGGGAAGGCATGAAATAGGAGGAACAGTGGTTATACATAAAAATTGGTAAAATGTGTTGGTTAACTTGATTAAATATCTGCTTTTAAAATCCCATATGTTGAATTGAAAAGTAAACTAAAATTCTATTTAATAACAGCAAAAACTGATAGGAGTTCAACAATTACCTTAATGCACGAAGTCCTTATCCATGATTGGGGGACAATTGAAATTCAATCACTATTTTGCCAAAATATATATTTATAAAATTTCTGGCACTTAATGAGCAGAAACACTATGACTTCCAAAGTAAGAGAGTAAAAAAGAAAACAGAAAGCATTATCAAGCCAATAAAAGACAGAGAGAGACAGAGAAAAAGAGAAGCAAAAAACAAAGTGGAGAGGGTAGAGGTCCAATGATGGCATTGACATCATTTCATTTATGTAACTTGAAAGCTTATAATAATATAGTGCTTTACAATGCTGTGTGTGCATCTTGTGTAGAGTACAAAACGGCATGCACGGAATGATGCTGGAATTCATGGAAGTACTTACCTCTGGGAAAGGAAAAAGTGCATTGATACTTGTCCACATGAGTCTCCACTTCTCTGGAATGCTTAATTTCTTTAAGCAAAGCTCAATAAATAAGACACTGTTAAAATCAAATAAAACTGAGGTGGTAGGTACAGAGGTATTACTCTCCATTCCTAGTTGTATGCTTGAAATAGTATCAATAAAATAAATAGAACAGTTGAAAGAATGGAAGACCCCTTAAGTACCTATAGCTCCATCCTTGTGCCTAGAGGAGGCAGAATATGAATGGGGCCTGTAAAAGGTGGGGGGAAGTCCTCCCATTGGCATTTCTCTAGAATAACGGAAAATCAGACTTGAATACTAGTCTGTGGATCTAAGAACTAAGATCTAAGAACTGCTTCTCCAGTTACAATTTGACTTGGAAATGCAAAATCTGTTTGCAAACTTCCCTCCCCCTGTGTATTTTTTGGGAAATCCTGGGCTGCCAACAGAAGGATGAGTCAGTCTCTCAGCCCTCCTAGCCAGAGACACTCCAGAGCCAAGAGAAACGTGTCACAGCGTGGGAAGGGTGGGCCTGCAGCAGGAGCTGGTATTCTATAAAGGCCCACAACACTGCCTTTCTGACAGCCTCTGGGGAAAATAAACTCTTTTAAAGTATGCATTTCTCACTAGCTTTTTAGAGATGAGGCAGCCTCATCTCTGAAACGATACTACAGAAATATCATTTGGCCCTAAATGTGCACTGGTGCCCTCTAATCCCACCACCCCAGCCGCCCACAACCCAACACACCGTCTGAATCTCTTCTCAGCACGCAGGACTTCAACAACACAGTCAAATAAACTCTGGAGTGAGTTCCCTCTCACAGTCAGACCTATACCCTCTACGTCTTAAAACTTAGAGGCAGACTCTGAGCACAGTGTCACCTCCCTGTATTTCCAGCTACTTGGGAGGCTGAGGCAGGAAGATTACAAGTTAGAGGCCAGTCTCAGCAACTTTATGAGGCTCTGGGTTTCAACTCAGTGGGAGAGCACTTGCCTAGCATGAACAAGGCTATTGGTCCAACCCCCAGTACTAAAGAAGAAAAAAATAGAGGGAGAATGAAGCAGGAGAGTATGAAATGCCTAAATGAACCAAATGGAACTTCCTGTGTTCACTTGAGGAATTCATTATTTGCCAATCATCTAGAGATGCCCTGAAGACAGAAGAAGAAAAATCCTAAGTTGGAAGTCCAAAGGTCTGCAACCTCAGAGAGAGGATGAAATAGAAGTAAACCAAGTCTTGTACAGGTTTTTGCTTTATGTCATCAAAGACTCAAGGTCCCCTTAAACGTTGAATTTAGAGGAGGATGGTACTGAAGGTGTATGTCTTCCAGATACCTGTCAGAAGCTCGCAAAATTTTATCTGAGGCCTCAAATTATTTTTCCAAATAATGTTATAAACACAAAAAATGTTCAAATTAGCTAAGAATATTAAACAGGCACAATAAACAAGATAATGAACAGTAGAAAGAATTGAACAATTATTTGAGATATTGGAACTAGCACTGGACTACAATATTCAAAGAAAAAGAATCCAAGTGTGAACGATTCAGCAGGAAACAGAAACAGGAAAAAAATAAAACAATGAAAGGTAACACAGCTGATTTTTAAGTAAATCAAATATAAATTCCAGAAATGAGACTTTTTTTTCCAAAAAGTACAAACTCAGTGACTGGGTTTAATAAAATAATGCAGACAAAAGCTGAAGAAAGAAGAGGAAAACTAAAAGATAGATTGGAAATAATTACCCATAATGAAGAATAGAGGAAAACAATGAGAAATGCAGAAGAGTTGCTAAAAACGGAAATGATACAAGAAAGTCAAACATGATTGAAAGTCCAGAAGGAGAAATGAAAGAATGGGAAAAAGACAACATTTAAAGAGACGACAATATGGAATTTCTTAGAACTGATGAAAGACAACAATTACAGATCCAAGGAAGTCTACCGAATCCCGTGCAAGATAAAGAAAAAAAACCCCATACCTGTACACATCACAGTGAAACTATAGTGAACTAAAGAAAGGAAAAACAAGACCTGAAAATCTGCCAAAGGGACAACAAACAAACAAACAACGTTCCAGGGAACAGAAGTTAAATAAATAGCTGACTTTTTCACAGCAAAAAATAATGGAACTACATAATCATAAGCAAAAGTAACTATCACCCTAGATTTCCAATCCATCAAATATATATACATTGTTATGGTTTGGGTGTGAGGTGTCCCCAAAAACTTACCTGTGAGACAATGCAAGAAAGTTCAGAGGAGAAACAATTGGGTTGAGTCTTAACCTAATCAGTGAATTGTTCCCTGATGGGATTAACTGAGTGGTAACTGGAGGCAGGGGTGTGGCTGGAGGAAGTGGTTAATTGGGGTGTGCTTTGGTGTATATATTTGTATCTGACCGGTGGAATCTTTCTCTCTGCTTCCTGATCACGGTGTAAGCTGCTTCTTTCTGCCACACTCTTACGCCATGATGTTCTGCCTCACCTTGAGCCCCAAAGAATGGAGCTGGCTGTCCCTGGACTTAGACCTCTGAAACCATGGGCCCCAAATAAACCTTTCCTCCTCTATAGTTGTGCTGGTAGGGTCTTTTAGTTGCTTCAGTGAAAAAAACTGACTAAAACATACACACATATAAATATATATATTTGAAATGAAATGTATAAATATGAAATGAAAGTAAAATTAAGACAAAATTTAATAGTTTGTGACCAACAGCCCAGAATTTAAGGAAATTATAAATGATATTAGTAAATTTATGTAATAATTCTATTTAAGAAGACAATAATCTCCTGTCAGATTTCAAAACAAGGAGCTGAATGACAAAACAACAGATCATAATTCAAAAAAGGTCAATTGCTTTAGAATTCTAAGGCCATTGTCTATTGTCTGGCAGAGGAATAATGTCGCTGTCAATGTTGGACTTTGACAGGTGTGGAACCATGTTGTGATTTCCAGATTAATCACTAAAAGACTAGAATAAACATGGAATAAAAATAATTATCCAAAAGAGCACAATAAAAAAGAGAAAATAAAAAATAAGTGGTACACATATAAAACATGAAATAAGATAGAGACTGATAAAGGTATTAGTATTTACACTAAATATAAGTGAAATTAACTTTTTAGTTAAAATACAAAGACTGTCAGAGTGAATTGAAGCAAATCACAGCTGAAAATTTTCTAAAGGAGACATACAGTAATAGGTTCAAAGAAAAAACATAAAAGCTCTACTAACCAAGAGGAAATTTGTTCTGCAATTCTAATATAAAAATAATCAACTTTAAGTCAAAAACTACTTTACTACAAGTAAAAGAATCACTCCTGAATGACAAAGGATTCTCTTTGACAGGGGAGAATAAGAATCTTACATTTGGATGAATCATGTTATGTAGCTTCAAAAATCCTTAAGGTAGCTGGGTGTGGTGGCGCATGCCCGTAATCCCAGCGGCTCTGGAGGCCGAGGCAGGAGGATAGTGGGTTCAAAGCCAGCCTCAGCACGGACAAGGTGCTAAGCAACTCAGTGAGACCCTGTCTCTAAATAAAACACAAAATAGGGCTGGGGATGTGGCTCAGTAGCAAAGTGCCCCTGAGTTCAATCCCCGGTTCAAAAAAAAAAAAAATCCTTAAGATAAAAGTGACAGAAATACAAAGAAAAAAAATTTTTATATATATATACATGTGTGTGTATATATATATATATATATATATATATATATATATATATATTTATATATATCTCCACAACCTGAGTTGGAAATATTTTAAAAATAATTTATAGAGTAAGCAAACCAAATGTAAGGACATAGATATTTTAACATCATGGTTAACTAATTTTAAGTAATGAACAACACTGCAGCCAATCATTGCAGAGTGCACATTTTCTGCAGACATATATGGAACTCACAAAACAACTATCTGATGGATCTTTAAGACATCATGAAGAATAACTTAAAGGATTGAAATTATATAGAATATTGTCTCTTTTAAAATAACTAGAAAAAGAACATTTAAAATTACAAAATACGTTTCCAGGTAAGCCCTAGATCAAAGAAGAAATCAAAGTGAAAATTAGAAAATATTTTTAATGATAGGGAAATTATTGCCAGTTAGAACTTTTAAAGCAGCCAGGCGTGGTGGAACATGCCTGTAAACCCAGTGACCCCAGAGACGGCAGTGGAAGGATCACAAATTCAAAACCAGCCTTAGCAATTTAGTGAGGCCCTGTCTCAAAACAATAAATAAAAAGGACTGGGGATTGGGGATGTGACTTAGGGGTGAAGCAACCCTGGGTTCAATCCTAGTGCCAAAAACAAACAAGAAAAGCACTAAAGCAATATTATTTTGTGAACAAAATGATAGAGATACACATACGTACACGCCAATCTGGAAAAAAAAAAGTTAATTAAACCCCCCAAAAGGAAAGTAAATAAGTAATATAAAAGAAAGTTAAAAATGTGTTTAAAAATTGATGATCCTCAGGTAAGACTAATCTGGCAAAAACAAGAAAAGTTCCAAACACCCATTATCAGAAATGAAAAAGGGGACATCAATACCACCATACCTAGTACAACAATTTAAAAGGTGATTCTTTTGAAAGAATTATGTCAATAGTTTGAGTGACTTGATATCCAAAAATAAGAATTGTATGTGAAAGGAAAATTACTGTTAAACTCATTTATAAACAAAGGGACAAAATAACATTACAAAATATTTGCAAACAGAATCCAGTGATGTGGAAAAAAGAATGAACTTCATGATCATATTGCATTCATCCCAGGATTGCAAGTGGCTTCAGTATTATAAGTCAATATAATTTTTCTCACTAATAGATTAAAGGAGATAAATTACATGACCATCTCAAAATAGAATGAAATGTTTCATAAAATTCAACTTTTATTAGTGGTTAAAAAAGAAACTCTTAGTAAACTAGGAATAATACTTATTAAAGCAATCCGTGAAAACAGAAAAGCTACCTAAAACATCATATTTAATGGTAAAATACTGAATATTTTTCTTTTATTTTTCACTTCTTTTTAAAAAATTTCTTTATTTTTACAGACTGCATTTTGATTCATTATACACAAATGGGTACAACTTTTCATTTCTATGGTTGTACACGATGTAGATTTACACCATTCATGTAATCATACATGTACATAGGGTAATAATGTCTGTCTCAGTCTATTTTCTTTCCTTCGCCTACCCCTCCCACCCCATTTCCCTCTACACAGTCCAAACTTCCTCCAGTCTTCCCTTACTCTCCTGCAATCCCCACCATCACCATTGTGTATCATCATGCACTTATCAGAGAAAACATTTGGCCTTTGGTTTGTTGGGATTGGCTTATTTCACTTAGCATGATATTCTCCAACTCCATCCATTTACCAGCAAATGCCATAATTTTATTCTTCTTTATGGCTGAGTAGTATTCCATTGTACCACATTTTCTTTATTCATTCATCTGTTGAGGTGCTTCTAGGTTGGTTCCATAGTTTTGCTATTGTGAATTGAGCTGCTATAAACATTGATGTGGCTGCTTTGCTGTAGTATGCTGATTTTAAGTCCTTTGGGTATAAACCAAGGAGTAGGATAGCTAGGTCAAATGGTGGTTCCATTCCAGGTTGTCTGAGGATTCTCCATAATGCTTTCCAGAGTGGCTGCACCAGTTTTCAACTCCACCAGCAATGTATGAGTGTGCCTTTTTCCCCACATCACGACAACACTGATTATTGCTTGTATTCTTGATAATAGACAGTCTAATTTCTCTTTCAGAAAATTCATCACTTATGAACAGAAATGCATTAGATTTATGCATATTGATTTTATATCCTGCTATTTTGATGAATTCATTTATTTGTACTAGGAGTTTCCTGGTGGAGTTTTCTGGATCCTCTAAATCTAGAATCATGTTGCCAGCAAATAGTGACAGCTTGAGTTCTTCTTTTCCTATTGGTAATCCTTTAATTTCTTTGGTTTGTCTAATTGCTATAGCTAGTGTCTCAAGGATGATGTTGGATAGAAGAGGTGAAAGAAGGCATCTCTGTCTTGTTCCAGTTTTTGAAGGGAATGTTTTCAATTATTCTCCATTAGAATGATGTTGGCCATGGGTTTAGCTTAAATAGCCTTTACAATATTGAGGTATGTTCCTACTATCCCTGTTTTTTCCAGTGTTTTAAGTGTGAAAGGGTGCTGTATTTTATCAAACACTTTCTCAGTATCTATTGAAATAATCATATGATTCTTAATCTATTGATGTGATTAATTAAGTTTATTAATTTCTGGATGTTGAACCAACTTTGCATACCCAGGATGAACCCCACTTAATCATGGTGCACTATCTTCTTAATATGTTTTTGCATGTGATTTGCCAGAATTTTGTTAAGGATTTTTGTGTCTATGTTCATCAGAGACACTGGTCTAAAGTTTTCTTTCCTTGATGTGGCTTTGTCTTGTTTGGGTATCAGGGTGATACTGGCTTCATAGAATGAGTTTGGAAGGGTTCCCTCCTCTTCTATTTCATGGAATACTTTGAGGAGTATTGGAATGAGTTAATCTTTGAAAGTCTTGTAGAACTCAGCTGAGAATGCATCTGGTCTGGGCTTTTCTTGGTTGGTAGGCTTTTGATGGCTTCTTCTATTTCACTTCTTGAAATTGATCTGTTTAAATTGTGTATGTCCTCCTGATTCAGTTTGAGAGGATCACATGTCTCTAAAAATTTGTTAATGTCTTTGAGATTTCCTACTTCGTTGGAGTATAGATTTTCAAAGTAGCTTCTAATTATGTTATGTATTTCAATGATGTTTGTCATGATCTTTCCTTTTTCATCACGAATTTTAGTAATTTGAGTTTTCTCTTTCCTTCTCTTTGTTAGTGTGGCCAAGGGTTTATCTATTTTGTTGACTTTTTCAAAGAACAAACTTTTTGTTTTGTCAATTTTTTGAATTGTTTCTTTTATTTCAATTTCATTGTTTTCAGCTCTGATTTTAATTATTTCCTGTCTTCTACTACTTTGAGTGTTGTTCTGGTTCTTTTTCTAGGGCTTTGAGATGTAATGTTAGGTCATTTAGTTGTTGACTTTTTATTCTTTTCTTGAATAGGCTCCATGCAATGAATTTTCCTCTTAGTACTACTTTCCTAGTGTCCCAGAGATTTTGATATGTTGTGTCATCATTCTCATTTATCTTTAAGAATTTTTTTTATCTCCTCCCCCATGTCTTCTGCTATCCATGCGTCATTCAGTAGCATATTATTTAGTCTCCAGGCATTGGAATGATTTCTGTTTTTTATTTTATCATCAATTTCTAACTTCATTCCATTATGATCTAATAGAACTCAAGGTAGTATCTCTTTTTTTTGTATTTACTAAGGGTTGCTTTGTGGCATAACATAGGGTCCATTTTAGAGAAGGATCCATGTACTACTGAGAAGAAAGTGTATTCCACTCACTGATGGATGGAATATTCTATATATGTCTGTTAGGTCTAAGTTATTGATTGTGTTATTGAGTTCTATGGTTTCTTTGTTCAGTTTTTGTGAAAGATCTATCCAGTGGTGACAGTAGCATGTCAAAGTCACCCAGAATTATTGTATTGTGGTCTATTTGGTTTCTGGAATTGAGAGGATTTGTTTGATGTACATGGATGCACTGTTGTTTGGAGCATAAATATTTACAATCATTACGTCTTGCTGATTGATGGTTCCCTTAAGAAGCATGAAATATCCTTCTTTATCCCTTCTAACTTTGGCTTGAAGTACACTTTATCTGATATGAGGATGGAAACACCCACTCTTTTACTGAGTCCATGTGTATGGTATGTTTTTTCCCATTCTTTCACCTTTAGTCTGTGGATGTCTTTTTCCTTGAGATGAGTCTCTTGAAAGCAGCATATTGCTGGGTCTTTCTTTTTAATCCAATATACCAGTCTATGTCTTTTGATTGATGAGTTTAGGCCATTAACATTCAGGGTTATTATTGAGATATGACTTGCATTCCTGGTCATTTTGGCTTATTTTTGGTTTTTAACTTGGCTTGGTTTCTCCTTTGATTGGCTTTACCTTTAGAGTAGTTCCTCCCTTTGCTGACTTAAATTGTTGTTTTTCATTTCTTCCTCATGGAATATTTTGCTGAAAATTTTCTATAGCACAGGCTTTCTGATTGTAATTTTTTTAAACTTTTGTTTATCATGGAAGGATTTTATTTCATCCTCAAATCTAAAGTTAGGTTTGCTGGGTAGAAGGTTCTTGGTTGGCAACCATGTTCTTCCAGAGCTTGAAATATGTCATTCCAGGCCCTTCTACCTTTTATGTTCTGGACTGAGAAATTTGCTGATATTCATATTGGTTTTCCCCTATATGTAATCTGATGCTTTTCTCTTGCAGCCCTTAAAATTCTATCTTTATTTTGAATGTTAGTCATTTTCATTATAATGTGCCTTGGTGTGGGTCTATTGTAATTTTGTACATTTGGTGTCCTGTAAGCCTCTTGTAGTTGATTTTCCATTTCATTCTTCAGGTTCGGGAAATTTTCTGATATTATTTCATGAATAGGTTGTTCATTTCTTTGGTTTGTATCTCTGTGCCTTCCTCAATCCCAATAATTCTTAAATTTGGTCTTTTCATGACATCCCATAATTCTTGGATGTTCTATTCATGATTCCTTACCATCTTCTCTATTTGGTCAACTTTATTTTCAAGACTAAATATTTTGTCTTCATTGTCTGAGGTTCTGTTTTCCAAATGATCAAGTCTGTTGGTGATGCTTTCTGTTGAGTTTTTTATTTGGTTTATTGCTTCCTTCATTTCAAGGAGTTTTGGGGTTTTTTTCCAAATCTCTATCACTTTATTGAAATGATCTTTTGCTTCCTGCAGTTGCTCTTTTAACTGTTTATTGGAGTGATCATTCATTGCCTGCATTTGTTCTCTTATCTCATCCTTTGCTTTACAGATCATTTTAATTATGTATATTTTTCTGACATTTCTTTTACTTTCTGACATTTCTTTTCTGACATTTCTTCTACCATGCTGTCATTGGATTCTATTAATATAGAATCTTGGTTTGTTTGGAACACTTTCTTCCCTTGTTTTTTCATGTTGTTGATGTATCTTCCCCTCTAACAGTGCAGGGGGTATTCCAGTTTCCCCCCTATGGGTTTATATTGACCCTGCAGGTTTCCAAAACCTCTTCTTTAAGGGGAGATCAATATTAGCAGCACTCAGTACAGACAATATGCAACCCTAAACCAAATAGGCCCTATTAAGATGTTAACAGTATTATCACAATAAACAGAGGATAAGTTCAATTATTATCTACAGTACAACCGATAGATTTGTAATGAGGTCTACAGTTTCTAATTGTGGACAAGAGGATGGGAAGGTATCTAGGATGTAACTGTTAATGGGATAAGAAAAGAGTATATAGACGTCCTAGATTGTAGAAAGGGTGAAAGTGAAATCAAAAGAAGTTAGTTGTTAGATGAGAAAAGGGAGAACGAGACTGAGGAAACAGGTAAACAAAAGGAAAATAGAGTGAGAAAAATATAAAAATAAAAACTTCAAAATTTTCAAAAAGAAGAGAAAAAAATCTACACTATAACAGCAAAATACTGTTCCCAGTCTTCAGTAGCCTGAGGCATGAGAGGCACCTGATAATGAGCTTCCAGTCTCCAGCAGGTGCCTCAGGATGGGATTTACCCTACCTAAAGATGGCAGCTTCTGCTTCCAGGGTAACCCAAGATGGCTGCACTGGATTCCCAATGTGTTGGCAAATGGGGAGCTGCAGAACAGGGTGTGGGTAGGGTGCAGGTGTGCTGGGAGTCCTGAAGGTGGGGCTTGGTCAGGTGGGCCAGGGGTCCTTCAGGTCCTGGCTGTCCCCAAAATGGCAGTAGCCACATATAACCAAATCTGCGGGTACTGTGACAATGGACTTCCAGGCAACAGTGAGCAGCAGGCAATCCACTGGCAGTTTGCAGACAGCTGGCAGGCTAATGGTGGACAGTCAGCAGGTAGACCTTGGGCGGTGGGTGATGGGTAGGTGAAAGGCAGGCAAGAGGCAGGCAAATGGGTAAATGGTGGATGATAGGCAGGAGTCAGTGAGCGATCTTCATCAAAAAGTAGGCGATATGCTGACAGACGGTGGGTGATCGCAGTGGATGACTAGGGTAAACAGCAGGGGATCCATAAGCAGCAGACACTGCCTCGCAGAGAAACAGATTTTCCTCTGCTTGAATCCTGAGTTACAGAGGGACAAGGAACACAGCCTCCCTCTGGTCTGCATCTTGGATTCTCCATGGCCTTCACTTCTCCTGAATGTTCCTTCTAAAATGAGGGAAAAGGCAAAAATATACACTATCACCATTTCTATTCAACATTTTACTGATTGATGAACCAGACCAAAATGGCAAGATAAATAAAACACATGAAGCTTAGAATAGATAAAACAAAATTCCTATATTGCAGCATAGATTGTGCTCATAGAATGTCCAGAAGTATTGTTAAAATTAATAAGAAAGAGTGACAAAATTACCAGGAAACAAAATAAAGTTTGCTTCTATACGCCATCAATTAAAAGAAAATGAAAATTTTAAAACTAACTACCTGCAACAGCATCAAGAAATATCAAGTGCTTAGAATACAGAGAAAAAAGATACAAAGTCTATATGGAGAGAAAAACAAAATTCTATTTAGGGAAACTTAAGGAAGATTCAAGTAAGTAAAGGAATGGATTAGAAAACTCCTTACTGCAAAGATAACATTTCTCCCCAACCAACATATAGATTTAATGCAATCCCAATGAAAATCCAATCAGGGTTACATTGGATTTTTAAATCTAGTTTTATTTTTGCTTATTTGCTTTAAGTTGAATGTTTCTAGCATTTACATGGAAACACAAAGGACCAAGAATAGCCTAGACACCCTTCAAGTCAACAATGTAGGAAGAATTGTCCGTCTAAATGTCAAAACATACCCGGCTTAATTCATCAAGTTGCCATGGTATTTGCACAAGGATTGATAAACAGACCAATGGATGATAATCAAGAGCCTAGAAGCTGATCCACACATACAAAGATGACATGGCAGCATGGAAGGGTGACTTTTCATAAGGAACTGTGATATCTGCGAAGTCATGGAGGAATCAAATTGGAAAATACACCAAAAAAACTATAAATTATGCCAAATATATAAAAAAAACACAACACAGGTGCATTATAGACTAAGTACAAAAACAAAATCATAAAGCTCCTAGTGAAAAATATAAGAAAAACTCTTTCTAACTTTGGGGTAGAGAATTTTTATGTTTTTTTTTTTTAACAAGCCACAAAAAGCTTTGACCATGAAGGCAAAAACTTGATAATTAGACTACATTGAAATTACTACTTGATAATTAGACTATGTTGAAATTACTGCTGCTGTTCATCCAAAGATCCTCTTTAGAGAGTGAAAAGGCAAGCCCCAAAACAGAGCACGTCTTCAACAGAGAAACAAATACCCACAAGGAACTAATATCCAGAATACAGAAAGAACTACAAAGACACAAGAATATTCATACTCCTATAGTATAGATTGGGTATAGCCACTTTGTAGAAGATTTTCACATTATTTAGTAAACCTGGAGATAAACATTCCCTAGATAATACAAATATGTGTGTTCATGTACACATGCCAAGTGTTCATTGCTGATGTTTTCATAATTGCCCCAAATGGAAATAACCCAAATGTCTATCAAACAGTCAGGTGGATGAATCCATTGAGGTGCCTTTTAACAATGGAGCACCATGTAGAGACTGCACTGAGAGATCTTTAAAAAGTAATTTTAAACAAAAGAGGTAGAAAACTTATTATTCTACTTACACAAGTTGGAAAACAGACCACAGGTTGCTAAACAACATGCATATGTAGGTGGCAAATCAGAAATGAAAGATAGCAGTGATCGCCATCAAAGTGTGATGGTGCAAAAACCACACTCGGAGGGATTCTGGGTGCTGGTGTTCTATTTCTTAACCCAGAGGGTGATCAAATGGCTTTTTACTTTACAATTGTCGAACTGAACACTGTTTTATGGGAAAAAGAAAAGCAAATACTGGTGTGCTCTGCGGGTTAGTG
The DNA here is from genome assembly GCA_020662805.1 of Glaucomys volans. Classification (NCBI taxonomy): domain Eukaryota; kingdom Metazoa; phylum Chordata; class Mammalia; order Rodentia; family Sciuridae; genus Glaucomys; species Glaucomys volans. The sequence goes on along the minus strand of JAJEJO010004510.1, from coordinate 24,076 downwards.
CCACATGCCTGAAACTGTCCTCGGCTATGTTCTGAGCCTGCACATGACGCAGAGCCCTGACCAAGTCATGAAATGTTCTTATGACTAGCGCTGCATCATGACCCTGGGACTGAGGTGTTTGGGGGAAGTTCCCGTCAGCTTGTCAGCATTGCTTACTGACAACAAGGGGGCTGACAATGTGCATCCAGTCCCCATGAGCATCCTGGGCGGCTGTCTTTGGAGGTTTGGTGTGGCAAAAACATGTCTACGTGAATGGAAGAGTTTAAAAACTCATAGTGGAGACTTGATCTTAGGCTCTTTAACTCCAAAGAGTTCCACATACAAGTCAGAGGTTTCTGATCCCAGGAGAAAGTGTGTGGGGTGTGGCCCAGGCAGAGGAAGAACAATTGGAGCTCACACTTCACTCTTGCCTCCTTTCCTGCATGACAGTTTTTAAAGGCTGTCACTCATAACTTTAATGCTGTTGCTTTGTCATGAGAATCAGTAAACCTCCCTCTGATTCTCAGAGAGCCATATGCTGTGGCACCCACGCAAGAGGCCAACAAGCAGTCAGAACAGGTGAATCCCAGATGCAGAACTCACTGGCCCCCTTTGTGGTGCTCTTGGTATTGTGGAGCAGTGGGGCCCTTGGAGAGACACTGGGTCACACTGACCACCACCCTTTGGCCAAAGGGAAGAAAGAATATACACTTTTGGTAGGAGCAAGGGTATACCAGGAAAGATAATGAAAAGGAAGCCTTGATGACCCCGGATCTGAAAACACCACTCCATAAACAGATGATATGACTGAAATTCCAGGATTAAGATTGGCAGCCAGAATAGGGGACTGACAAGCCATTAGCAATGCTGGTAGGTGTTCCAAGTGAAGTGGAAGGATGGAGACAGCAGGACTAGGGCTTTCCAAAGGGAGGTATGGGAGGCAGAGATAGTTCCCCACAGGCACACACTGCAGGTGGGGGGACCAGGTCTCACTGTCGACTGCATTTGCTCTATGTAATCTGGTAGTTACAAGCAGGTACTGCTGACCATCTGGAGAAGGTAAGGCTCATCACAGCTTTTACCACCTTTAAAAAAAAAAAAAAAAAGACATTCCTTCCAGAGCAATGCCAGCAGCACAGTAAACCCACAGACCCCATGGGCACCCACTTTATGGCCTTGGTTTTGGTGTCCATCTCTTCCTGCCCTTCAGGGTAGTCCTCATATCACCAGCTCCAGAGCACAAAATCAGAATCACAAAATCCTCTCTGCAAAGTCCAGAAAAATCTAAGTTCTGGTCCTAGGAGTAGCAACTACTTTGGACACCATGCAAATGATTTTATGGATGGGGAAATTGAGGCTCTGAAAACTTAAACCTCTTCCTGGTTAGTGGCAGGGCTGGTCACCTCTTGGCTATGGCACAATGTTCTTAAATCACATGTCACCTCTGACAGGATCAAGAGGAAGGAGGAAGGTATGTTAGGGTCAGAGAGTTGCCCATTGGGAAGACAAAGAGTTTGGCCTGATTCTGCAATTGCAGAGCACACAGAGCCCTTTAAGTCAGTGAAAAAATCAAGCAAACAACACAGTCAGTCCTGTGAGATATCAAGTCACTCCAACAAAGCCAGGTCAGAGCGGCTGCAGAATCATTTGTCCTCTCCTGTCCTCTGGGAGGTGTTCTGACACGGTGCCATGCCTGGCCTCCCAGCCCAGGGAATAGACCTCTGCAACATTCAGCACTTGCTCTAGACAAAAGTCACTCAAAGGAATTGGTCAGATGCTAGTGGTGCAGACATCCCCCCAGGGGAAAAATTAGGAGCGTTCCTACAGATCACCTGCTACCTCCTTATTGCTCCAGCGAACCTTTTAACCTTGGTCCTGTTCTGCTAAGTGTGCATCTCCCCATCCGTCCGTGCTGAAGTGAGCAGAAAACGAGACTGAGAGACATTTACCTTCACTTCTGTGCATTGTGGGTTTTTTCTTCTTTTGGTTCATGGGATTTTTGTGCACTTTTTCTTGGCTCAGGCCCATTTGTTCAAGGCTGTTAAAGTAACACATACCCAGGTTCTTTCCCACCCTGAATCCCACAGCAACTAGGGGGATGCTGCCACCTGGTGGTAGGAGTTGGCTTACAAGGCAATCTAAACCAAGAGCATCAAATTTGCACTAAGATTTTGCAAAGGTACGCCGGGAACAGAGTTGAAAGGAAATGAATGTCTAGATGCTTCAATTGGTCTTCCTAAAATTTGCCAGAAAACAGCTCAGAATAATCATGTAGATTTTCCTTGCCCACCTTCCTCTTTGTACTGGCCTTTTTTGACAGAAAAGAAAGGCACATCCTGAATCTTACTGTGGGGCCTCGCCCTAAGCAGTAACACCCTGCAAGGTGCCAAAAAAAAAAAAAAAAACCGGAGTGGAATTTGAAATGCTGTTTTGGGAGAATATTTCTTTAGTGATTGATCAAAGCTCCATGAGCTTGCCTCGGGCTGACTCTCTGCTGGGCTTGGAGAGATCTCTGTGAGGGCGAAGCAAAGCATCAGAGCTGGGACGTGTCGGCCTGTGTTTACAAGTTCTGATTTGGGATGTATTATAAAGGAAATAAACATGTGGGGTTTCACTGCTTCCACTCCCCAAATATTGTTAAGTCAAGCATCACTCTTGAGGAAGAATCCCCTGGGAACAGAAAAAAGAGCCCCAGAAAATGCATTCCTCCACCTCAGTATTTAGAGTTAAGCAATCCTTTTTAGATGTTTATTCCAAGCACAGGTACAGCTTAGTGACGCTGATTCTTTTAAACAAGATTAGAGTGTTTTCTGAGTTACCAGAATTTTCTGACATACACTGACTCACTTCTGCAGATAGAAACCCGTTGTGATCTTTCAGATTTGGGGTGCTTCATACAATAAGATAGTTGAAAACTATTTTAACACATCATAACAAAATATTTATTTCAATTAAATTTTGCCTTTATCTTATTTCATAAAATGCTTATTTTTTCTATCTTATTTTATCAAAAAAGCAAAATTATGCATGAATTATATGAGTCAGACTGATTCATTTTTATGCTTCATCAAATACATAGGAAAAGTTTGATGATGGTGTCTAATGTAGTTAATAATTTCTGATTTAAACATGATTCTTACTTATTTTACCAAGACAGTCACCAGTGTTCAGTACACAAACATATTTCCCAAATACCCCATGCTTCACATGGTTCACTTCTTAAATAAGCATACTTTTAGCTACACATTACATTGCATTATTACTAAAGAGTAATAATTAGAATAAAATAATATAACATTAGAGTAATATAAGTACTCTAATATAAGTGATGTGTGTTAGATGTACATCATTCATTATTGTTGATTGCTTCTAGTAATATATCTTATAAGACTTGTTCTTTATTTTATGGTTCTTTTTGAAATAATATTTTTTGAAATACAAATTGAAAAATAAAGTCATTCCTTTGTAATTATATGAGAAAAAGTGAGGCTGATGTGACCGAGTGGTTACATCAAACAACAAAATTATAGTTGGTTTTATTTTTTATTCTAGAATTCAGGCACATTTCATTACATATCAGAATAAATGTTGGAATGGGCTGAGCAGAAGAGGTTGTGTTTATAGATGGAAGGGGGCTGAAGAAAGTAGACAGAAACAAAAGAACAAAAAGTGGATTGGTCATTTCAAATTTGTTTTTCTTTATAAGGCAAAGATAGGGAGAGAAAATAGCAGATTGGTTAACATCAGGTCACTTCCGGTTACTTGATTTGTGTGAGGATTAAAGCAGGGGGACTTCATTATTATCGTGCTAAGTGAAACTCACCTTTGGGAAAGTTGCCTGTTACCTCCCCTAATCCAAATGTTTAATAGTTATTTATCAATATTCATAACACATTTATGCTGCTTATGTTGAATGTGCACTAATAATGAATCACATCAATAACTCAGAAGAAATTTTAAATACTTAGAGCCTTATGATAATAGGAAATTGTTCCAAAGTTCAATTTCTTTTTTTTTAATTTATTTTCTTTTAGCCGTTGATGTACCTTTATTTCATTCATTTATTTTTGTGTGGTGCTAAGGATCAAACCCAGTGTCTCACACATGCCAGGCAAGAGCTCTACCACTGAGCCACAACCCCAGCCCCAAAGTTCAATTTCTATTCACAATTATGATATGCAGAATTTTGATGGTGTGATCAATAAAAATAAAAATCCTATATTAGGATAAAATTATATACTGGTAAAGACATGGCAAAATGAATTCAAGGAACTAAGAGAATGATGTAAAATAACTTGATGTTAAAAAAGAGTTTGTCCACATACAATTTTTTAAATAATGATTTTTCTTGAGTGGCTACCAGAGTCTCTTACATCAATTCTTGAAAACATTTTAAGATTTTTTAAAAATGATTTACCATAATAGGTATTTTAAAATGTATGAAAGCATGAATTAGTCAGGGACAGATCTGTATTTGAAGTTCAGAGTATCTTTACAATCATTCATTACATGGGCATTTACTGATCACCCTATATACCAGACACTCCACTGGAGACTCGGTGAAGACACACTACACTCGAGTATTCCCCTCATCCTTTCTCTATGTCTCTCACATACACACTGTATGTTTTTAATAACAAGGATTCACCTCACCATAGAAAATGACTAAATGAGTAAGAAAATGGCTCAAAATTATAAAGAAAGAAGCGATCTGGTTCCTCCAGACACTCTGTACTTTTTTATGATAACTAAAATCTTTTCTCCCTGGTACCTCTATAGCTCTCTCCAGAGTGACGATGCCAACATCCAATCCCAGGTTTTCTCAGCTTCACGAAGACCCACCAGTAAGTAGCTGGATTCACAGCCCCAGGCCACCTCCTGCTGACCAGAGGAGCCACTGAGATCTGCATGCGTGGGGACTGGCCCAGCAACCAGGGCGTGTTTGGATGGGAATTGCAAAGTTCTAAAAACACTCTAAGCTGATCCAAAATGTAGGCCAGCTCAAAGATGCCAGGGGGAGGGAATAAACATTTTTTAAAATCAATAAAAGCAAACTACAATAAAAATGCTCAACTAACATATTTTTGAAGCTATGCTTGATATTAACTCAGTGTGTACTGTGAGACTGCTTTTTTAGAAGCATTAATGAAAGCTTGGTCCCAGAATAAAGGACAGGAGAGTCTGATCTTTTGAAGGGGCCAGGTCACCACTGCAGCAGTGGCTGGGTTCTGGTGCTGCCCTCTGCAAGCAGCCCTGGCAAGATGCTCTTTACTGAAAATTTCCCTCCACCACCTCTGCAAGCCACAAGTAGTAATGGGATTGTCCTGGGGTGGGATTGAGACATTACTATAATTCTCAAGTTTAGGAAATCTTTGGAGATTGTGCAACCCATGAAAAAGGATACACAAAATGCCCAATAATACTTATTTCCAAATGGCCTCTTCTCTGCTATTCTAATTCAAGTACCCAAGAGTCCCCAAAGCAATCAAATGGAGGGTCCTGAACCATGGCATGAACTATAGAAATTATGGGGGGGTCTATATTTTAATATAAGAAAATCCTTTCTGCTAAATACATAAAGTAAATTTTGAGATTGTGAGCCCTTTAACTTGGAAGTGATAAGCAGAGGATATTTGGCAAAAGTGCAAGTAGTTTGTTAAATAATGTCCAAAAATAGCCCTAAGCCCCCAAATCTTGTTAATTGGGCAGATACTTGAGTAGGTATGTAGCAGAGATGTTGCGGGAGGGAGAGAATGTGTCTGCATTTCATCGCATTCCAGATTGGTTTCATTCAATCTTCCATGTGGGGTTTTTAATTTAATCTATCCTAATCTTCAAACAGTTTCTAGCTGCCCAACAGATCCTGAACAGTCATCTTGCTTTTTAGTAAGAAAGACTATAAAACCAACTCTATAGCCCTTGAGACCCAAGGCGACAGCAACTCAGAGAGCCTTCCTGCTCTTGCTTTGTATGCCGAGTTCGTCCTCACACCAGTGCTTAATCTTCTGTTCATTTGCAGAAGTGAAAGGGACAGATGATTAACTGCTGTGGGGAGACTTGGGAAATTCATTGGAAGATGGGCTTGCTCACATTAAACCATATTTATAACCTTTTACAGTTGAAGACAATTGAACAGCCAAAGAAAATAGCCCAAGAGGGAAACCAAAGAGATTTAAGATGCCTTGATGGAAGGTTCTTGACAAAACTCCCAGACCAGTGTAATCTCATTGAAAATGCAGGCTTTTCTGTTGCTTACCAAGAAGTTTCTATGAATAAAAGAGAAAATAGCCCATGACTGGTCTTATCTACATGATTAGTGGTGTTTACAAAACACAGATTCACTGGGTAGCAAGAAAATAACTAGTACAAGCTTCATTGCAGGTAAAAAAAAAATAAGAGAGAATCTGCTAAAGTCAGAAATATGAGGGTCCATTCTCTTCCATCTCTACTCTTTTGATTGTTCTAAGGTTAGCAGTGATCTGGACCCTAAAAAAAAAAAATCCCCCATAAATAAATGAAGAAATGGCAACAAAATCTTTAAAGTTGGGGGGATGAACAAAAAACCTACAACGTTTTTTTTTTTTTTTTAACATAACCTGAAATTTGATTTGAAAACACTAGGATGCATTACAGGTATATCGGGGGCACTGATAAGAAAAGGAAAATCTACAGGATTCCTTTCAATGCTGATCACCCAGCTAGAAGTCTCAAAGGTGTGGAGAACTGTGAGAGCCTCTCTGCCACGTCCTGCGTGGATGAGAAAAGGGTTAACTGCCAGAGGACGGTGTTGGCTGTATATCATGCAATTACCCAACAACTTATCTGCTCAATAAACACACAGGAGCCAATACTCTTTTTAAAATGACAGGGGGCATGATTGGTCTGACCATGCCAGCTCTGGCCTCTTACAACCACAAAGTCGTTCAACTCTCTTTTATTTATAATATTCAGGTAAAGGGGGCAGGGACCGGGAGGAGCTTCTTCTGTGATGGACAAGATAGGGTGGACTTAGCGGGGCCATTCTCTTAAAGGAAAATTCCAGTAGGAGACAGGGAACCACTCCCACGCAGTGCCACTTGCCTCCCGGAAGTTCCTAGAAGCCACCAGGCCTCTGCATCCCCTGGCTCAACCTAGTCGATTCTGCTAAATAAGAATGGCTTCCCACAGAGAATGCTGGGAAACTCGTGGAGAAGGGAGGCTTCAGAGCAGTGGCAGTCTGTTTCATTCAATTCTTCACGCCTGTGGATCTCTCTACCTGGATCTGCCACATCACAAGTTCTCTTCCCTGTTCAAACCTCCCACCTGCTTCCACACTTTTCTTCAGGACAGTAAGCCTTCTTCTCATTTCATGAACTGGGGTCTCTTCTCATCATCCAAAACGTCTCCAGTCCCTGAAACTCATCAATAGAAGGCATTTTATATGGATTTCCTAAAATCATCTCTAAAGACTTGGATTTAACATTTTTATGCATCATGTCATCTTCTAAGTCTTCTCAGGGATTTCAGTTTTAAAACATGCAGCCTAATTCATCTCCTTAAGCACATACATGTTTATTTGGTTTTCTGGAGGTAAGCCCTACTTGGCACAGTACTTGTTAAGTTAGAGGATACATTCTTGAATATCTTAGAGGTCAAAGCTAAGACAGTTTCAGGAGAGCTAGACGAATCTTCTTTCATTTTATTATTGAACTATTAATAGCTCGTCTGCCTCTCAGGAGAAGTTGACTGGAAAAACTTTCCAGATGTCTTTCACACATCCTGTGACTTAGCTCTGCTCAGTTCAGGGCCACTTGGATGTTCAGACAACAGAAGACGACCCCAAAGGAGAAATGCCAGCCACGTGTCTGGGCCAAGTAAAGCAACAGAAGCAGAAGTTGTGCATAAGATGACTTTCATTTATAGAAGCACTAGAAGCCAAGGGCTCACCAATACTCCTTCCATTTAGGAACTCAGACTCAAGAGGATATCTACCGATTCCCAGGGACCAGTTTGAAAAATACTGCATTCATAATTAAGTTTTGTCATTTAGGAGGTCATAAAGTCTGACATAAGCATTTGACATTGAATGGCCGGGTTGGTTATAAAGGGAAAATATCAAGAAGTGTCTAGGTAGGAAACTGAAAACATTATAGGTGTTTCACAGGGTTTGAAGGATGGACGAACAAAAAGGGAAGGCTACAGTTGAACCCTAAGACTGGGGAAGCAAAGGGAAATGGAGTTCCACAGAGCCCCTCACTGAGACTGATGGAGGCCTGCTCTTGCCTGCACCACTCTGCTGGATGCCCGAAGTCCATGCCCCTGTGCTAGCCTCAGTAGCCCTGGGGCCTACGGTCACGGTGGCTGCTTCTGCTGGAGCCAGAGTCCAAGCTCCGAGCTGCTGCTGCTACTGCAACTGCCTTGCCTGAGAAGAGCCCTGGCGACTGTAAGGCCAGTAGGTGCTATTGCCACTGACTGAAGGTGACTTTGGATGCAAGGGGCAGGGAGAGGGAGAGAAAATAAAGGTGTCTCTCTTCCTTCTGAAAAAGAGCAAAGCTGTCCCTTCCATCCAGCAGCTGGCATGGCACAGCTTGAGCTTTGGTATTGCACATAAACCATTTCATGGAAGGTCGACATCAGACAAGGTCACTATCAGACAAGGTCACTTGGGACCAGTGATAGGGCAAGCAAAAACTAGATTACTGCATGATCACATATGAACACAGACAAAACATGAGCACTGGTCAAACCCCACAAATGACCAAGTATCCCCTTATTCTGGCTGGTATGACTGGCTATTGCCTCGGGCCTCACCTCATCTTTCCTCTTCTAGATTAGATTTATTAAGATAGTCAGTCATAACATTATCCCCTACCTGCCAGCATCAACCTCCCCCATAACCTCCTAACACAGGCCTGAACCCTACAATTGTTTCTTTCCAATACTCTCCAACTGAGACACCCCACACTACCCACAGTGTGCAAGCTCCCTCCAGCAGAAGGAGAAACCCCACCTGCCTAACTGTGGGTGCTCTGCCTGCAGGATTAACATTTTCATCTTCCAATCTGCTGCCAGCAGAGGATACTGGATGCTGATCATCAGTTTGGAAAGGGAATTTTTTAAAAAAGTGCATCTATTCTGGTCTAGGCAATTGAACAAACATTGGATAAGAACCAAGGTTAAACAGATGATTGATGTGACACTATCACAATATAAAAAGGGGTCAGTATACAGTGATTTATATAATGTTCCTTTTCAATTGCCTGGATTGTCCTCCCTTAGTCTTCTCTGTCCTTGCCTCAATTTCTCTTATTTTCATCTCTTTATCCTTTATCTTTTATCTGAGAGTTAGAATAAAGTCCATTTCATTAATCTGATTTTCTGAAGCATCCAGTCAGCTGCTGACTAGCTCTGCTTTGGTTCCTCATAATATTGGACTTTGTCAGGTACTGGGTGAGATGCATTTGGTTAAAGATGCCTCTAGGTCTCTAACCAAATCCTTCACCCAGAAAGAAGAATAGAAAGCTTCCTGTTATAACCCTGAATGACTAATTCAGGATCCAGTCTCTTGGGTCAGATGGAAATGGAGCTTGATCCAAGGTCAAGTCCACTTAAACCACACAGACTGGGGTTCCCAGGAAAATGGATCTGAGCAGGAAAACCCATCCAGCAGATACTGTGATGGGTGAAAACCTTCCTTAATGCTGCAATTCATACCAGAGAAAGCCCATCCCACGTCACTTTTCTGCTTGTCATTGTCACCAATGCCAGCACTGACCCCAGGTCAGTCATATTAACAGATTCCAAAAACTGCAATGCAACCCTTGCCCTCCCATGTAACACGTGAAAGTGGGGGGTCTTACATGGAGCTCAATATATTTATAGATTTTACTTTTGGATATTTAATATTTTTTTTATTCAGAATAAAGTAAGAAACTCTAGAACTCCAAGATAACCTTGAAATGTTAAGGACCACGGAGGGAATTTTTCCTCTTAAATATATTGCAACATTAAAATCCCCTCTCAGCTCTCCAGACCAGGCAATTGGAACCTGGAGCCTTTATTAAATGATCTGTCCAGCAAATTGAGATCTGGAAGGTTTCATTTTCGTTCATTTATCCAACAAACGCAGAAATAACATCCATAAAGACATTTGATCATTTACCAAATACCATGAATATTTATGAAGACTCTTACCTAATTTTTTCTCTAGGACCAAAGGCTACCAAGGGGACTAAAGCAGGCAAACACTCAAACAGTGAGGCTTTTCTGAATGGTGAGGGTGCCTAAGGCTACTTGAGAATGAAGCAAATCTATCTAATGATTGTCCAGGTGGGTGAGGCCAACTGCCACCTGATCACTTGGAGTAGGTGTAAGGAACAGGGTTTAAGGAACAGAGAAACATAGAAGGAAAGGGCCAGCATGATGAGGCACATGGTCCCCTGTCCTCTCCTCATCCATGGGCAGGGCATGTTTGGACAGACTATGGCTGTGCCCAGGGGAAAGTCTCCTGCTGCCCCTCCACTTCCCCAGTACAACAGGAAATACCAGGAAAGCAGTAGGTACTCAAGTGCTATGCTGTCTGAGTCTAGACACCTGGTAGGAGGACTTGGTGACACTGTGGGAGGTGGGATCCTAGCTGCTGGGACACAAGAACCCTTAAGTCCATAGGAAAGTGAGTGATGTTCAGCCCCTCTCAGCTGGGCAAAGATGACATTTGGTCTTAGGTAGCCCACCTTTGGAATCTGAGGAGGGCTCCCAGGGTCATCATTGAATAATTCTGCTTTTCTGTCTACAACTTACAATGCACAGATTTATCTCCAACCTTTCTTTAGCAGAATAATTAATCAATTCATGCTGAGAATGCATGTATATCTGAATCAAGATTGCTCTGCACTTTCTGCAAACAATGACCCAACCATCATTATTCCTGGCAACTGACGTCGAAGTTTCCATCTGATGAGTTCAAAATCAGTCACTGGAGATGATGAAAGAAAAAGAAAAGTGCAACTTAAAGCACAGCCAGACACACAAAGGGATGCTGAATGGCCGAGAACTCTGCAGGATGCTATGACTACTTCCTCAAAGTCAGCCAGTAGGACATTAGCCATCACATTGAAGCATTCGATTTGCAAAGCCAGCCCCAGGATCAGTACCCAGCCTTCAAGCAACTGCCACCAGGTGCTCCGCTTTGGGACCTGCATGACCAGCCTTCCCACAAATGTGGATATTAGAGAGGTGCTTAGATCCCAGAAGTCGTCAAAGGTGTTTTTGCTTTACGTTTAAACTTCAGAAAACCGAGGATACTCTTGCAAAAGTATTGTTTGCCCCCAAGTTGTAAACTACCTCATTGTTTTAGTGAGTATTAAACACTATCAGATAGGGTGAAATAGATTTCATATATTTATTGGCCATTTGTATTTCCTTTGTGAAAGATTTCTTTCTTTCTTTTGCTGCCATTTTCACTTGAAGTGTTCTTTTTTTTTTTTTTTTTTTTTTTTTTTTTTTTTTCCCCTTTGGAACCGGGGATTGAACTCAGGGGCACTTGGCCACTAAGCCACATCCCCAGCCCTATTTTGTATTTTTATTTAGAGACAGGGTCTCACTGAGTTGCTTAGGGCCTTGCTAAGTTGCTGAGGCTGACTTTGAACTCACGATCCTCCTCCCTCAGCCTCCCGAGTCGCTGGGATTACAGGCGTGCACCACCACACCTGGCTCACTTGAAGTTTTAAAAAGCAAATTGTATGTATTCCTTACAATGGTCATTGACTATTTCTTATGATACAGTTTGCAAGGATTTTTCCTGGTTCACTTTTTATCATCCTTGATATGTGAAATACAGAAGTTCTTAAAAAGTTCTTAGATCTGTCAGTCTTTTCTCTTATAACTTCCACCTCTGTTTTATAATTAGAAAGTCTTTCCTAAGACATAAGTTGTGCACATAGTTATCAATATTTCCTCCTAGTATTGTATGGGTTTTTTTAAACATTTAAATCTGCATGGAATTTATGTAAGTATGTAATATGAGACATAAAATCTGACTATTTTTTCTGATAGCTGCCTGGTTATTTTAATCTATTTATTAACTTATGCATCCTTTCTGTCTTACATCAGCTTTTCTCATCTTAGCTCTTACATCTGCATCTGATTCTCACTGTTGTAAGTGGTGTTGGCCAGTCTGCCGCTAATCACACAATTTTCATACTATAATTTGGAAATGTTATCTTAGCTGGTAGCACACATTATCTCTCATTTTTTTCTAAAATATCTTCATCTACTCATATGCACAAATAAATCTTCATTACTTTAAAAAACTCATAGGAATTTTAATTAACATCACACTAAGTGTATTAACTATGATAAATTGACTTTGGTTTATAACACCGAGCTTGTTATCCAAGAACTAAAGCATCTTTCAAATCAATTAAGTCATAGTTTATGACCTCAGTAATTTCTAAATAGTTGTGTTAATATTGTAGTATTTTCTTTTTCAATAATTAGTGGGGTCTTTTTTTCCCATTATATTGATCAATTTATTAATGCTCCTATAAAGGAAAAGAACGGTGTTTCTATATTTATTTCCCAACTGGAAACATTCTGACACCTCATGTCAGTTCTAAGTTTCCCACCTGATTCTCTTGAGAGAAATTTGAGGCATCATTTTAACAACTATTCGGACAAAAGACGTTTGTGTTGTAATATTGAATGTTTAAACAGCTTTAAATCTTAAAATAAAATGCTTTCACCTGCATTACCTGATTTGATCCTCATCAAAATCATGAGATAAATTTTAGTATCCTTATCTTACAGATAAAGAAACTTGGATTAGGAAAAATTAAATATCCCCCAACTACACCACAGGTAAGTGGCAGAATTGAAACTTGAACTCAGGAAATTGGTCAAAAATATCAATTACATAAATTACTGAGTTATTTTAAGTGATTCTGTATAACACTGTTAAACTCTGTGTATTTTTTTTTTTACTTCCTGACTCATGTATAAAATCTAGTGCCATATGGCACATGGGGGGGGGACATGAACCACCAGCCTAGGCTCTGGCCCCCTCGAGACACCTGCATCCCAGGACATATGTACAAATGTAAAACACTGCAGTTCGATGCCCTAATCTACTGGTAAGAAAGAATGTCCATGTTGCATGTCATACTGTAAATATAGTTATAAGGCATAAATATATGAAAAGCCCTTATGACAATGTTTGGAATAGCAAAAGCCCTGAGTAGTAGCTACTAGTTACCCTTCTCTTCTACCTTTAGGTCTCTTGACTATACCTCAGGAGCATCCTCTGTGTGACTCCAGAAGATTCTGTTTTCCCACCTACACATCCTGGGTTCCTCAGAGGGCATGATCAAGAATAGACCATGTAAAACTGGGCCCTCTACATTGATGAAGGATGACTAAGACCCCATCCCATGTTTTCTGTGGATCTCACACGTTTCTGCCCCCCTCCAATCCCATGAGTTTTCAAGTGGATTAAACACCCTCAGTGGGTCTCCTCTACAGGCTGCTTCACCTCTCACTGGCTCCTGGCTGTTGCTCTCAGGTCCTATTGCCACCTCACCTCCTCACTGACCAGCTGCTGGCCCTACTTTAGCCTCAGCTAAATCCCCACGGTCTCACCAACAATCATTAGTTGAGTTCATCAGAATTTCACTAAAGGTTTTGGGTGAGGGAGGGAGATTACATCCCAGTAAAGCACAGGCAGCAGATTACATTTAATGTTATACTTTTATGTCCTAAAAAAGGCATTAAACATTCCTTCCCAGGATATTCCAGAAGCATAAGAGAGAACTGTATATGAGGACAGAAATTGTGATCCTACTGAAGGCTTTTGCTATCCCAGGCACTCTATTTAGGGTCTAAATTGCCTTTACTCATACATTCCTCTTGCTTGGCATGGTCAGCCGACACTCAACTCTGTGTGTGTGTGTGTGTGTGTGTGTGTGTGTGTGTGTGTTACTGGGGAGTGAGCCCAGTGCCTCACACATACTTGGCAAGTGCTCTGTCACTGAACTACAGTTCCCAGCCCTGATTATAAGCTTTGCATGCGTGTCTCTTCTCCCTTTTCTGGGTCCCTGACCCTCTCAATCTCTCCAACTGTCAGAAAATAACTCCCAACGTCTGTACCATTTCTATGTGGAGGTCTTTGTCCCTCTTTCCCCCCATTTCTCTCCCCTAACGAGATCATTAGGCAAAGAGGTTCACATCTCCACTCAATAGGGTTCATCAGCCAATTTTTCTATATAAAGAGCTCTCTCCTTCAAACGGATTGCGCCCCTTCTCTGGCATGCAAATGCAAGTGCAATCTGCTTTTGTGTTAATTGCAATTTTGTTCCTTCTGGCTCCATAAGCCTCCTCAACCTCCCTTGTCTTCCCCTCTGGGCAGAATCTGATCTGTCTGAGTGCCTCTGTGACGGGCCCTCCAGGGTGGCACTGCTGCCAGGCAGGCACTGCCGCGTCTGCTCTGCCCCCTCCTTCCAGCCACTGCACTCCCAGGAAACCCGCCGTGGCTGCTGTCTGGAGGCAGGGGAAAACCTCCCATCCCCTCCACTCTTTCTAGGTTCTCCCCAAGATGCTCCCAGGCTGTTCCTCAGGAGCCCTGCTCAGCTACAGGTCTCCTGCCCCCCACTCAACACGACTCACTCGTCTAAAATGTTCACAGCAAAATGCTCCAACAAGGGGTGAATAGAACTTGCTACTTCACCCCAGGCAAAACTGCTCGCTTCCTAGGAAGTTTCACTGGAAGCACTGGGCAGATTAGAAAAATGCTGGGAACTTGAAAAGCATTTTTTTTTTCTTTACTTTCCATGGATGGAAATACTGTGGACCAGGGGACAGTGGTCAGAGGGCTGGGGCCGATTCCATGACCTCCTTCTGGATCAAGCTGGGGAATGAATGCCTTTGTTCTTGACCTCCTGATCTTGAAGCTGAACCCTTACTTTATTCTCACCCCACACACAGCCCTCTACGTTTCACTCCAGCCGGGTACCACTCCTTCAGCCTGCTCAGAGAGGACTGCAATTCATGACCAAGAAAACTGAACTTTGTTCAGTCAGCCCCATGGGTGGACCAATGACCTATGTACATCCTGTAAATCTGGTGCCTGAAACTCCAGAAATAAAGAGTCGCCTAAAGTTTTGTGCTTTAAGCAAAATGGGTGCTATATCAAGGGTCCTGGTTTCAAGTCCCACCTTTAAAACTCTCCTCTTCTCTTGGCTGTTTGCAAGGTTCTGAGACAGGACCCCAGAACCTTCTTGCAGTCGAGCCTCCTCCCAGCCTGGCTCCCCTCATCCCACCCCTGCCTCCAGCAACCTGAGCTCTGATGGAGGAGAAGGGGCAAATCTGTCGCCCACAATCTGGTCTTCCCCAGATTGTGGGGAAGTACCTGCTTCTTACTAAGCCCATTCTTACTGGGGCTGCGGCCTGGGTTCATGTGAAAGATGGGAACAGTGCCCTTGTGATGTTGCTGGATCTCCTGAGAACGATGTCAATACAGAATTTAGTTGGAGACTTTGACTCACAGGGCCAAATGGATCCAAGGGAACAGTAGCTTGGAGTGACTTCAGCAATGGTGCAGAGCAGCACAACCATCTCCCAGATGGGGAAACTGAGGCTCAGAAAGGGAAGTGACTTTTGCAGCGCTCTACCACTGTTCAGAAGCAGAACCGTGTCCCCTCATGTCCATGCCAGTGTCTTTTCAACCACCTCATGAATCAGCTGAAATCACCAGGGACTTGTGAGAACAGAGAAGCCGGTCTCCCCACTCACAGTGGCCCAGGCTCACAGTGCCCCTGACTGCTATGCTGGGAGTGGGAAGGAGGCTTAAGACCGCAGGACCTAAGGAGAATGAGGTAGAGCATTAGTTCAAGATGAACCGCTTTGCCTCAAAAAGACTTTTAAAATTCTAAAATTAATATGTGCATGGTATTTTTAAAAAATTAAAAAAGAAAATAATATGGGAAATAGATCCCCTTCTCCAGAGGTGTTCACTATTAATCTGGTGTATCCCTTCTACATGCACATATTTGTATACATATATTTTTCCTTTAAAATGGGTTCATATTATAAATTCTATCCTGCAATTTGAGTTTCGTTTTTCATTTAATATAATGAGCACATTTGCTTATGTCAGCACATGTAAATGTCTCTCTCTTCTTAATGCCTGTGTGGTATTCCACAGTGTTGATGTATCATACCTTATTGAACTTATTTAGGGATATTTGGGTTATTTCTGGCTTGGAGAAGTTATAAATAATGCTTCAGTGAATACCTCTATACAGATTTTTGTGCACTGCTACTGAGATTCTGTAAGATAAATGCCAAAAAAGAGAAATGTACATGAAAAGGGATGATCTCTTTATTTTTTATATTTTTTGAAATTTTTTGAAATTTATTGGTTCTTTTTAGTTACACATGACAGCGGAATCCATTTTTACATGATTATGTAAGCATAGAATGTATCTTATTCTAGATGGAATCCCATTCTGGATGTAGATGATTGCGGGATTGCTTTCATATATGTACATGGGAAAATTATGTCAGATTTATTCTACTGTCTTTCCTATTCCCACCCCTCTTCCTTCCCTCCATTAACCATTGTCTATTCTACTGCACTTCTTTCCCTCACCACCTCCCATTGTGGGTTAGCTTCCACGTATCAGAGAGAACATTCATACTTGGTGTTTTGGGGACTGGCTTAGTTCACTTAGTATGATAGCCTCCAGAGCTATTCATTTACCAGAAAAAGTCATAGGGTCATTCCTCTTTATGGCTGAGTAATACTCCATTGTGTGTATATACTACATTTTCTTTATCCATTCATCTCTCAAAGGGCACCTAGGTTGGCACCATAGCTTAGCTATTGTGAATTGAGCTACTATAAACATTGATGTCACTGTAATGTGCTGATTTAAAATCATTTGGGTGTAAACCAAGGAGTGGGATTACTGGGTCAAATGGTGGTTCCATTCCAAGTTTTCTGAGGAATCTCCATACTGCTTTCCAGAGTGGTTGCACCAATTTGCAGTCCCACCAGCATTGTATGAGTGTGCCTTTTTCCCCACATCCTCACCAACATTTATTATTACTTGTATCCTTGACAATTGCCATCTGACTGGAGCAAGATGGAATCTCAGTGTAGTTTTGTTTTAAATTTATTTTTAGTTGTGAATGAACACCATGCCTTTAATTTTTAGTGGTACTGAGGATTGAACCCAGTGCCCCACACATGCCAGGCAAGTGCTCTACCACCAAGCTACAACTCCAGCCTCTCAGTGTAGTTTTAATTTGCATTTCTCTAACTGCTGGAGATGCTGAACATTTTTTTTCATGTATTTGACCTTCATATTACTTCTTCTGGGAAGTGTCTGTCCAGTTCCTTTGCCCATTTATCGATTGGATATTTATTTATTTGTTTATTTATGTATTTTTATGTATTTATGTGTTAAGTGTTTTGAGTTCTTTATACATACCTGGAGGGGTAAGGCTGGTTCCTCGAGGTGAGATTTCTCAATGGCTCACATCTGCTGGAAGGTCCACCCAGAGCCCACACTCTGCCCAAACCAAGGGGTGAGAATGGGAGCCCCTTCTCCACTCTGGAATCTGGCATCTCAGTGTGTTTTGCAAGCCAGGAATGGATGGTTGCAGTGGTCAAGCAGCATTATCTAACTGGTTAGGGTGCATATCTGGCATGAAACTCCCGTGCCCTCAGGACTACAGCTCTCCTCTTGATGGCAAACTAGTTTTCCTTGGACTCTGAGCATCTTCTTTCCAGCTTAATCACTCCATCAGGTGAACGGTCGTGGTGTTCTTCTGCATAGTCCCATCACCCTATCCAGGCCAGGCTCCAACCTACTGCCTGGATCCTGTGCTGCAAATGGCCCTCTGATGGGCCACAGCGGCCACTCCAACCACCACCAGGCTTAGACTTGGAAAGGGGCCCTCAGGCAACTGTCATTGTACCAGTAAGCTGTGTTGCTGTCAGTCACACATGGAACAGCTATGGAGTGGACTCCTGGATGTCACGGATGACTCTCTGGTCTACGCAGTGTCCTAGAGTCATTAAGTGATGCAGTATCCTAGCTCACTTAAAAATCATCTGAGGTTCCTAACAGTGGGCCATTCAATAAAGCATAAAAGGTTCATTTCCTATGTTGCTGGTGTCTGCTGGGTATGCAGAACCAGTGGCAGGGATTGGCAAAGGTAGGCAAGGCTTCTGATTGCCTACTATCTCACCTTCACCTTCACCATGACCTTTACTGTTTAAATAAGATAAATAACTCACAGAGAGGGCAGTTATGGGGCTAGAGGGAATGTCTGAGGTTGCCTCTCCACTCCAACATCACTCCTTCCCAAAGAAAGATCAGAATGAAGCTAAGAGTGGAGGGAGAGAGGAATGGTTGAAATTTAGAGCGTGGCTTCCACAGGGAATGACCCTCTTTGCCTTTGATCTCCTGGGTTTTGCAGGATCTTTTCTCTGTGTCTATCTTGCATGCGATGGGAAGGATAGAAGGTTCAAGGCTTGCTGCAAAGAAGGTCCCTTTTTCTACAGGGCACATTTCCTTGAACTTTTCTTTCTTTGTCTCTTCTTTTCATTGCAGCAGGGAGTATGGACTGAAGGAACAAAAGTTGCTCTTAGCAAAGGCCGAGAACCCGTCACAGGCACTCAGAACCCATGGAAGTCCACAGGATTCGTTCCATACACACTCAATACCAGGGTCACGGACTTGGTTGTTCTGGATCCTGGCCACTTCTCCCCACAGCCCTCAGAGAATAGCCAAACACATAACTTTCATTTCTGGAACTTGATGACAATAATCCTGGGACCTTCAGATCAGGGCAAATGAAGAGTCTCCCACTTGAGCCTCAAGTCTTCCTGAAATTTCGAAGAATACGCCCCCACTCTTCAAGGAAAATCCTTTTTCTGCAATTATGTTCTTTCCTTTAGGTCTGCATAGGAGAAATGAAGGGATTTACCCACAATCCATGACATTTCAGTCCTGCCTTTGAAGTCCCAAATGTGGCTCAAAGTTGCCTAGACGAGAGTCCCAGGGAAAGCTGGGGTCCTTTGGTCTTCCCTGAGGGGTCGACAGCTGCACATCAGGAGGAAGCAAATGACGCTGTGCCGACTCGGGGCAGGTGAAAACCAAGGATGGGCATCGGGGGCTTTGTTAGAGAGAGTGTGCACTTTCTTTTTTAGATTTTGTTGTATTACACAATAACATGCATTTGTATTTTTTTTTAAGTAGAAATACAGTCAAGCAAAAAGCAAAACAAAATCTAAAAGTCACCCTTGATCTGTCATCTTGGAAAACAAAACAAAACAAAACAAAAACAAAAACAAAAAACCATGGCTGCATTTTGGTGATTATCTTTCAGAAGTCTGTGTGTGTGTATTATTATTCCAAAATGGGACCATATTGTGGATAATGTTCTATAGCTCTCTCTTTGGCTCTCAGGAAGGTTGTTTTCTTCATAAAATCTCTGCACATTTAAAATATGCAGTAAAATATACGCTCTTTTCCCCAGAGTGGTAATTTTGTTGTCATAGTCATTCGGACTCTTTTTCCCATTAAATTTTCCAACTAGCTATTGTTGGTTTGAAAGAAAATATTGATTTTTGTCTATATTTTTAACCAGCCTTACTGTTCTCTTGTTAGTTCTAATATATTTTTTTGTTAATTACCTTGGGTTTTCCACATTGAGAATTGTCTGAGCTACAAATAAAAATTATTTCATGTCTTTTAAAATTATTACTTCTATTTTCATTGGGGGGCTGAAGTGCAGAAAGAAAACCCCATTCTTAAAAGGAATGCAGCACATTAGCAAATGTCTTTGGCATTCCCCAGCTTTGGTGCGTCTGAAACAAACCCCCACTTGACCCACAGCTCTGTGACACAGACCATTGGCTCTGAACCGCCCTGGACCTGACTCCCAGCACTGCTGGGCTCTCCAGAAGGCATCATGGAGGGTCAGCAGTTGAAGCATGCTTTGTTCCCTGGTAAGCATTCAAGCCTCTGAGCTTCCCTGTCACATGCTCATGGCCATTTTCCAAAAAAATCAAACTGGCCAGCTCCAGTCATGTGGTCCATGCCTAGTGGGGCTGTCAGCACAATTTCAGATGCACTGAAGTTGGGGTATGATTAAGACAGTTACTAGAAAATAAAACAGAAGCTTTTCTTTATTTTTCTGCTCATATGCTATCCCTTTATCACACTTCTATTTTCAAACTTGCTTGCTTAATAATTCTGTTTTAATTGTGCTTCTTGCATGCAAATTTTATGGAGGTTGTATGCAACAAAAAATTTGAATTTGTCACCCAAACTTTTGCCTTCTAATAGATGAATTTAGTTCATTTCCCTTTATCTCTATGTCAGATATGCTTGGCGTTTGTCCTTTTTGCAGGGTTACGGGGGGTTGGGGATATGGAGAATTGAACTTAAATCCAGGGGTGCTTTACCACTGAGCTACATCCCCAGTCCTTATTATGTTTTTATTTTGAGACAGGGTCTCACTAGTTGCTGAGGGGCTTGCTAAGTTGCTGAGGCTGACCTTGAACTTCCCATCCTTCTGCCTTAGCCTCCCGAGTCACTGGGGTTACAGTCGTGCACCACTGTGCTCCACTCTGCTCATCCTTTTTTATCTTTTTATAACTTTTATCTCTGTACGAGTCTTCTGTTTTGTGAAGGCAATTACTTAATTTTTTTAACTTGTTAATGACATATGTTATGATAATTGTCATTTGCTCCATGCCAATATTTTTTGGAAAATGTTCTGTTTCTTCAATGTGTTGTTTTTTTTTTTTTTTTTTTTTTGTTTTTTCCCCTTTTTTTTTTTTTTTTTTTTTTTTCCTGGTCTTTCCTCCTTTATATTTTGTTATGTCTTTGTGCAAACTAGGGATTCTCAACCTAGGCCCTATGGATGATTTCAGTTGGAGGCATCTTTGTCGGGGGCCTGTCCTGTGCATTGTAGCATGTTTAGCAGCTTCTCTGGACTCTACCCACGAATGCCTTCTCCTCCCCAGTTGTGACAGCCAAACAATGTCTCCAGACATGGCCTAATGAGAGGCAAAAATCCTCCTGGTTGAGACCCACAGGCGTAGAGTGCGTGCTCCTCAGGGTTACTCATCTCTGCAAGGGGTGACTAATTCTTGTGTGGAGACGCAGCCAGGCAGGAATTTTCCTCCTGGCACGGGGTGGGGGAGTAAATGAATTCCTGTTCACTTTGCTGTTCCATAGCCTGCTCGGCTTGAGAGCTCTGAGGGACTCAGCGCAATCTCTCCCCTCCATCTGCCTGCCGCACAGCAGCCCCCAGTGATCTTCTGAAACCTACCCCCTGCCACGTGCTCCCTGCTGGAAACCCTCCAAAGGATGGAGCCCAAGCTCCAGATTAAGGTGATCTCTTTGCATTATGGTGTGACTCCTTAGCTGTTCCATCACACCCTCTTCTCTCCTGGTCCAGCCCTGCCAAAGTCCTGTGTCCCTGAGCACTCAAGGCTTTGCTCACTCTGCCTTTCTTTGGCTGCCCTCTTCCTTCACTGTCCCAGGCTTTGAAGCCTCATCCCAGGAACCCCCTCCTCTAACAAGTCTTCTTCACCACCCTCTCACTCAGTCAGCCACTCCCTGCCTCGAGCTAGGACTTTATCAGAACATGCACTTAATGAATAGAAGAGTTGGTGAATGAATGAATGGTTTGTTTTTCTTATTGGACATCATTCTGGTGGGAAGTTTGGCTTATTGAAAAATGAATTAATGAATGAATAATATCACTTCCCCATCACATCAAAATTGAGATGAATGGGGGGAAATAATTGTACTTAATGAGAAAAAAAACTGGGAAAAGACCTCATTTGCATTTAACAGTCACCTGAACAACCACTACAGCTAATATTCATTGGCTGGTGACTACATGCCAAGGGTGTCGGTCATCTTCGAAGAACAAATTATCTCCAAGGTCAGCAGTTCACAACAACATTTATATTCGCTGTTTTAGTGGGTCAGGGATTCAAGAGTCTCCCCTGGGTAGTTCTGGCTCAGGATCTCTCATGAAGTTGCAGTCAAGATTTTGGGCTGAGGAGGTTGAGCCAGATGGTTCTCAACAGCTCTCACACTCTACGACTCTGTGACACCACCCGAGTCCCGAGAGACACACGTGTGCCTGCTCAGGAGCAGCTTCCCAAGTGAAGGTAGAGGTTTGCCCCGCCTGGTCCTTGAGGGGCACTTGGGTTTACTGATGCTTCTCTACTGCCCTCTTGTGGTCATTTCTCATACTGCTCAGGTTCTAAGAAAAAGATAGAATTCATCAAATATTTAGAGAAAAAGCTAATTACTATTCTAAATGCAGCACTTTGAGCAGTGTTTGCTAGGAGCCACTGCAGACACACACTTACGTGGTTTTCCTCTGGCACCGTGAGTCCTACTAGGAGTAGGACCCTCAGCCCCAGAACTGCAGCAAATGATGTAGCCGTGTGTGGGATGGCACAGATCACCTCTGTCACCATGACACCTCCATCACCATCACCATCACCGGAGTTAACAGAATCAACAGCGAATGGAACAGGTAAGGTTCGAAAGCTATTATTTGTGTGGGGGCTTTCACTTTGCTGAGAACTTTCACAAACATTTTACTACTGGAACTTTGCCAGAGCCCTCAGAGGTGAGAAGAGTGCTATTACCATCCTTGGTTTACTTTTCCTTCTAGACTCCTCAGACAGAGAAGTACAAAAGGTACAAAACAAACCTCTGCATATCAGCCACCGAGAATTAATAAGTGCTAATGTTTTGTTGTACAGACTTCAGATTTTTAAAGAAAAAAAGGAGCACGCCACATAGTTCCCCTGTGCTCCTCCCCATTGTAAAGGTTGTTTTTAAATTTATATGCAATCAGCCGGGCGCGGTGGCGCACGCCTGTAATCCAAGCGACTTGGGAGGCTGAGTCAGGAGGATCGCGAGTTCAAAGCCAGCCTCAGCAACTTAGCGAGGCCCTAAGCAACTCAGTGAGACCCTGTCTCTAATAAAAATACAAAATAGGGCTGGGGATGTGGCTCAGTGACCGAGTGTCCCTGAGTTCAATCCCTGGTTCAAAAAAAAAAAAATTTATATACAATCTGTTTTTCTAATTTTACCACATATATTTGTGGTATATTAAATATACACATCATACATACTTTCCCCCCATAAGCTATACAGAATACTGCTTTCTGTGCATTTTTAGTGAGTCATAAGTGGTATCACACTAGAACATTTTGCAACTTTTTTTTCACTCTACAATATGTTTTCAGTATCATTTTGTGATGCTGTATGGGGAGCTATTCCATTCGTTTCCACCTGCAAGGAAGCATTCCCGCAGATAAGGATGCTACGTTTGGTTTACCCATTCCTCTGTTGATGGGCATTTGGATTATGCTCAGTGATTCACAACCATACACAATGCCACAGTGAAGATCATTATACACATCCCTTAATATCACATTTAATTATAAATGAGGAAACTGAGGCTCAGCAGGAAGAGATTATGTGATTTGCCCATCCTCACACAGCTCCCAGATGGCAGTCGGGATTTGATCATTATCAAATGATGTACCCCAGGCATCTTCTGCATATTTCCCTGCAGGTGCTAGGAAATGATCAATATCTCATAAAAGAGGCAATTTAAGCTATGAAATACCTAATCTTGACAAAATGTTAGCTCTAGCTAGACTATAATTTAATTTATTAAAGCAGTATAAGTTAGTGTTGGATGGCATTTGTCCACTGTCATCTGTAAAGTGTACGTGTTTCCACCAAAATTCACACTTCAGGGGAAGACTGTGTGAGGGCACAGGGAGAAGAAGGCCTTCTGCAGCCTCAGAAGCTAACCCTGCCAACACCTTGATGCCAGAATTCCAGCCTCCAGAACTGCGACAAATTGACTGTACTTTGTTGTTCAAGCCTCTCAGTCCATTTGGTACTTTGTCATGGAAGCCTGAGAGAGTTAATGCACTTTGCAAGGGAGAGCAGCTAAAGAGGACGGAGATCCTGGATTCCCTTCAGTCAAGATAAGATCCTGGTAGTAGCAAGGCACAGCCCTCCAGTATCCACCATGCTCAGGTGGAAAATCTAACAAG